>JAKLNG010000014.1:600000-967236 GCA_022814565.1 Phaeophleospora eucalypticola
AGCGCAACAAGCGCAAGTGGGAGTCTTACATTGATCACGTCGACAATGTCGAGGGATCGATGACTCACCGCCGTATGGCTCGCGAGCTCGACAACCAACAAGACGAAAAGGTCGAGATGGACTACTGAGCTCCTGACGGCATCGTCAGAGCTTACTGACTCTGACTAGGACATTACACTCTGGGGATACTGGCAGACGGAGAAGTTGGACAAGTATCTGGCAAGCAAGGCAACCGAGTGAGTAAACCCCTGTGATTCTTGATTCACCCCTCTCGCATGATGAGAAAATCTTGTCATCCTTAGACGGAAAGCTGTCCAGGCACCTGCGCTCGGGTTTGGCTCGCGGGTTCTTACCCATCTGGGCTTGCACTAGCTGCTGTCGACTGTCTAATCTTCTCTCTGAAACACAGTGAGCTGTCTTCACCTCACCAATTTTGCATCATAACACTCAGAGGATCAGCACTGACATGGATTTAGGCAGCCAAGACTCTCCAAGAAGGGCAGAGTCATCATCTACGAGAAGAAGGTGGATTCGCCTGGCGGGCACGGGTTCAGCCCGTACCCTCACAAGACCTGAGTGGGGACGGGATGTCCCCAAAAAGCGACTCGAGGACATTGCCACGGCGTTGCCGCCGGCAGCATGGAATAGAAGATGAAGAATGGAGACGAATTCGTTGAGATCGCGCTTGTGGCTTCCCATTACCAGTAGGTCCCTGGCCATCCTCCTCACGACTAGCGCCTACGAGACGTACCCTTTCACCCACGCATCAAGCCATCTGACCGCCTGGAAGTAAGCACTCTCCTGTGCAAAGGCCTTCTGCTTGATTGTCAAATCCGTTCTCACAGCGAATCCGTGCTCCGCGTTCGAGTACAAGGCAGTCTGATAGGTCTTGTTCCCATTTTGGAAAATGTCCTCGATGTTGGTTCGGTTCGCCGCGGTATTACTATTATCCAGCGCGCCGAACGCGATTGAAATCGGACTGGCAACAGCTTCCCATTCATCTGCCGTCGTACTAGATGGATGAGCCGTAAAACCTGCCTCGATACCACGGCCCTTGGCCAGAAATCGTGCGACGTAGCGACCGCCGAAGCAGTAACCTACGGATCCGAGCTTGGTCGCGGCGAATTGGCTCTCCGTGGTACTGATTGTGGAATTTATGATACTTTCAATGTCGTACATGGGATGACGGGTCCGCCAGGCAGTCATATTGAAAGTGCTGTTGGGATCGCTAAGAGCATCTGCAGGCACTGGATCACCACGGAAGAGATCGGGCATGACAACGAAGTAGCCGGCTTTGGCAATGCTGTCGGCTAGCCTTTGAGGGCGTTAATAAGATGCTGATCGTGCAAAAGCGCAGGAACCTCCACTTACAGCCGGTTGTTGACAAGTTGAGGGCCAAATATATCGGTCAAATAGATGACTGCAATATCTGTCCTGGGCCTGCGGCCAGGCGGGTAAGACAAGTACAAGCTCACTGAGAACCATCAGTATCACCTCCACGCTCGACATGCCTCTCGACTCACCATTCTCAAAAGTCCTCATCTGCCCCGTCGAATTCCCATTATGCATGACCCCATAAACCTGCGGCCCATGCGAATACCCAAATACATCGCCACGGTGCTCATGCTTCAGATCCGGCTCTCCATGCGCAGCCACCAAAGCCGCGCTTGTGAGCAGTGTCGTAAAGAAAGTCTTCATGGTGGTCAAAATCTAGAGTATGTTGGGTCATTTGTGTCACGAAGCACGGCATGAAGTCTTGTTATAGGCATTCCTGCTCCGCGTCTCGGCCGATCGTGGACGACGATGGTGCAAGGAGGTGACGCCTGCCAAGTGTCTATCATAGCCCGAAGGGAGAAACATGCCGGAGGTGAAGGCGGGCTAACGAGCTTGAGAGAATCTGGCACGTCTTTTGAGAGGGGCAGAGAAATAGTGCAGGTGCAGATATGGAATGGCTGTGCAGCGCGTAGATGGAGCTATATTTCGAAGATGAGCAATTGGGAGTATGGGATGGAGGATGATGATGGATGTTGTTGTTGAGTTGTCTCAAGATTCAGGCCTTGTGAGGGGTTTGAGAAGTGAGATAAGAATCATCTGGCATACAACATGACCTCGCTGCTTTCTTATTTTCTCTTCTCCTCAATCACCCCAGTCATAATATCATCATGCGCATCCATCACAACTCTCGGTCCAATGTACCCATGATTCCTCCTCCACAGATAGCCCAGCGCCAAAAGCACGGTTATCCCAGCGAACATTACGCTCGTCCAGTTCATCGCATTCGCATTCGCCACAGGGTAGGTATAAGGAAACATGTACAACACATTGAAGACGAGAATGTATGCCGAAGCAAGGCCCATGATAACGTATCCCCAAATACCAGGCATCCAGAAAGGTCCAGGCTTGACGTACTTTCTGGCCGTAAGAATATGTGACAGGATTGCAGCGAGATACGACATCGTCGTGAAGACGGTGAAAGCACCAACGAAGGCTTGAAAAGCTGTGGCTGAGCCGATGTAGATGAACCCAAGAATCGTGCCGCCGACACAACAAAGCACCTGAGCGTTGAAGGGATTTCGCCATGTAGGTGAGATTCTTCCAACGATGCTTGGGAAAGGCGTTGCGTCGTCTCTACCTAGGACCCAAAGCATTCTGCCAGCCGTAATCCAGGCGCCTGGTATGGTGATGAAGATGTCGAAGAAGTACAAGAAGAGGAGAGCAAATGTTCCAGCTCTCGATCGTGTGGCTTGCTGGAACATGGCCGCGAGAGGGAGCGAAGTGATGTTGCTCTCGAACACCGCGTTCAGGTCCGTGACACCATACAGCTAAGAAACTTGGTCAGTCACGCGTAGGCTAGACTTTGCGATACTACTTACTACTGCGATGTAGAACACAAAGGTGGTGAAAAAACCTGCGATGAGCTGCGCCGCAATCCCTTTGGGCACGTTCACCTTAGGCTTGGGAATCTCCTCACAAATGTGACAGACTCCATCTGGAGTACCGATGGCGTACGCTCCGTTAATCATGCCCATCAAGAAGACCAGACCGTTGCTGGACCATCCAGTAAGATTCTGCCAATCAGTCCAGACGAAGCTGTCAGATGCATACCCGGCTCCTGTCTGAGAAGGCATGATAGCGCAGACCAGCACGGTAACGAACACCAGAACCAAACAAAGCGAGCCAGACACCGTCGCGAACTTGGCGATGTACTTCTGCCCAAAACACACAATTGCCGTGTCCAGCCAGATGATGACCAGATATGCAATGAAGATCTGCCATCGCTCAGGCGTAAAGCTTGGATGGTAGAGGGTATACATGGCCATGACAGCATTCGCAGCGAACAGAGAAGTCGATGCCGCACCGAAGATCCAAGCGATGCAATTCCACCATCCAGCAAACCAGGAACAGACACGTCCATAGCGCGGTCCGGGAGTTACAGAAGCCCAGTGATAGACGTTTGCCGAGCTCGGGATTGCAGAAGAGAGCTCAGCAAGACCAGCACCGATGAAACCATAAGCGATCGTAGCTGCGATGAGACCGTACATAACTCCGGGTCCACCGCCATTGTAAAGACTGTCGCGATCCCAATCAGCTCTGACGTTCAACACTTGAGGTGCCGCTACTCACGCCAGCACCAGAGAACCTCCTCCAGCAGCCCACGCATTGTCCGAAATCAGTGCCAGAGAGCAGATAGACCAAATACCGAAGTTGCGATCAAGTTCCTGAACATGCCCGGACGCGTTCACGAGCTCTTCCATACCGAACCCGCCATCCTGTGTGCTCGATTGCGCGACGTCTTTCTCATCTTTCTCCATGTTGCTGACGCAGTCGCGAAAGAGCAACTCCCTCGATGAGAGGAGAAGATAGCAGACGAGCAGAGTAGGTGAGATTAAGAAACAGAGTTATGCTCATGCATATACCACTTCAACTCCGACCATCGCACTCGGATCTAGACGCTCACGCGGCAGGATGTCGATCGCATCCTTTCGTGTAGCTGACTCCATTAGCGGCTCGCAAGCACGAGTGGATCGCATGGCCAAGATACGGCTGTTGCTGGTGGCTTGAAAGCCGGCCATTGGGCGTGACACAAGAGATATCAGCACGGCAGACTGGGCGAGATAGGCAAGACGAGAGGAGAGAGGTGCAGCTGCAGGTGCGCGGGCGGGGAGAATGCGAGGCCAGCCGCCGCTAGACTCGATGAGGAGGGTCATGGGAAATAGGTTGACGATAGCAATGACTGACACCTGGTCGCATGTAAAGCAGTGTCAAGATACTCCAACTGTCGTTTTCACATTAGATCATTAAGACTCACATAAAAGCCATCTCTCTGACCAGTCCTGCTTTCGTCCATCCCCTGGCAAAATTCCTCCCAGTCGTGAGCAATAGCGCAATCCACCAAAACCTCCCAATCCAAGCATCATACCACATCTTCTCTTTCGCTCCTCTGCTGCGTCTCGACCTTCTGACAGCCCTCTTAATTCCCTCTTCAACGATTACCGCAATCCCGTTCAAAGCAAAGAACTTCGCCTCGCCTGCAGCATCAATCCAGCTGCCTCCGACCGTTCCCCTGACAGCAAAGGAATGCACAAGTGCTGAGCTGAAAAAGCCACCGAGGACTTTGCCCACGTCAGCTGCTTGATCTGCGCGCTTCCCGGTGAGCTTGCGCTCAACGAATTCACCTGGCCAGACGCCCCACACAAGGAATAGTCTGGCGAAAAGTCGATGCCAGCCGTAAGACCAGAAGCCACGAGCAGAAGTAATGTCCCATGCACGAGTCGTGTAGAGAGGAGGGAAGAAGCTGAGCGGTGAGGGAGCCAGTGGAGAGCAAATAATGGCGAAGAGCGAATGCCCGAGAGAGAACGCAGCCATGAGGAACGCACCAAGAGCGGCCGTGAGGGCGTACTGTTCTGGCAGTGGGAGTTCATCAAATGGAGAAGCCGGCTGACGTCTCATCTTCTCGAGTGGGGCGAGACGATTGACGTATACTGTCTTGATGACAGCCCATGCCAGAACAAGGACAGGGCCGACATGGATCACGATGGAGTGCAGTCGGTTCTGGGGCGTCGGTAGCCACGTTTTCTTCGTATGTCTGACATCCGCAGTCGTCCAAGTGAAGCCAACGCCTCGCATGGAAAGCTCCAGCTCAAGTGCCCAAGCAGCACGATCCATGAATCCGTGAGGCCAACCGTCCTCTGTATGAGCGCTTTCTACGACGGGAATAGGCTTTGGACCTTCAAGAAGCCTCTGCATCATGGTAGTATAGCCTTCGTCCTTGGACAGAAGATCCGTGTAAGTCTGATTCGTCATGTTCTCAATCATGCTGCTCTGGGAGACCCCGCGCTGGATACTAGGCCGCTTCTTCCCTTTCTTGTCAGGGTGCTCGACTTTCAAGAACTCCTCATCCGTTTCCTCTTTCTGCGGCGGCAGAGAAGGCTTTCTCAGCATTCCATTATCGCCTCCATCGCTCCAAGGTCTCAGGTTAACTTCCTTTCGAGGCGTCTCCGCTCGGAGATGATGAGAGTATCTGACTCTCCGCGGGACGTGACCAAAGCCATAGTAGCTGACAAAGAACGCGTCCAGGACCCTCAACCCTCCATACAGTCCGACAAGACCTAGTTGGTATGTCAATCCAATGCTTTGGGGAACATGATATGCGAGTGGCAATCGAAGGAATTGAAAAGCCGCTAGAGCTGCGAGAATGTTTCGAAGGATTCCGACTTGAAAGCTGGCAACCGATGGAGGAGGTGGCGGTGGCAGGAGCAGCAATGCAATGTAGTAAAGCAGCACCGGACACAGGATAGCTTCAACAGTCAAAGGTCTTGTCCCTGGAATCGGTTTCAATCCTGGTCTGGGTTCTGCGGTGAAAGTCGACTCGAAGGCATGGACCAGGAAGTCTGGGATAGGAAGCCAGGCCATCGCTGCTACGGAGCTGTGGTGTCGAGATGCATACTCGTAAGGATGTAGCCATGTGTTGTCCTTGCCTCTAAAGACAGCTTCTCATCCAAACTTTAATCGTCAGATGACGTTCAAGACTTCGCGCAATGACCGCGACGACACGTGATCGAAAGTGAGACATTACTCGGTACATCAGAATTCCTTGCCCGTTGCCTGTCAGTCAAACACTCTTGGAAAGCAGGAGTTCAACCATAGCCAGATGTCGGTACTTGACCGCGTCGGAAAGCGATTTGTCGTTCTGTGCATTCCACCCATCCGGCTCCGCTCCATACTCGATGAGAAGCAAGACGATCTCTCTATCCTCTGCCGAAACCGCAATAGACAGTGCTGTGCGTCCAGAAGAGTCGGTAGCGAAGCTATGAGCGCCATTTTCGAGCTCAAGCTCTGCCATGTTCTTGTCGCTTTGTTTAACAGCCTGCAACAACAACGCATCAAAGGCATCGATTGGTTTACCAGCATGAATCCACTCCTCAATCAGGATCTCTGCGTCCTCGGTATTACCGTATTCGACTGATATCCGGAGGTCTTCAATCTGGACCTGGGCGCCCCATGCGATCAAATAGTGCACGAGAACACTCTTGCCAGTGCGTACAGCATGGAACAGCGGCGTTCTCCCGTGTCTGTCAGGAATGTTGATGTCTGCGCCTCGTCGAACAAATAGCCAGGCTACCTCCGGAGTTCCGTATTGGGCGACGTAGTGCAAAGCCCCAAAGCCGAAGGCATCGACAAACTGCATATTCGCACCGGCGCGCATGAACGACCGGACCAGCTCCGCATTTCCCGTACACACTGCGCGTAAGAGCGCAGCGCCAAGTACGTCCGTAAGCATCGATATCGAAGCGTCGTTTGACTTTTGATCTGTAATCTTGGACGCGATGTCAGAGCCTTTAGAATGATTGAAGATTGGGAGACGAATCAGACTCGTCAACGACCCTATCCAGAAAGGTCTTTTTACGTGGACTGTCCCTTCCTGAACTTGTGGTCGAAGTTGAACGGACGCTCGGATTTGACTCTGCTCCCAGTGACGAACTCGATAGCAAAAGTCAAACCTGTCATCGTCTTTGCTGCTCCAGGTCCGTCGCCACTTTGGAGGATGATGGCCTGTACAGGGCTGTGCGTGTTCGAACATGAACCCGCATAGCTTGTGTCGAGATGCCGAAAGAAGGTGAGCGCGCAAGTCAGCTTCGCACACAAAGTTGATCTGGCACTGCTGACAGCGGTGGTATGTGTAGCGTTGTTCAAAGTGTCCTCCAAGGTGCGCGAGCAGCGCTTCGGGTCTGCACGCAGAGAATGCTTTTCTGCATATTCCGCAGGGGATCCAGCTGTCATTCAAAAGAGCCGGCGAGGTCACGGCATTCGAAGAACCACCAGATAGATTGCCAGCGCCTGTGTCAGAAGTTCTGCCGCTCTGAAGCAGGCTATCTCTTCTTTTGCTGATTGACGATGCCGGTTCGGAAGCTGTGTCCTTGCCCTTAGAGCTAGTTGGACGGGAAAGGTGACCCATCATTGAGCCTGTCCAGTGTCGGCAACTCGAAGCAAAGACACACTGGGAGTGCTCGCTTGCCCGCGCGACGGCGAGAACAGAAAGATTAGATGATGGCAAGGCTCTTTTTAGAGATCATCGTGCGGTTGATGACGACGTGGCAAGATGCCTCAGCCTTGACACAGTTCCTATTCTCCCGGCGAGTTAGTTCCCCACCATAATGATGCCACCCCTGAGGGCTCGAGATTGATTGAGGCGTCCATGAGACTTCCTCCTGCAGGATGATCGGCTGAGCGTCATCTTCGAGGACTCGCAAGCTTTCCGAATCGCGACGTTTTTCTTGAATACTCGCACTCGCAGGATTCCCGCTGCTATATTCGCTCTTTTCATTTTGGATTCATTTGGGACACGACTCCAGAATAGCGCTTGGGGCCATTGTTCCTTCTTCGGTGCTCGAGCACAATCGAAGGGATACCAGCATTGTGCACGAGGTGCGTGAGGTAATCATGCGCCGAGAGAATGAGGGTGTAGTGCGAACCGGCCTAGACCCGCCGCGATTATGCATTGCGATGTCGAGAAAAGAAATGCCTGCCTGTGCCGACCGACACTCGGGAACTGATGACCACTCAGCCGAGCGGTGGAAACCGAGTGGATGACACCGAAGAGGTATTGCTTCTGATGGAGCTCACAGCTTGAAGAGCTCGGTACTTGGCGGTCAGCGGCAAAGAAGAATAAGCGAAGCAGCGTATGTGCTGATATGATGTGCATTAGAGGTATGCACGCGAGCCAACATCCTTACACGTACAGCACGTAAGGGTGTGTGACCCAGCATCGAGCCAGCGTAATTCTCCGACATCGAGCGCATCTTCTTCGATGATGTGAGAAATTGTAGAAGGCCCATCCAGTAGTATGATCTGCCGGTTCCTAGACTTCATGACTGCAGGCGGTGTTTGGATGCACGTGAGCATCGTTAGGTCTTGGCTGTGAGCAATATCTCATTGCAGACGCCGGTCTTTAGGGCAGAAACATCAGCTAGGGCAACGTCGTGGACAGCATACTTCCACTGAAAGCTCAGGTCTCATCCTCAAACTCCAGCGCCTGCTTTCTGGCAACCTCAACAATCTCCTCATCCTCCCGATCAGGAATGTACTTCCTCAAAACCTGCCTCACATACTCCTCCGGCATCCCCTCCTTCACCGCGTCCTTAATCCCCATGTTCATCCTGTAGATATACTCCTTCTTCGGCGGCTTCTCTTTCGTCATGTCCCGGTTGATGTATACCAGCATGTCCAATTTCTCCGGCTCCTTGCTCATATCAGGTTTCCCTTTCGTCCACCGAAACGTGCTGTTCTCCATCGCTTCAGCAGCCGCAGCGTCGGCTGAGCTCTCACTTGTAGGCCAGAATTCGCACTCGATCCACTCTTTCTTGTAGGCGATTGGCACGCCCTCGTTGCCGTCGAGACGCTCTTCGTCGGACTTCTCGAGCGAGTAGACCAGGCCCCAGCATTCGTGGGTGTAGTCGTGCTTCTGGTTGAGAGCTGGGGCTTCGGAGTGCTTCTCTTCGACGATGTTCGCGTAGCCCCGGTCGTAAATGATCCATTTGTAGCCTTTGAGACGTGCGATTCCGAGGTATTTAGAGGTGGGACAGCGTTGTCGCATCTGGTGTCTCCAGAGGTTGGAGCCATATCCGAAGTACACCGTCGGTTCGGAGGAGTCCACTTTGGAGGACGTGCTGGCGAATCGAATCCGGAGAGTTGAGGTCGGAGGGATATCCATTGGTAAGTCTACGAGAGGAATAGGATAGGTACACAGTGCTTCACATTGTGAGACGAATGTCTTGATTGCTACAGCGTGTTTGCACTTCACCCACGTCGAAGCAAGTGGGTCCGAGCACCTTCTAGCGCAAAGCCAATTTCCACTCTGTCAGTTCATATGTCTCCCTCACCAACTACCTTCTCTCTGCATCTACCTCCGCTATTTGGATTCTTCTTCCATGCCCTCCATTCTCATACCTTAAATCGACTCAAATACTCCCAATGCCCCAAATTCCTCCCCGCAATCTCCACCAACTTATCCGCCTCCTCCTCCCCATATGTTTCCCTCCACCACTCCCTCATCCCCTCAATCGTGGGCTCCTCAGGCCTGACCTCCGGCCTCTCAATCCCCTCACTATCATGAAAAGTCTTCGTCAAAGTGTGCACCAACGGAAGCATCTTCGCAACTTCCTCTCGACTCGTCGGCGTCCACCTGTCCTTCAACCCCTCCGGATCAATCCCCAATTTCCCGCACAGGCCTTTGCGGACTTCGTCTGTTCGCCAAAGTAAGTCCTCGCCGTCCACGACGATGGGTTCCCGACCGCGAGACTGGAAGTAGTCGAAGAGAAAGCGGAGAGTCTTGTTCTCGGTGATTTTGAGGAAATCTTCGTCGTCGACGCGTTGCTGCGTGAATTTCAGGGCGTCGCGATGCGTGCTCCTCACACTCAGCGCTGGATGTCGGATCAAGATGATCGGCTGCACGCGTGCGAAAATCTCATCTGGAATCCAAGTTGGATTCTCACCGAAAGTTTCAGGACCTTGTAACTTCCCTCGTACAGCATCGAGGACGAATTCCGGCTTCAGCACATTGAACCAGTGTTCGTTAGAAATCCAGCCTTTCCCTTGAGCTTCTAGTTCGTAGACTCGTTGTTCGAACTCCGTGGCACTCTGTTCGAAGGTCTTCCCGTCGCCCATGGCACGCATCTTCAAGAGGGAATCCGCCATCGCTTGGGAGTGCTTGAGGTGCTTGTTGACACGGTCGTCGCCGAACATTGCCGTCATTACAAAAGGATGATAGATAGGCTCCAGGTCAGGATGAGTGGAGAGATATCGAAAGAAGAGATGCGAGCGCAGCCGTGTGGCATCGAAGATAAAGACGTGTGGTGGCTGTGGTCGAGACATTATTTCGATGGATTTAGTTGTATGAAGGAGACGCGAGAAGTGCAGTGAGAGGGAGGAAGAATACTGAGGATACTGATACCTTCTGTTGTTCTTCAGCCGAAGCACGACGAGCTCATAACAAAGTTTTGCTCGTACATAGCCAAAGGAGCGAACGCGATTCCGTACTCGAACAGCTGTGGTCCTCGGAAGTATCAAGAGAGGCACAGCAAGTGGAGCTGAAGCTGAACGATACTCTAACTCACGTCAGCCGCAGGAGCTTCCAGCGTACATCTTTCCTATCTAGGGCGGACGGATTCTGTGACAGGGCTGAGGAAGGAGATGAGAAAACTCATGATCGTCTTGAAGGAAGCAGAATCCACGCTCAAATCAATTTCGCTATGCACCCACGCTATCAACCCAATCCCATGAGGGGCCCATCCTTTCCCGAACCCTCTCAGCAAGCAATAGACTCCGTTTCCTCCGTAGTAGACAGTAGTGAAAACGAGATGCGTCCGCCATCGCCTTCGTTGCAGGCGGAAAAACTGAGAGGCATCTACCCCCATGAGTAGTCATCATATCGTAAAAACACAAAGTATAAAGCAAATGTGAAGAGACGCCCGAAGCAAGAAGCAGTAGACCGTCGTTCCAGGCTCATTGTCCCTTTTCTCTTTCGCTCTCTCTGTTATCATGCGATCCCGCCATGTCGAAGGTCGTTCCTTCCCTTCCAGTTCAAAATCTTTCAACGCCTCGCTCCGCCACGCCCGATATGCGAAAGCGATCGGGTATCATACTTCAAACAATGCAGTCTTCTCAAATCCCCTCCGTGTATGTTCTCATTCGAGGCGGGCTGTGTATGGCAGTCATGCAGCGGCGATGGCGTCTGCCTGCTCGAGTTCAACAGTCTCAGCGCCAGCGACGGTGTCCTCGCCACTGCTCTCGGCTGCGCTTTCATCAGCTTCACCGTCTGACGATGCCGGCCTGTTCTCTTTGACGCCTTCTTCTCTGCACAGCGGACAAGAGTTACGGCCGGTAGTCAGCCACTGGTCAATACACTCTTTGTGGAAGAGATGATTGCACTTGACCAGCTTCCGCGCCACCTCCTTCGCTTCGAAATCACAAAGACACACTAGACAGCGCTGACCAGCTTCCAGAGATACCTCATCATCTCCTTCGACTGCGGTCGCCACAAGAGCTGCAGTCTTGATCGCGTCGTCAGACATCTCAGGAGGGTGGATGTCATAGATGCCACCAGCACTTTGCACGTCCTCTTCGGTAGCCACGGGGGCCTTCGCTGGGCCAAGCAGGGCTGACAACAGCATCATGTCTTCGTAGGTTGGGTTTTCGGTGAACAGGCTGGGCGTGGTGAGTATCGGATGGTTTTCTGGGTATGAGCCTCCGAGAACGTAAATGATCCAACTTCGGGAGTCACCATTACTATTTCGGTGCTCGTTCGATGAGTCGCCGTCGTCAGAGGTAGAAGATCGAGAAAGTGGTGGCAGATTGTCAGGCTCCACGACACCATTCCTCCGCGGGTGTCCGGAGGCAAAGCGAGGATAGTGGATGTTGGGCGCCGTATCAGATCGACGATGTGTTCGGTATGGTTCCGAGTCTCCTAGCAAGCCAGTGCCGGAGTGAGTGGAGTGCAATGATGCTGTTTCCTCTGTATGAGAGCTCAAGGGGCTCGCAGCAGAAGAGCGGTGGAGGGCACTATTTCGTCGCGACTCATTGCTGAAGTCACGCATGCTGTTCGCCACCAGAGAGGTAGGTCGTGAATGGCTGGGAGTGGTGTTCCTGCTGGATATCCTACTGAGTTCCGGGCTTGGGCTGGCTGGAGTTGCTGGAGGCGGCCGAGGCTCGAATGTCGAGCTGGAGCTAGCCATGCTCCATGGACGCTCTCGCCGTCTGTCGGGTGAGCGGTGGTCGCGCTGATCGTCCATCCTATCACTCAGGCGGCTCCTGCCCATGCCAAATCCTCCCATGCTCGCTCTTCTCCTGTGCCTGAAAGACGTGCCGTTCTGCGGAGGCCTCAAAATAGAGTCGATGCTGTCGTGCCCATGCGTGCCGAGAGCATTTGTGGGCAGAGGGGTCGGAAAATTGCCCAAGGCGTCGATGAAGGGGGGCAAGTCCTCATTTGGTGGGCCAGAGCTGGAGCCGGAGTTCGGGTTGATGGACCGGATGCCTACTATAATGATGGGCACCATGCGACCCTCGTTTGCTCCAGCTTCACCAGAATCGCCGGTGACTGTCGAGTCGCGCGGATCCTGGGTGTTGTCGGCGCTGCCCGAGGCGCCAAACCTGAACATTCTGAAAAAGTTCAGCGGCGCTCCCTGATTGCCCGAGCCATCAGCCTCCGTGTCGCTGCCGCCCTGCCTAAGAGCAGACGCTATCCGGCCATTCTGCAATGCTCTTAGGAATCCATCAAAGCTTCCATCTTCCCCATTGCCTCCCAAATCGCCCAATCCAGTGCTTCCAGTCAGACTCCGCGCCTCACTCAAAGCGTTCTGGTCATCTCCCATCAGCGTCGCTGCAGTCGCAGCGGCAGCGACAGAGAGCAGCCTGCTGAGCATGGCAGCCTGATCTTCGTTCCCGCGCGGCCGCATGGAAGATACGGAGGGAGGCGGTGATCGTCTTCTTCTCAGCGACGATGTCAACGATCGAAATGGTCGGTCGGGACGCAGGGCGTTGAAACGCGTGGTAGTGCGACGTGAAATCTCGTTACGCGGCGCGGGTTGCTCGGGCTCAGGTGCATGACTGAAAGATTCGTCGAAGGATGATGTGAGATCTATCGAAGGTAAGCGAGGCGGCGTAAAGAAGTCGTCGCCGTGGCCGCTGGCCTGTCCGCTCCGAACATAGGATGCTCTGTGTTGCAGAAAGCTATGTGAGGGTCGTGATGATGTGTGGCTCGAATCTCGTCGCAGCATCTCTTGAAAGCGTGATCGTGTGCGGTGCAGAAGAGCGCTACTCCTTGCTGGCTCTGGGCGCTCTTCCTGGACCGGCGGCATCTCGTCGTCGCCATCGTCGTCTTCGGTGGAGCGGAATAGATGCGAGAAGCGGTTCGGGTTGATGGAGCGAGGTCGTTGCCTTCGCCGCCGCTCGCCATTTAGCAGACCATCGTCCAGCTCATCGTGGTTCCTCCTCGACAGCGAGCGATGCGGGTGGAGCGCTCTCCGGATGGCAGTTGACGCAGCCCTCCGTGGACGGTCTGCTCGCTCAGGCGCCCTGCGCTCGGGCTCGGGCTGAGAGGATCCTTGGCCCATGATGGGCGCGCTCAGCAGGTGGGAGTGCGTGATCTATTTGAGCATCCTTCGGGGAGTCGAGTGAGGGGCGCGAGGGTGACGTGGAGAGAGATGTAGTGGATAGCGCGGCGGATGCGATGCGGAGGCCGGCGAGGTGAGTCGGAAATAGGAATAATGACGCGGTACGGCGGAGGAGCAGGGGGAGGCGGAGGTAGTAACGGCGGCGGTGGTGCGGCGGGAGAGTGGTAGCAGTGAGGTGGTGTTGTGTGGTCGGTCGGTCTGAGCGAGACAGTTCATCAGCCTCACATCCAAGTCACGATGCGGGTGCGCCTTGATCCCGACCGGCCCTCGCCTCGTGCCGATTAGTGTGATTGGCCGGGGTTGCTGGCTTCTGGTGCAGGCGCTGAGGGATGAAACAACCGCGTCGCGAGCAACAACGTTACCTGCGGACATAGGAGTACCCTCTAGGAGGTGGTATCGTACAGAGCGGTGCTTGGGCAGCAAACACGCAATTATTCTTCGACCAGACGCCCGTCGCTGGATCGCCGTTGAAGACAAAGTAGTGAGCCTGAGGCCACCACCGCTGAATCAGCCCACGGGTCGCCTTCGGCCCAAAGCACCGCAACTTCATCTCTCTTCACTTCTATACTTGGCACGTCGCCAATAACAACAAGTGCCGGCAATTCAAAATGCAACTCTGCGTCGCGTCGCAGCCCTCTGTCACCACTTTCGCTGTTTCATAGTGCTCCACGAACACTATACGCACGCGTCGCGCCGTGAGACACAACTATGTCCACGTTTGCTCCCGTCTACAGGCCCGCGGCCTCGCAGCAATCTTTTCTCACACGCGAGCAAAAGCGTGAGCGCAAACGGAAGCGAGACCGTACGCGTGACGAAGACGGCGACAGCGACAGCGACTCTGAAGGTTCCGAGGAGCAGCTGCCCCAACCGAAAGATGACGCGCCGCGAGTCCTCCATCCGGTCAACAAGACCGATCCGTACTACGTCGCTGGTCATCCGCGAGAGAAGCCTCTTCCAGGCGGAAACTTTCCACATGCCGCAGTTCGAGAATTCAAGTTGCCCGATCCGCCGGTCGAGGAAGAGCTGGCTTCATTGAACCCGCCTCTCTACGTTCCCAAGGTAACCCCCGAGGACACCTCTCAGTCCTTGAAGAGACGCCATCTCGACAACCTTACTGCAATTCTGCACAAGTGTATGCTGAATGGAGATTGGGTTCGGGCGTCCCGTGTGTGGGGACTGATACTTCGAACTGAAATTCAAGGTTACGGTCCCGACATCAGACAGAATGGCCGCTGGATGATCGGTGCAGAATTGCTCATGCGGCGCAATCAAACGCTGGGTCAAAGACAACAACAACAACAACGTCCTGCAACTGCGAGCAGTGCTGACAGTGATAGTCTCGATCAGCAAAGCGACGCACCTACGTCTACACCCACCATCTCTGATGAAGGCTTCCAGCTGGCGCGTGACTACTACCAGCGTCTGGCATTGCAGTACCCGCACCATGCTCGAGCGCACCACTCAGTCGTTACCGCACTGGCCATATACCCGGCCCTGTTCAGTGTATGGATCTATGAAGTGCAAGACCGGGCTACCCGCGCTCGCGAAACTTTGGCTGTCGAGGAGCAGTCATTCGAAGATACCGAAATGAATGACAATCTCAGCGACACTTCCGAGCGCAATGTAAACGCACAGCGGCTAAAGAAGAAAGAACTCGAAGATGCCGTTCCCATCGTCCAGCGACTAGACGAGCTCATGCTTAATCCACCGTACGACACCAGCTCGGAAATGCTAAACATTCAGGGCATGGTCTACCTCTGGGTCTCGGATCTTCACAAAGCACTAGCAAAATCTTCGTCAGGGACTTCATCGGATTACGAAGAAGACATCGTTCCACGAAGATCCCGTGTCATCGACGTTTCTGAACGACATCACAAGCAGCAAGCTATCCATCACAGAGAGAAGGCCAAAACGGTCTTCAAGAAAATGATCGCTGAGACCATGGAGATTCCAGACCAAATTCACTCATTTCTCCAGGACGAAGGAGAAGATATGTCGCTTGACGACGCGGGCTGAGAAAGTCATTGAGCTCGAACAAGTCTATTCCATCCAACCTGCGCGAGCGCAGCGAAACGCCTTCTCAATGCAAGCGGCAACGTCCACTGAACAGCACTTAGCAAAGGAAGTACCTTCCCAAACCGCCATGTTGAGAGGATCAAGCAATCCTTCACGTTTCAGAGGGCTGCCACGTGGCGCGTCATGTGAAGGCACGCATATTCTGATCATGCGCGCACATGCATGTCACCTCCAGCTTCCGGCGAGGTCATCCGTGTCCGAAAGTCCGACATGCGCATGCATTCACAGAGCTTGAGGGCCTAGTGTGAGCAATAGTGGAAGATGTCTTGGGACTTTTGTAACAAAACGCTAGATGCTCACATATGCTATCGCTAAAAGATGCTATCAAAATGCCCGCTCAAGAAACTATCATCTCACAAGGGTATCTCAACCATACATGCCGCTTTGACGCTCATTCTCAGAAGCTCATGTAAATGCTAACCCATCTGCCGCACAATCCTAGCTGCCGCTGCTCAGCTCAATAACTGTCCTGATGCCACTGTCCCTTGGCCTTATTCCAATCAGCCTTCTCCTTCTCGCCTCCCCGATATTCCAGACCCAGGCCTCTGTCCACCCACTCCTGGCTTCCCATCTCCGTCAACCGAGACAACGCTCTCGCGAATGCGAACGCTTCTTCGTCCCCAGTGAAAATGCTCGACTTCTTCATCGTGTCCATGTTCATGCCCAGGTCGTCCATCATCATTCGCATCGCGTCGTCCACATCGCTCGTCTCCTTAGCTGCTTTCGCTTTCTGAGGTGATCTGGAGGCTGTTGTGTTGGCGGTGGTAGTTGGTTCCTTCTTCGTATTGGAAGCGGCGTTGTCGATGAGCTCGCCGACTTCGTCGCGGGACATGAAGATCTGGGTCAGAGGGACGGCGGTGGTGAGGACGAGTTTGGCGCGAGACTCATAGACTGCGTCGAGGAAGGTAATGAAGCGTCTGGCGAGATCTCTACTGCGCAGGTTCATTCCCGGCACTTCTGTAACGACGAATGCGTCGTAGTGGCGGACGAGTTCGAGGTAGTCGGCTGCTCCTGTTGCGCTGCCAATGAGCTCGTTGAAGGTGAACCAACACGCTTTGCCGGAGGCCTTGGGGACGGTGATCTCGCGACCCCAAACCACTTGGGTGGCTTTGTGAGGTGGATCGTGGTCAAAATCGCCAAGGAACTTGAACCAGTGCTCCGCGTGGCGCTTGGCTGCAGTGTCAAGAGGGTGGTGATAGACTCCAGATGGTGGTCGTGGGATCTTTCTGTAGTCGGTCGTCGAGTCCAGATTAAGAACCCGCAATCGGTCCAGCAGGAGATTGATGCACGGAATGAAGGACTCTCGCTGGATACCGTTCTTGTAAAGCTCCTTGGGATGTCTGTTACTGGTGGTCACAATTACTGTTCCGTGAGCCATGAGGGACTCAATCAATCTCCGTAGAATCATTGCATCTGCAACATCTGTGCACTGAAACTCGTCAAAGCACAGCACACTCGCCTTTTCCGACATCGTCGCAGCTACAAAGGGAATGCAGTCGATATCGTTTCCATGTTGCATCTTCATCTTGTGCAGCTCCTTGTGAACCTCTTGCATGAAGTTATGGAAATGGATTCTCGTTTTGTGCTTGATGTTGTCTGGTAGAGTGTCGTAGAAAAGGTCCATCAACATCGTCTTCCCGCTTCCGACGTCGCCGTACATGTAAAGTCCTTTAGGAAGGTCGGAACTCGGCCGCATTTGAATTTGACCGCCCTCACCTCCGCCGAAGAGACCAAAGAATGACTTCTTCTTCGGCTGGAGAGATGCAATCGTAGGCCGCACGACCTTCGGAGGCGTGTAATGTGAAAGTGTTTCATGGAGGTCTTGTAGAGCTTGGATCAGGTTCCTCTGATGCTCATCGTCTCGCAACCGACCCGACTGAACTCTACGACCGTATTCTGCAATCGGTCCTTGCTCTGCTCTTTTACGTACTGTAGACGACGAGAATGCCCGGTGTTGTATGGTTCTGTGGTCTGGAGGATACGATGTGCCTGCTTGTGAGGGCTTGCTTAAGACCGCTCTGTGCCGGGCAGTGCTCTGGCCAGCCAGACATTCGCTGCATAACTTCCGCCTCTGTTTTTGAAGTGCTGGTGATCTTGAGCTCGCTCTTATTAGGCTCCGGAGGGCCCTGATTGCCTCTGGAGACGCCATATTCCTGTGGTACTCGTGCCGGTCTGTTGTGGGTGGTTCAATCGATCATTATCGTTTCGAAGCTGGGTTGGGCTCGGGAGAAGCTTTGCCTTTGGAGACTTGTTCCAAAAGCAGCATTCGTCGAAAGGTGGTATGTGCTATTGCTAGGGGTATGTACAGGTACAACGTTGCAGGAGAGTAGTCCTCACACCGACAGGCTGAGAGAGCTTCTGCGTCGGCGGCGGCTTCGGCAACGAGCCTCGGCCAAGTTTGAACCGGTGTGGGGGCCGACTTCATCCCGTTTTCTCTCTTTCACATGCAAATCATCATCTTGCATATACCTATGCACCATCACTCCATCAATCATTAACTAAAGTGCATCTTGCACACTTGCGATATACTTGCGATTGAGTATGTCCTGGCCGCCTTGTGTTTGGCTGATACGATAAGGAAGGTGCCATCTGCTATTTGGATGATTTCCACCGCGACCGTATGGATCAATTGCTCTTACCTCACTTGCTTTTCTTGGCCAAGCGAAGAGATCTCCATGTGTAGAACTCGCTTGAAACTCAAACTCGAGCGTTCCCAGAGTCCAAAGACGGCTGTGGCAGGTCGATTACGCGATGTGAGTTCGGTTGGCTTTCGAAATCCTCATGTTTCTCGAGAATTTGGGTCCAAACGCAGGGACTAATTCTGTCCTCACTGCCACTTAAAATCACCCTCATATCTTCTTTTCACGTTCTTTCCCTTCCCTTCTGTACTTTCCTGTCAAACAGCTCAGAGCCTTCTCCAAGTTCCGAGCCCACCAGAGAACCCCGTCGCACCACCAGTGACCTCAGCAAAACATCCAGCGCCCGGGATCACATCCACCTCACCCAGGAACAAGCTTCGCCTCACTCAAGATGACTACTCCAACGAAATTTCTCATCCTCTCCGATACGCACAACTTCGACAAATTCACCGCAGATCCCAGCTCACCACTCTGCCAGCCACTGCCAAAGGCGGATGTCGTCCTCCACTGCGGAGATCTCACCCAAGTCGGCGGGATCTCCGCATACAAAAAGGCGCTCAAAATGCTTTGTGATCTCGACGCGGAGCTCAAACTCGTGATAGCTGGAAATCACGACATCAGCTTGGATGGCGAGTACTGGGCGGAGAACATGGACGAAGATGACGATCCGGACGAGCACCAAGACGCGGTTGCGTTGATGACTGGGTCACTGGCACGTGAAGCAGGAGTCACGTACTTGACTGAAGGCCGACATGAGTTCACATTGCAAGACGGAGTCAGCTTCTCGATCTTCGCGTCTCCATATCAACCAGAATGCGGGAAATGGGCATTCGGATACAAGCGCACAGAAGACAGGTGGGGCGCCATACCAGACGACGTTGAGATTGTGATGACACATGGCCCACCTAAGGGCATTCTGGACCTTGCATCCAAGCATGACCACGTCGGCTGCGAATATCTTCTGAATGGCATCAAACGATCTCGGCCTCTGATGCACTGCTTCGGTCACATTCACGAAGGCTACGGCGCAGAGATGAAGGTCTGGGACAGCCCTGAGAGCAATGACCCAAAACACAACGACAGCAGTGCGGACAGCGAAGACGCTGAGGCAAGCGAAGACGACGAGTGCTCCGAAGTCGTCCGTGTGACCAAGGCAGGCACTCACGATGAGGGCACAAGCTTCACCCTTACCCCTGGCGAGAGCACGCTTATGGTCAATGCCGCCATAATGAACGACAATGACGAGCCCAAAAACGCACCCTTTCTGGTGGAGCTCCCACTTGACATATGAAGACGGTGCTCTCGACTGGCGAGTGGCTCGCAACCGGCGCATCAAAAAATCTCCACAAAAATCGACTTGGAAGCTCGGCCGACAGCGCACTTATTAGCTCGGTGTTCGGTTCGATTTTTGGAGATGCTCAGCCACATGCTCTTCGATCAATCCAGCTGGCAAGACGTTTAAACAACGCGAAAATCCGAAAGCTGATGGTCTCGATTCACTTCAGCCATGGAATCGCGCTCGTGATACGTAGATAGTGAGTCATATTGTCACAGCTCGACTTCGTCATTGAAGCACATGCACAACACAGACTGAATTATAGAAGTAAATGAACTCAGTGCCTTTACCAAAAAGTGTACTGTAACTTCGCCTTTGCGTTTGAAAGTACGCTCATAGTTGACACAACGATGATCTACCAAGCAGTGGTCCTTGGGTGGCGTACTTCCCTGCAGAAGATACGGAAATGAGAGGCGCAATTAAGAACTGAGAGAGTAAGACCTACACAAAGCCCGAGTGCTAGAAGCCCCTGTGCGCGCAATTCTCTCTCCCAGATATCGCCGCCTCTCGCTGCGCAGCTGAATCCAATCCTGAGGCTCTGTCCGCGCAACACCTCTATGAGATGGCAAATTCCACGCGAAGCTGTCACATTCCTGCTTGTGCCAGCTCCTGGTAGAAATGATTCGATATTCTCTCCCAGTCGTACGATTCACACCATGCTTCTATGTTCCAGAATTCGAGGCCATGGAATGAAGACTCCTTATCGGATAGTCCCACAGAGTAAGCAGCGCGATTGCCCTTATTGTCCCAGACCCAATCGCAAAAGCTCTCCCATCCGAGTTTCGAGATCTCAGGCACTCGACAAATCTCCGCCTCGGTTGACTGGTGCGATGGCCAGAAAGAGTACAGTCGCCCGAGGAAGAGTGGGTCATCTTCAATCTGAAGATTGCCGTGGGTTTGACGAACCTTCTTGAGAGAGGCCTCGAATGTGTCTTTCCAGAAAGCTCTGTCTGTGCTTGAAAAGTCGATCCTCCTCATGTAAAACGAGAGCCAGACGCTAATCTTTTGGAGAAGTGGGAGGTATGACGAGAGCCCTGTCACCACCGCATCGTGGAAGTGGTCATATTTCGCTGATGAGTCTATTAGTTCGGATCAAAATGAACGTTGCCATGAAAGTCCACAGCACTTACCGAGGGCGTCTGATGAATCGTGGCTCAGACCACGTGCAATATTGATCGTCATGCGCCGAACTTGCGCAGTATGCCTCTGGATACCTGGATTGTGCGCCAGTGAGACAGAGCCTCCGCGTGTCGAGGGCCGCACAAACTCGATCATGATATCTTCGCCGCGCAGAATCTCTTCTTGGTACTCAATCGCGAACTGCTTGGAGACCAAAAGCATCTTGGTACAAGGTGCTGCCATGAATCTCATGCCCAGGACACGACCCTTTTTCATCTTGTCCAAGTCGGGTGAGGAAATGTCTACTGCGTCTCCCACCAGCGCACTCGCAAAATGGCGGTCAAGCTCAGCATATACTCGATCCCGCAGCTCGCGCGGAAGGCCGAAGAAGTTGAAGTAGCGTGTCTCCTCGACGTCGCTTGCTGCATGTGTCTTCTCTTGTGATGCGTCGGGCGTATCGGCATGCGACATCTCCGCCATGACGCGTCGTGCCAGTCCGTTGCAGTGCGCTGCGATGCTACTGCGATGCTATCACTTCCAGAGTCGTCGAGTCGAAGTTCTGAGCAGCTGGCAAACAAACAGAGAAAGGCGAGTTTCGCACTAACGCACTAGCGCGGAACTCTAAGCCGACAAGCAACTGGTCGCTCCTTCCCTACGTACAAACAGGAATCGGCTCCAGGAAAGAGAGCGACGCTGTATCTGGTGTGAATATCATTAGTTTGATCGTCTCATTGTAGTTATATGTACCGTATGTTCTCGAATTTGTACGCTCATTCGCTGTAACGCTCTCGCACTGTCATCAGCATCGTGATAAATATACTTGGTGTGTACACACGCAAATTACACTCCGGACTCCTCCCATTCCGCCGCTCCTGTTTTCGAATCCTGATCACCTCCAGATCTTCCATCCTGGCTTGCGCAGACTCTTCTGCCTACCGATGTCTCCAGGCTCCTCCATCTGGACGGCAGGTCTCTCTTGCTGCATGGATTTCCGCTGACTGCCAAAGCTCTTCCCGAGTCCGAAGAATTGCTCGACCTTGCTGCCTCGTCTGGCGGGCTTTGTTGGTCTCGGATCATCGTACTCATCGTCATACTCGTCGGAAGGTGTGAGGCTGCCCTCGGTGTCGTATCCATCGTATGCTCCATCGCTGTCCCTTATGGGCTGCTGATGTTGTTGCGCGCCTCTGGTTTGACCTGAGGGCAAAGGCGGGCTAGTACGACGGTAGCATGAGTGAGGATGTGCCTCGCTTGCTCCAGGTCTCGCTTGTAGGGGTTGAACGTTGTAGTTCCCGATGGGTGGTGAAGACAGGTTGTAGCCTTGATTGTAAGCTTGTGTCGGGTGCTGACTTGTTGTCGTTGTGTGCGTGCCTCCACTGCTCACTGCCCTGGGAGTGGCATTCTTGGCACCGACGGCGTACCCATTCCGATTATTGGCCTCCATGCTTGCACGCTGAGCTGCCCCAGAAGGTGCTCCGATCCTTGTGTTTGGCTTGTAAGCACCTCTTCCTGTACCAGTAAGGCCCATCGCATTGGGAGCGGAATTGATCTCGGTGTTCATTCTGGTGGCGCTGTCAGGGGTAGGCGTTCGCGACCCTTCACTGCCACTCAAGATGCCATCTTCGTCTTCTTGGTTGATGTGGGCTTCCCTCTTGCGGTTCCATTTGAGCCTGTTCATCAGGCTTCCACGATGGCTCTTGAACTTCTCAGGGTTAGGGTCAGGTGCTCCTTCGTACCACAGCGCAGGTACCAGAAGACGGTAAGGCACAGTGTGGCCAGAAGGATCATGCTGGTCGACTTCCATACAAAGCGAGATGTCAAGGCCACCTTCCAGATCGATGTGGCCAGGCTCCCTGCCGTCAATATCTCCACCAAGTTCCGCGGCCTTGGCAGCTTTCTTCGCCTCCTTGACTGACAGGTTTGTTGGGCGGCGATGGAAAGAAGGTCTCCGGAAAGTTGTATCTTGATCAGATGAAAAATCTGGCCTAGGCCCGCTGAGGCTGTTAGCTCTTCTCATTTCGCCAGATGTCGGCTGGTGACCCGGATCATGAGAATCGTATGGTCGCGAGTGCTCCAGCGGAAGTGATATTGGCGGGCAGCTCTTAGAGCTTCCAGAAAGCCGCCTCACTAGGTTCATTGGGCCGCGTGTCAGACTCATAGTCCTCTTCATGCTACCAGGAGGGAAACGACGATCCCGTGGCTGCCTCTGATCCAGCACATCGCCACCAAATGTTGCAGAAGCCGGCGTGCCTGGCTCGATCCTGTCTTGTACCTGGCTATTGGGCCGTGTCGATCCAGGCAAGTATTCGCTGATGACGCAAAAATTCCTTCTAGGCAGCAAATGGTTGTTGTTTCTGCGGCTGCCGTCGACATCGTGGCTGAACATCGGAATCATGTCTTCGTCCGTCTGGCCGTCCAGGTGATGAATCTTGTTGCGCTTGTTGAGCACATCCGCCATCATAACTGGTGGAGGCGTGTTGACTATGGCTGACGAGATGACATTCGGCATGTATCTGTGGTCTCGGTCCTTGGCCACTGCTAGGTTTTTGTTGCTGTAAAATTGACCCACAGCTCCGAGGTGAACGTCACCCCCCAGAATGGTGACTCGAACGCTCTTCTCTGCAGCGACTTCTTGCAGCTCCTGGATAAACCAGTTACGCTCAGCCTTGTGATGCTTCGCGGTCCAGTGATCGTCCAAGTCATCCAGGATCTCGACTCCACCATCGAATTTGTTGACGAAACCGCCAAGTGCGCCAGTCCTGCCAATTGCTTTGATTGGGTCCATAACCCTGCTGGTCAAAATGTTCTCCAAGAAGTTGAGACGTGGGTATGCAATGGGAACGCCGAGCAGCACAATGAGATGCTTTGTGTGCCCCTTGGTGATCTCTGCTCGACATCTGTCAAACACTTCATCGTATGTGGCCTGGCTGAGCACCTCATCGCGCATGCGCTCGGTTCGGCAATCCAAGCCAAGGAAAGCAACCTTGTCTCCGAGCGACATGAAGACGCTCCTACTGAGTTCATTGATATACGGACCGGGGCTCTTGCCAAGCAGCCAACTCGGTTCTTCTTTCTCTGTCTCGGCAGCCAGACTCTGATGTTGGAATAGCATGTAATACTTGAACGCGACTGCGCCCAGTCCAGTAAAGACTTTGGTGCTCATAAAGTGATGAGGATAGCTGCCGTAGCCGTCAATGATGTCGTGGTCGTCCCAAAGGTTCACCATGGGAATTTGAGAGTTTGCCATGCCAAACAAGCCTTGAGAGAACCACATTGCGTATCTGTGAAGATAAAACTCTTCCAGCTCGTCTTGCAGCTCCAAGGAGAAGTCGGCGCTGTGTTTGTGCTCCGGGTTCTTTGTCTGAAGCCATTCCTTAAACAGCTGCGTGTCTCTCATAGCTGCGTCGTTGTAGATTTGGTCTCCACCACCGATCATGACATGGAAAGGGCGGCTCTGGTGTCGATTCAAAACGTTGCGCCAGAGTGGATCAGGGCCGCTAAAGTTGTTTGAGTCAACAGAGAGGGAGAAGCCGTTGCAAGAATGGAACATGATGTTCATCGTCTCGCCTCTTGCCGGCACCCAGAAGCCGACAGCTGGACCATTATTGATCCTGTAGGCGACTCTGTACTGCTTGCTGGAAAGTTCGACCTCGATGTTGAAACGCCAAAATGTGTAGCCACGCTCGGTGTGGAGACGCACGGCTTTCATCTCGCGATACCTACCTGCACGCTCGCCATCCCGCTTCTTGATTCGGGACTTGTCCTGGAAGGTGATATGTTGCGTTTGCCGGCCATCGGGCCCGGTGCTAGTCTGCGGTCCTAGGACAGGGGTGCGCGTGGCAGCATACAGCCCCTCGTTGTTCTCTTCACGGCTGAGATCGATGTCACCTTCGAGATCATGGACAGGGCGAACATACAATGCTCGTCCTGTGCGAGAAAGCTTGACTTGGCCGGCAACCGGATCTTCGGCTTCGGGTGGCATTTCGCCAGAATGCTCGGGTGGTTGATGCAAGTCCATGTGCTGCGCAAATAGCCTCAGCATTGGGTTAGAGTGCAAGTCCGATTGATCGTCTTCGGTCACAATCATGACACTTCCGCGCCAAATCTCCTTCTCCTGTATGCCGCCAGAGCGTCCGCCCCTTGCCTGCGTTGCGGATTCTTTACGAATGCCGGTGTAGCGAAGGAGAGGTCCGCACTTCAAGAAGAGTCTGGGCTGAAATCCGTTTGCTTGCTCTTCGTAAGCTCCATCGTACTGTGGCATAGTTGCTGCGGTTCTAGAGCCACTGGAACTGGTGCGATGATTGCCTTTTTCCCACCACGCATCGTTTTTGTCGTCACGAGAAGCCACCATACCACGGTCGAAGTCGAGATCTTGCTCGGTGAGCCTCGCCACTTTTGCACTCCGCCAATCCTCGAGCGCTTTGGAAGATGGTTGATAGCCTCGAGGCTCTTGGCCATGGCGATGGAACAAGTTGCTGAAGTGATGATGCTTTCCGCTCTCTTCGAGATGTGCGGGACCATCTCCACCCTGAACTTGCTCCCCCGCCTGCTGTCCGGCA
The DNA here is from genome assembly GCA_022814565.1 of Phaeophleospora eucalypticola. Classification (NCBI taxonomy): domain Eukaryota; kingdom Fungi; phylum Ascomycota; class Dothideomycetes; order Mycosphaerellales; family Mycosphaerellaceae; genus Phaeophleospora; species Phaeophleospora eucalypticola. The sequence continues at coordinate 625,394 of JAKLNG010000014.1, forward strand.
GCTGTCTGAGGTGGGATAGAATACTTTACAGGGTCTCCAGGAGGATTCTGAACTTCACGTGGCGGTATTGGATCTGGCTGTTGGTGTGCAGTAGCGGCATTGCGGTCAGCTTTCGATCCCAGAGCACCCGTGCGATCTGCCTGGAGCTGGGTGCGTGCAGCTTGCTCATCCGACAGCGGTGATCGCTTGTGAAGTTTCTTGCTTCCACCTCTGCCGATGCCCAGACCTTTGTCCGCCTCTTGAGATACAGGACTGATAGGCGATTCTGGAGCATTGTACGGCATTGAGGCCTTCCGGCGCTCGTACGCGACCCTGCCACGCTCTGCTGCCGCTGCCGCATCCTGATCTGCAAAGGAAGGTCCGGCATTGTAGGCATCCGCAGCTCCAGCAAAGCCCGCATCTCTTGCACGGTACTTAGCCGACTTGGATCTTCCAAGATCAGTCGAGCCTCGAGGAGCAGCATCGGAGCGAGATCGCGTGACGGAATCGTTTGCACGCACCGTGCGAGGGTTTTCGGGGCCACGAGCAGAGTTCGACTGTGCCAGACTCGGTGGCGTCTCTACTGTCCTTGGGGATGGGCCGTCCTGTCGAGCATTCTCCCTGCGCAGAGCATCTTTCGCGAAGTGAAACTTCTCGGCAGGGCTGATAGGATCAGGAGAAACTGGGTCCGAGGCTTGACGTCTTTCCTCTCGACGGCCATTGCTCTTGCTGGGTCTCCTTGCGGCGCCGTCACTGACCACACGCCCTTTTTCACTGCGCAAGGTCCCAGACCGTAACATCTCTCCCTCTCCCTTTGGAGCTGCAGACCCCGATGTACTTCTTTGACGAGCCCGGTGTTCTGCCTGCTCCACACGAGCGCGTTTCTCCTCTTTGCTCCACGACTCCAGATTCTGCAGAGGGCTACGATCCGGGACCGATCCTCTCCTCAAGCTTTCAGACACATTGCTGGCGTTGCTTGTCTGACGTTGTTTCTGTTGCTGCTGGCTCAAGCTACGACTGGGCACAGTCTGGGTACGTGTACCGGGCGATACAATATCCGGACTCCAGGCTGTGGCGCGGACGTTGTTGGGGACGTAGTCCGGATCCACCCTGAGCGGTGGTTGCTGTGGTGCAGAACTGAGCATCTCAGCTTCGTTGATGTGCTTCGTCTTGCTCAGGTGATCTGATGTTGTATGGGGATTTCGATTAAGCAGTTCTCTTGCAGGATCGTTCAGCTTTCTTCCAGCTTCTCTTGCAGCCTCCATACCACGTTGCTTCCTCGATTCACTTCGGTGCACGCCATTCGTAGTGGGAACCAAGGGCTCGTTGATCGCGTCTGATTTGGGGCCGGAGGTACGGTCGGAGAAGGACCGTCGCGGGACTTCATATCCGCGAGGAGGAGGCTCGTAGTATTGATATGGGCCTTTCGGCTGGATCTGCGCCGTGGGGATCGGAGTTTGTTCGAAGAAGCCTGTTTCTGCGTTCCGCTGCCATAGGCCGGACTGCCGGCGGTCGGTTGCCATGTTTCAGTGTCTCACATGCAGGACAGAAGTTAATTATCGATGCGCTGTGCGAAGATGAGCGCGAAGCCGAGTGCTGGCAGCTGCAACGATGTCGTCGTAGTAGATTTGCTAGCTATCCAAGAGCTGTTCGTCCACGCGGTATCGGTTCAGCGTTGGGGGTAATCGAATCGAATGCTCCGTTCGGCATATCCAACAGTGCAACCAAGGAACAGGAAAACGGAAGAAGGCAGAAATGCAACGCTCGAACGCTGCAGAAGAAGAAAGGTGGCTGGCAGGCACACAGAACAAGAAACGGGCGTGATGGCGGAAGCTCGTGGTGATGAGATGGTGCTGCTGCTGCTGTCGAGTGGCTGGCAGCTGCACGCAATTGGCTCCATTAGGCATGGCCGTCGGGATGCTGCCGCTTGCCGCCGCCAGAACTTCCGAGCCGGCATTCGCCCACGTTGTCCTGATTCCGTCGCTTCATTCTTCTTTTCGTCACCATTCTCGGACTCGAAGGTCGTGTGAGCCGGGCTCAGCAGATCGCATGATTGAAGGAGACATGTGTGAGCAGCGTAACTCTTGAAGCACGTGCAGAACGGTCGCCTGAAACTGTGTCGCGTGTCGCATCGCGAAACCCAGATCTTAGTCAAATATTGATGAGGGGCTCGATGAGCGGATCTAGCCGGGCATTGGGGTAGAAAGATCAGCCGGAGCCCATTTGATGCCCTTGTGCGGCGAGCGCACAAGCGTCAGGGTCCCGGGGGCTTGGAGCAACGTGTAACAACACCTCAGCCAAGGGCTTGACTTCGCAATCCTCCGGGCTTTCCATTCGCATGTCCATCTGCCACTTTTACACCTTTTCGACGAATCTTGAGGAAGCCACAGGACAGCATTGTATCATGTACATATCCTCATCCAGGTGATGATCGCGCGACTACCCATCCACCGCAATCGATCCCATTGCGACTCGGCCGCCTGCCGAAGCCTGCAGCAACCATGAAGTGGTCCACCTGGCTCCCCTTCCTGCTCTTCTCCGCCCGCGAGGCATTCGCTGTTCAGAAACGCGACTACGATGCTCACGATTACTATGCCGTGCACTTGCGAAGAGGAATTGACCCGGAAGAGGTCTCAAAGCGCCTCGGCTTACAATATGACGGTCGTCTGGGTGAACTAGAAGACCACTACATCTTCCGCGCATCCGAGCGACAGCACGAATACGATCACATAAAGACGGAAAAGCAAAACCTCAAGCAGCGACGAAGAAGACGAGATCCCGGCGCCGAACAACCGCATGTCCTCGACCACGTGCTCCTTTCAAAGAAGCAAGAGTTGCACAAGCGCTTCCCCTTGGTGAAGCGCACTCCTCCTTCGTCCTTTGAAGAACGACAGAATTTGGGCAGTGGGCTATCGCAGGGAGATGCACAAGCGATCAAGGACGGTTTGCAGATCGCCCAGAATTTAAGTATCGCGGACCCCATCTTTCAAGAGCAATGGCATCTACACAATATCGTCGAGGTGGGACACGACATCAACGTGACCGGCGTGTGGCAGCAGGGCGTCACGGGAAAAGGCAGCACCGTTTGCATTGTCGATGACGGTCTCGATCTGGATAGTGACGATCTGAGGGACAACTACTTCGCGGAAGGTAGCTGGGATTTCAACGATCCAGGTCCAGATCCCAAGCCAAGATTGTCGGATGACAGGCACGGCACCAGGTGTGCCGGTGAAGTCGCCGCTGTCAGGAATGATGTGTGTGGTGTCGGTGTAGCGTATGATGGCAAGGTGTCGGGCTGCAGGATTCTGAGTAAGGTCATTTCCGATGCGGACGAGGCCACCGCCATGAATTACGAATACCAGCAAAACCAGATTTACTCCTGCTCGTGGGGTCCTCCGGACAATGGTCAGGCTATGGAAGAACCGGGAATCATCATTCGCAGGGCCATGGTCAACGGAATCCAGAAGGGTAGAGATGGACTCGGAAGCATCTTCGTGTTTGCAATTGGCAATGGTGCCGCCAATGATGACAACTGCAACTTCGATGGCTACACCAACAGTATCTACTCTGTCTCCGTGGGTGGAATCGACCGTAAGGGAAAGCACCCTTACTACAGCGAGAAGTGCTCTGCGCAGTTAGTCGTAACATACTCCTCTGGCTCTGGAGATGCTATTCACACCACCGATGTTGGACAGAACAGCTGCTATATCAACCATGGAGGGACTTCTGCCGCCGGTCCTTTGGTTGCTGGTATCTACGCATTGATGCTGGAAGTCAACCCCAAGTTGACTTGGAGAGACATCCAATGGCTCACCGTCATCACGGCTGTGAAGCTTGACGAGCCAGCAGAGTATCAGATGAACACCGCGATGGACAAAGAGTTCAGTCACCAGTTCGGCTACGGCAAAGCTGATGCATGGGCTATGGTCGAAGCCGCCAAGACCTGGAAGAGCGTCAAGCCCCAAGCATGGTTCTTCAGCCCTTGGCTTCACGTCAAGCATGAGGTTCCTCAGGGCGAGCAAGGCATTGCATCCAGTTTTGACATTACTGAGCAGATGCTAAAGGACGCAAATGTTGCCAGAGTCGAGCATGTGACAGTGACCATGAATGTGGAGCACACTCGTCGCGGTGATCTCTCGGTTGACCTTCAGAGTCCTTCTGGCATGGTCAGCCATTTGTCGACTGCACGGCGCAACGATAATGCGAATGCAGGATACATTGATTGGACATTCATGAGTGTTGCTCACTGGGGAGAATCTGGAGTTGGGAAATGGACCGTTGTCGTCAAGGACACGAAGGTGAACGAGCACACCGGTGTCTTTACAGACTGGCACCTCAAGATATGGGGAGAGGCTATCGACGGCGACAAGCAGGAACTCCTCCCGCTTCCTACCGAGCACGATGATGACGACCACGACATGATCCAAACGGTCACGACCAGCGCCCATACCACTTCCATTGCCGCTCCCACAGATGCTGGCAACCCTGAGGCGACTCACACAGATCTTCCCACTCGTCCTGTCAAGCCCTCTACACTGCCTACTTCAACCGATGCTGCGCCTACAGCCACCTCAATCGACGACGACAAGCTTGAACAGACTCCTGGCTCTGGCAACTTCCTCCCTCATCCATTCCCATCTTTCGGCGTCAGCAAACGCACCCAAGTCTGGATCTACGGCGCAATAGCTCTGATCTTCATCTTCCTCCTCGCGTTGGGTGTCTGGGCCTGGTACATGCGCCGCAAGAAGCGATGGATGAACCGCGACGACTACGGCTTCGAAATGGTCGACCACGACGACAACGACGAATCCGCTCCTCTCGCAAACGGCAACGGCTATGCAAATGGCGGTGCTGGTAAGCGCAAGAAGAGAGCGGGCGAGCTGTACGATGCGTTTGCGGAGGGCACGGATGATGAGGCGGAAATGTTCGATCTTGCTAGTGATGAGGATGATGAGGAAGATGAAAGTGACGATGGAAGAAGAGCAAAGCAGGAAAGATATAGAGATGACGAGCCTGTACGCGAGGGCACGGATGTGCAGTAGCGCGAGCATTTTTTTAGATGTGCATTTGGGTAGGCGTTGAGACGGATTTGAGGATTTATAGCATACTGAAGAATCAGAAATGATCACAGAAGATTGAGATCTCTCAGGCCTTTGTGGCTCTCTTGCTCCAGGCTCTGTCGCCTTGCGTTTTCTGGTCGCATGTCGAAGTGACTATCCAGGCACGCATTCGCTCGACATCGGCTTCTTCAATGCAGCAAGACATCTACACATTCTTTGTGCAGAACGGGTTGTCTGGATAATCTAGGCTCCCTTCGTTTTAGCGTCGGACAGGCTGTTGGCCTCGCCTTTTGCTTCGACATTCGGAGCGAAAGACTTATCTGGAAGACCTTAGTGGAAGGGTCCATTTGTAGCTTACTTGAAGTCACCTTAAGTAAAATGGAGTACGCTGCGACACAATATGATCGCAAAGTCACAGAGGACCACCAAGACACAAATTCATTCACCTCACCAGAAGTGCGGGTCAACTTCGGTCCCACCATGTGCTTGGAATGAGAAGTCACCGACGACGAGTGATGTCTCCCTCGCCCCGATACATCAATGTCGAGACAAATTGTTATGCAATACTTTGCAGCAAGGACGGGCAGATCAACATCACAGAGGATAGGATCTCGTGCTTTAAATCTCAAGCTATACCAAACCCGTCTCACGGCCCTCTCCGGTCCGTCACCATGGTCGTAGAGACGACGACGACGACCTCACCTATGACGGCGATTGTCTAATAAACCACAAAAATGAGGCCGCTTGAGCTGAAAAGCATTGCGAATGTGCTGTTTCTTCGCTTCCTCAAATACTTCCTTCGTTGTTTGCAAAATTGTATCCATGGAGGACATTGATATCGGGTTCACAAGCGGCAGCTTGCCGCAGCCGGACCCCACGTCCCCGGACGCTGACCTGGCGTTCACCAAGGTGAGTGATCAGCCCGCTCCTGCCTACCACAGGCGACGAAGAGCAGCCTCTCAGAGTGCATGTCATCAGGACCGTCCATCTTGGAGTCTTACCATTAGCAACGAAAGGTCTCCCTTTCCATTACTGATTCAACAATCATAGTTTCTTGACAACCTCCTCGTCGAGGATTATTGTCTATTCAACAGTCACGACCTTGACAATTCCTCCTCCTCTCCATGGAGCCAATCATATTCCAACAAATTTTCCAACGACGGCAAGGACGTTGCCATCGCTGACGAGACTCTACACGGTCCCAATCAGGACAGCAAGTTGGACCTGTCGTTTGGATTGAGCAATCCTGTCGACGGCTTCAATGTCGGCTTCGGTCCACCCTGGCCACTGGACGACACTTCCATTTGGCATGAGACCAGCGTAACATGCCAGCCAGAGAACGAGCAAGGCTTTTTACCTGTCCCTGATGAAGACAATCTCCTGAGTACACCTCAGTCCACGGAGAAAGCAGCCGCGACTGCACGAAAGGTGCAACAACCAAGGCAGACCGCAGCCCTGCCTACGCCTCCCGAATACTCGTCTTCCCCGTACGTCTTAACCTCTCCTATCTCGTCTATTACCTAACAGTCCTGCGCAGCCCCTCTGTCCGTCGCCAACCCAGGGAGAAGAAACACGCCTGCCCAGAGACCAACTGCAGAAAACTCTTCCCCTATCCAAAAGACGTCCAACGACATTACGTATGCGTGCACGAGAACAAGCGTCCTCTCCTTTGCCCGCACGACGCCTGCAAGTATCACTGGCGCGGCTTCAATCGCAAAGACGCTTTGGAGAGACATATGCGGGTCCATAGCGGTGGCAAGAAGCGATCGAGGTAACGACAGAAGTAACGACAGATGGATGAGCAAAGACAGACATGATTGACGAGAGATGACAAGAATGATTCATTGAACATGTCATGAATTTCCTTAGATAGCTGTACACGGCATAACAACTGTATCGCTTCCAGTCCCCCTTTCCCACGCGCAACAGAACCTATACTCGCATCCTGTAAGCCTGCAAAGCCATAGACACTCCTCCTCCTCTTTATTCCTCTTACAAACCTCCCACAGATCAAGCTCCAGGGTATCTCAATCACATATACATCCAATCTAATCCCCCACCCCTCTTTGCTCTCCTGTATTTCATCTAACAAGTCATCAACTCCCCCAACAAATCCTTCGCCGTAACATCAATACTCGCAGCCCTCTTATCTTCAATTCCAAAGTTCAAATGCAAGACATCATCAATATACCCATGATACGTCTGGTTCCCCCGCCAATTGATACTCGTCGCATACAACATCTCGTTCTTGCTCGCGCGTCCGGAAATCCAAATCGGGCGTTTCGAAATCGCGTGCATCTCAAACGGCGCCTCGCGCTTGAAGACCATGACGTACGGCTCGTAGCGCGCGTGGAGGAAGCCGAGGCCGATCTTTTGTTGGAAGATCTGGATGATGAAGGTGTTGGTCGGGCCCTTGTGGCAGGTTTCGTCGTGGCGAGAGCAGAAGGTGATGGCGAGGGAGTTGGTGGCCTGGTGGATGCTGTGTTTGCCGTCGTTGCCTTCGCCTTCGGTGGGGAGCGGGTTGGCATCCATGAACTTCTTCCAGCAGAAGTCGTCGCTGGGGCGAGCACGCGGGCCCAGATCTTCGCCGACGGAGCCGTCTTCGTTGAGCTTAGCGAAGGCACGCTTGGGTGCTGTGTCGTAATGGGCGTAGACCTGGCCTTGATAGTCCCAGAAGAGGAAGTAGTTCTTCTCGACCATGCCATAAGTTCCAGGTCGCTGGACTTCGGTTTGGAAGGTGAAGGGGTCGGAGATGTTCCAGAAGATGCCCCAGTCGTAGGTGAGGCGGAAATCTTGCACCCATTGGCCGAAGCACGTGTGGTGAGATTGGGAGCCATAGATGATGTAGGGGTATTTGGGTCCGTAGAAGACACGGGCATCGTGAGGGCCAATGTTCATGTTCAAGGGAGCCATGTGAACTCCATTGAGGTCGCCTTTGCAGTGGCCAGGGCTAGCTGTTGGTGGAATCGTGAGGAAGTGAGGAGGAGCGATACAGCTCAAGTTCTTGCCATCCTCCTTGAACCGCGCATCACAGGCAATTTGCGCAGACCAGCCAGACACGAACTCTCGTGTGCGAGGATAGTGCTGAGCGATCATGAGCCAAGTATCATCCATTCGAGGATGATGAATGATGCTGGGATTAATTGCCTCATATGTGTAATCCCACCCGGTGCCGAAGTCCACATGGAAGTACTTCTTATCAGGTGTCGTTCGCGAGAAGATCTCGTGGTATTCCTTCTTCACCAACTTGGATCCCGCAGGCTCGTGGTCATGAGGCTGGGCCGTGATCTCGTCCTTCGCAGCACCGACCGCACCGACCGCACCGACCGCACCGACCGCGAGGGGATTCTTCATCGTGCTATCCTTGGGCTTCTCCTTCTCCTTCTCTTTTGTCGAATCCGTGCTGGCTCCCACAGCAGTCCCTTGCTTCGCGTCTTTCGTCTTTCCATCATCCACATCCCCGCCCGTCACCTCGTTGACGGCCGCATAGGGATTCGGATTCTTGCTAGGCAACTTATCCGTATCCGGCGTGCCCTTCGCAGCGGCATCCGATGTCAACTTCTCTTGCTCTTGCTCACCCGACAGCTTCTGGCTAATCCACGCCGGCGCCTGGGGATGCTGACTGAACTCTTTCCATTGTCGCAGGTAATCGGCGGAATCCTTCTTGAGGGAGGGATTGTAGCTGAAGGTGGCGATGGTGAAGAAGAGGACGATGATGAGGGCGGCAACGGAGATCAGGCGCGACCTGCCTGCTCCCAGAAGCATCTTGACTCTCGCTCGCTTGTCCGAGATATACGAGCTTTGCGAGGTTGGAAGCTCTGTTCACTCTCAGAAGAGGGACGACGACATCAACATGGAGGAAGATCTCCGCAGCCGAAATACGAAATTGTCAAGAGACGGCAGGCAAAATTAATCGACACGCGATGGTCACGATCCAGGGCGGCGGGCACCAGTAGAGGCGGTCCCCGATGCGCGAAGAAAAGAAGGTTAGGTAGGGAGAACTGGAGCTGTCTCCTCCGCAGGAGAGCCACCACCCCGTCCTCACTATTCCTCCTACTCCTCCTGCTATCAATACCTACTAGCTATCGCTCCTCGGCGGTACCTCTGAAAGCACCAAAGCTACCACTGCAAGCCGCAATCCCTCTTCCTATTCCTTTAGACAAGCCACGAACTCCTATGTGCGATAAAATACCTGGAACTTGCCGTTGCGTCCCTCACAGCGGAACTCCTTCCTATCTCCATCCACACTCCCTCCTATCCTACCTCCTTGATCGTGGCTGTCTTTCACATGCAATAATAGGCGATTTTGCGACTCTCAAACCGTGAACCCACGGTCGCAGCTTTGTTCCGTCAGTTCCAGCGTTGCTCCACATCCACTCTTTCTTGCGGAGGAGGCGCCCTCCCGCGCTGATCCACATCCGCTGCGAACACTGGTCGTGTGCTACCATGAAGAGAGCAGAGAAGGAAGGGGGTAGCTGGATAGCACTTGCCCGCGACCGGTCCTGTCAGCTCAACGACCCTGCAGAGCAAGGTTCGGTAGCGTACCGAGGCACGAATACGCTCCTCGCATTGGCTGAAGATTGTACGAAGATGCACCGAATGCGAGATAACATGATTGACATGCTCGCGAGTTCGACGTCTGGAGGCATGGAAGATGTGGTATCATCATCGTGATCTTTCAATTTTGTACATGTCAAAAATTAGACAGAGATCTAGCAGATCATGTCATCTACAATTGTCGTCCCGTTACTCCAATCCCATCCCGACTCCCAGGAAAACCAATGCACCGATGCAACTATGCCTTGCGCTGCTCCAGCTGTTCCCTCTCCCCCTTGGGAGGCTGCGTGATCTTGTAACACCAAGCTGAAAATCTGACTGATGGGTCATCGAGAATGGCCGTCATGAGACTGGCGGACCAAAGCGTGACGGGAAGTAGGATGAGCTGTGGCACCACGTACGCGAACTCCAGTCCGAAAGGTCCCACCTTGGGCAGTGGGAAGCTGTCTGCCCATCCAGGGATGATAAGAGCGTGAGAAAAGTTGACCCAGCCCACTGCGGCGTACAGGCGGTCGCCCAATGTCCAGAGGATGGGACCGTGCATGAGGTAGAACATGTATGAGTGTCGGCCAAGGAACTGACAGGCGCGGGTCTCGAAGAAGGCCTTGAGCCAGGAAATGTGACGGACTGAGCCGACAAGGAAGATGGAGGCCCAGTACAGGAAGAACCATCGGTAGTCGAAGACGGCCTGCGGCTTAAGGAAGGAGAGGTAGTACCAGCCAGGAGAATCACGCAAGTGCTGCGTCTCAGTCGAGTTGGATGGCACGCCTCCGAGCAGAACACTGCAGATGAACATGGAGTAGAAGATGGGTGTCTTGTATGGCTGAAGTTTGTAGAACCACTGTGGCAGCGCGTTCTTCTCAGCAAGAAGCTCGAGGTCGCAGATCAACATGCCAGTCTGGAACATGGCAAAGTGAGCACCGTCCACAATCCACATGAAGTAGAAGATCAGGCCGACTTGGCACCAGAGACGTGCGTTCTTTGTGCAGCGCGAGAAGGCCAAGCATGCAGTAAAGATGGTGATGGAGCCCTTGAATTCGACTGGAATAGACCAGACGTGCTTGTGGTAGTCCAGAATCCACTCGCCTCCAGTATTCCAGATGAAAGTGAAGTTCTTCAAGTCGCAGTACCATTTCCAGATTTCATCGCCCAAGCTTCCCTGCGGCTTGAAGTCGGAGTTGATGCCAAAGACGTGCGGCAGGAGCAGGAAGCAGAATGTCACCACCCAGATGGGCAGGAACAGCCTGATCCATCTTCGGAAGAGCGATGAGGCCATGCTGTCTCCGAGCGCGAGATACTGGCCCTCCTGAATCTGCATCAGTGGCTTCATGGCCAGCACGTAACCAGAGAGGACGAAGAAGGTGGACACTGCGTAGTGTCCTCCCGTGAAGAATGTGCGGATCACAGGGAATGCGCCCAGATAGTATTCTCCGTCCCAGCCAAACCCGTTCTCCAGCTTCGTGCTGCCTCCTGAAATCGCGTGTGCCCAGAGTCCATGATGCAGGAAGTACACGAGCAGGGCCGCGAATCCTCTGACACCGTCCAAGTATGCTGTCTTCCGAAGCTTTGTATTTTTGGTTCCCTTCACCGACATGAACGAAGGACGCAGCACCGATAACCGCGACGCTCCCAGCTCCATCAATTGTGCAAGTTGTGCGCGCGTCTTCGCGACCGGCGTCGGTGGTCGGTCTTCCTCGTTCAGTGTGGAATCGGAGTCGACTTCAAGCTCGCCCTGCTCCAGCAGGCCCAAAGGCTTCTCGTGCTGCGACGAATTCGACATGGTTGGTGATGATGGCTCCGGCGACGACGAGGAGCAGGCGGTAGAAGAGTCGCTCCCTGCCGCGTAGGGAGGGGATGGGTGGAGGAAGACGGTAGCGATGAAGTCGTCGCAGGTGAACCGGATTTCGCGAGTCGAAGTCGGGTCGAGAGAGGGAGACGCACGCAGCCGACTGGCAGTCGCTAGCCGCGATGGGACGAGGCAGAGCGGGGAGGGATGTTTAGCGGCGCGTGGTGCCGGTTAGAGATGCACTGCCAAACGAGTGTGTCGCGATGTGGATTTTGCTGCGAGCTCAGGGCACAGCAGCCAAGAAGGAGATCTCGGTTCACGGCGGCCTCGGTGGTGGGTGTTGAGCGAGTGTATCTCTGACGGAGTGGAGCTTGGCCCGTTTGGGGATTGAGTTCGTTCACCCAACCATTCGTGCAGCGCGAGTGGACAAGTCGTCGGCAGGAGGCGAATGGGAGCGAGGTGTGGCTCGTGTCTTACGAGCAAGACTAATGTGCTGAGGAAGGCTGATAGCAGTAGAGCAGAATCACACGCTACGTCGGTAGTCAGAAGTGGAGTTGACCGTCTTCCTCAGCATGTCATCGACGCGATCATGTGTCGCACTCCCGATACCACGGAGTGCGGTGTGAGGAAGCCTCTCGCGACAATTGTTGTTGCAACTTGTCTGGATGCTACCTCAGCAAAGCTGAGCAAGGAGAAGGGGGAGCGAGTGCGACATTCCGAAATTTGCACGCGCCAGTCGCCCGCCGGTCTCATACCAGCAAGCAATCTACGAATCCTCCCTTTTTCAGCGCGCCGCCCTGCGAGGCAAACCGTTATTCAGGGCAGCGCAGAAATAGCACATTAGCAGCTCTAGAGCGGGCGGGCTGAAGAAATGGGCGTAAGGGTACCAGACGGGAAGGCCCAACAGACTAATCCTACTGCCAACGCCATGCCCGTACCGGCGGAGGAGCTGCTTGTGGTAAGAAAGTAGGAGATGGTAGCATGGGCAGGTCAGCGGCTGATTCGACGAATGGCGAGTGGTTCCTGCGTAGTGCTCCACACACGCGACAGCAGCGAAGCGCACCAGTTGGCATCAACATCTCACACATTCTGCACGGCGGCGTCCTTTGTTGGCGGATGTGCAACAAGATGGAATGGCTTGTCGCCAAGAGTGGGCTTAATTTGGTTGACGATGTGCACCAGCTCCCCGCACTCTGGACGGCTTCCCCTGTCGCGCCGACGCGGCACTTTCGCACCTCTCACTGCGTGACTGCATCCTCCGGCGAGCGCGTCCGCGAGTATAGCCACACAGCGCACGACGGCAAGAGGCAAGATGCAGCAGCGTGAGGTACGCGCAGGCACAAAAGGCACAAGCAGGTTTGGTGATGGAAGCGGGGCGCAGGGCAATGCAGTCGCAGTGCAATTGACCAGGATCATGTATGCAGTCGATGCAATAGCACAGCGGAGAAGTAGTGGCGGCGGCGTGGTCGTCCGAGGCTTCTTCACAACGCGCGACGGCGGTTGGTTGAGCATGTGAAGGACGCCGTGTACGCCCGCCGCTGATCGTCCTTTTCTGTTGCCAGCCGAGGCCGATGGATGGCGATGCCGCGATGCTCTCAGCAGAGAGAGTTGAGTGATGTCGCAGCTGTGCAAGACACTGACTGATCGTCTATGTGGGCGGAGACGTGGACTCGGGCGTGACATGCGATGTTGGGCGTCGCGATGATTGCTCTGCGACTGCAGTGAGTTTGCGAGTCTCTGGTCGCTGTGCTGCTGCAACCAGACGAGCGGGCTCAATCTCGCAGTTTGCGCCTCGTTGAAGAGCGGGTAGTGGACGGGTAGTTAGTGGATAATGATGGGTAGTGGAGCGGGTGGAGGCTGGAGCTGGCCACACCCGGCGCTGCTCTTCTTCTGTCAGGCTACTGAGCAGCCTCGCGAATGGTCGGCCCGCGTTCGCGCTAGTCCACGGTGGTATCGCCCCAAATTTGACCAAGAGATTGACCCGGACGCTTGCCGTCGATTCGCATCCACCACTGCTCCCCTAATACTTTGTGCTAGTCCTCAGCGCCCGTCTAGTCCACCCTATCCACACGGTATTCCTGCGCAGCTGCTCTTTTTCCTCTCCCACCGACCAATTCTCCCTCTTTTCCTCCTCACCACCGACCACCGACCACCGACTCCCTCCGTCGATCCTCGCAACGTATGCTTCGCTGCTGCGTCTAATCCTCCGCCACTCCACCCTCTGGGTCCGTCAGTCGTTACAACACCATCTTCCGCGGCATGGGGCGCTCCAATGTGCGCAGCATAAGTACCACAGATCCTGAGAAGCTCCGATTGAACATGGGCGCGTCGCCCGAGAAGAAGTTCGGCGTGCCGCAGATCGGCATGCCCAAGCAGCTGCAGCGAGTCCTGCCCGCCTGCGTGGCCGCCCTGCTATTCTTCTTCTTCTTTTCTGGATCTTTCTCAAATGTCGGCTCGTCAATGTGGCAAAAGAAGGCGCCGCTCTTCCCCAGGAAGATCTGGCAGACATGGAAGGTCGACCCCATGCAGTTCGAGGAGCGAGATCACAACACCGCCCAGACCTGGATTCAGAAGAACCCAACATACCGATATGAGGTCCTGACAGACCAGAACGACATGGCCTACGTCGAGACCCACTTTGGTCCAGACGGCCTCAATCGCCCTGACATCGTCTTCATGTACCGCGAACTGACCGCGCGCATTATCAAGGCCGATTTGCTGCGATACATGATCATGTACGTCGAGGGTGGCATCTACACCGATATCGACGTTGAGGCACTCCGATCTGCCGACCACTTCATCCCTCAAAGATGGGCCGAGAAGGATGTCGAGATGGTTGTGGGCGTGGAAATCGATCAGCCAGAGTTCAAGGACCACCCAGTCCTTGGCTCCAAGAGCATGTCGTTCTGCCAGTGGACATTCATGTGCAAGCCTCGCCTGCCGGTGATGCTGCACCTCATCGAGCACATCATGCTCTGGCTGCGCAACGTCGCTCTTGAGCAGAACAAGCCCGTGTCCGAGATTGAGCTGGACTTCGATCAGGTCATCAGTGGAACGGGTCCGTCCGCTTTCACTGCTGCCATTCTGAAGGACATGTCCGCTCGCGCTGGCCGCCCTGTCACCTGGGACGAATTCCACGACCTCAACGAGTCCAAGCTCGTTGGTGGCGTCCTCGTACTAACCGTCGAAGCCTTTGCCGCAGGTCAAGGCCACTCGAACTCTGGCACCCACGAAGGCCGCCAGGCACTCGTCAGGCACCACTACCACGCTTCTGGCTGGCCCACCACGCATCCTCGATTCAACCACCCAATGTACGGCGAGGTCGAGCGCTGCAACTGGGACGCCGAGTGCGTGCGAAAGTGGGACGAGGACACCGCCGCGTGGGAGCACCGCTCACCCGAGGAGAAGATGAAGATGCTCGAGGACGCGCGGATCGAGGCCGAGAGGGCGCAAAAGGAGGCCGAGAAGGCTCAGAAAGAGGCGGAAGAGAAGGAAGCCGCGGCGCGCGAAGAGCAAGAACGAAAGGACAAGGCCGCTGCGGAGGAAGAGGAGTAATGACGACGCATCATGCATTCATGCGAGCATTCGAATTCTTGACACACCATTTTCTTGACGGCGGCGAAACGACCAAAGATGCAAAGATCTCTTTCGACACCATTCACAATATCCGAGACGGCAGCATGTAAATAAGGCGTCTGGCGAGCGAGATCTAGAGCGTGCGGGAATTTTTTTTTTGAAATACAACAATTTAGTTGTGGTGCGAAGGGAAGGCAGATGTCTGGAGAGTTGGCGAATCTTGTATGATTTTCGAGTGAGTTGAAGGGATAATAGCACTTCTATTATTATATCTGCTTGCTTTGCTTTTGATGTTTCTGGCTCTTGGGAGTACTTTGCGTTGCGTTTCAGAGGACAAGAGATAACCCTGCTCTTTTGAGACAGAAGGCGAACTTTGGAGTGGACTGGAGAGGGAGCATGCTTGCGAGATGGAGCAGCGTGAGGGACTGGGGCGTTTCGCTATCACATTGATTGGAAGCACATCTTCGCGTACGACCATCATGGGCTGGGAACATGCCATGCACCTTGCCTATGCTGCTGCTATTACCGTAGCAGGTCACTGCAGAGGATCGTCAAACTACCGCAGCACTGGAACTACTACTGTCGCTGTACGATAAACCATCAAAATTTGGAAATCCATAGAGAACAACGACTTCTTTGAACAAAACTTGCTCCTTCCCCTATCTCTACGCAACACCACTCTACGCGCGACGCGACTTCCCCCATGGATTTGCGGCTTCCATCGCGTAGATAGCTCCTGCCACGTGAACGGTGCAAGTCGGAACGGCTGCCAATCTCGCTCAGGGAAGGAACAGACGACACCACCTCGGCACAATCTTCACACCAGTCGCGCTTCTTCTCGCTTCGCTGATCTTCACTCGCGCTGCGCGAACTCCAGTCTCCAGCCGTTTGTGCTGTCGACTCCGCTGATTGACGACAGGCATTACATGTGGAGAATGTGGTAGTGGGCCGCTCTTTCCTTTCGTATGCGAAATTGTACGAATGTGAGGCCAAGAGGGAACTCGGATGGATCGAGATCTCTCATTCTGGAGCGTGAATAGTGCTCGGTGTTCACGACGCTACTATTCTTACCAGAAGAGGCTGGTGTGAGAGACATGTGATGAGTTGAGACGACGAAGCATCATTGATCGATTGTTGGATTTAGAAATGTCTTGGTCTTGGCCTTGGTCTGGTCGCTGACTGACTTGACTCGGGCTTGCTGCGGGAATATTTTGAGAACTCCAGCCTTCCGGTTTTCACTCGAGCCTTTTGCTCTCAGCGCTTTTGCCTCTCACCGCATTTGATGCGCATCCACTATCATGAGCTTGGCGGTGCTTATCTGCTCGGAAGATGTGCTTTCCATGGATTGGATGTGATTGGGGTTTCGCCGTGTGATGATGATGGCCCTGCAGGTGCGGTGGTGATGGTGTTGCGCAGACTTTGGAGACTGCATGTACCGGCTGTCGGATATTCGGAACTGATGAGAGTATACAGCATCACTGCACTTCCTCTCGAGCTCTCGACAGCTCAAGGAAATGATTACGGCCGCAGCAGAGCGAGCAAGCTGTTGTCTCGTGGCTCAACAATCGGACATGCACGACCCCTCTATCCGCTCGGCCTGACATCAACTTCATGTATCCGCTCTACGGCCGCAAAGCACAACGGATCAATTAGCAACCCATGACGGCGCTTCAAGGTAGGCGACAGCATTCTCTCGTACCGCTTTTTATCGCCAGTTCGCAAACCCGCTTCCCAAACGGGCGCTGAGCGCGAGAAGGATTCATCGCACTTACTTCACAGGGCTAGCTTTGGCCCGAGGCCAGCGAATCATGACTATGTACCTACCTATGGACTGTGTTCTTTGCCTATACCATTCACTGACCTTCTCGGCGACGACTGCGATGCGACGTAGAACAGGCTGCCGTGTTGTGGAGTTGATGAGAGGCTGGAGAAGAATACATAAATCGGCTTTCAGGTCTCCATGATGAGTGTTTTCGTTCAGTACTCGACTTGGACTTCGGCGCCAAACAAGAGACGATATCTCTGGGGATCATATTCGACCACGTACGATCATCTTAGTTCAACATGAAACAGCCTCAGTTGGAACGACAGGGCTCTCTACCCATACCAGGCAGTGGCTGGACAAAGGAATCCATTGAGACCTCCACTGCGAACCACTACAATGACTGGCCGAACGCTGGATCCTTCAACCATCTCAGCGAGACAAGGGAACCCGCAAGCCTTCAGATTGATGGCTACTTTCCCGACTGGGTAGCAGGCTCTTTGCTTCGCACAGGTCCAGGAGCTTACAAGGTCCCACGATCCGATCCCAAGCATGGCGACTTCAAGATTGACCACTGGTTTGACGGTTTCACCATTCTGCACAAGTTCGATCTAGTAGCTGGCGACAATGGCAAGTGCCGAGAGATCAAGTACTCGTCCCGCTACCAAGTCGACGAACTCATCGAATCCGCTCGCAAGACTGGCAAGCTGGACGATATCTGCTTCGGACAAAAGCGAGACCCGTGTGATTCGATCTACAAGAAGGTCAAAACGATTTTCGCTCCAGCCGATGCCAGCTCAGGAGGGAAGGGCACCGCCAATATCGGAGTGGCATTTCAAGGAACGTTGCCTGCTGAGAGGGACCAGGTCGCAAAGCAGAGCGGAGAAGGCGTTGCGCAACGCAGGGTGATGAGCCTGACGACCGACAACAGCGACACAAAGGCATTCGACATGGAGACTCTTGAGCCACTCGGAGTTGCCAGTCAGAGTCATCTACATCCAAAACTGATCGGCCAGCTCTCTGCAGCACATCCAGAGACAGACCCTGAGACAGGCGATGTCTACAACTACAATCTCGAACTGGGCCCCAAAGCTATCTATCGCATCTTCCGTGCGAGCCCAAAGACTGGCCATGTCGATATACTCGCGGAGATATCCGGTCGCGATATCACAGGTGCTTACATCCACTCGATCTCCATGACAGAGAACTTCATCATCCTCTGCATCTGGCCTGCAGTCTACAAAGCGAGAGGACTCGGTATCTTGTGGGAGAAGAACATCATCGATGCTATTGCTCCCTGGGAAAAGAATGCTAAGGCGACCTGGTTGGTCGTCGATCGTAAGGGCAAAAGAGGGGTGGTAAAGAAGTTTACGAGTCCAGCATTCTTTTGCTTCCATACCACCAACGCTTTTGAGGTACCCAGCCAGGAGAAGGATGGCGAGGTGGATGTCACAGTCGAATTGGTGGAATTTCCGGATACTGATATCATCCACAAGTTCTATTACGAGAATCTGCTGTCAAATGCGAAGAATGCAAAGAAATGGTCTGTACCTGGCAGATTCGATCTGGGACTCTCGCGATTCAAACTTGCTGGTATCCCTATGACCGGCAAGTCAACCACCACGGCCGAAGCCCACCGCATCATGCGCATCCCAAGCCCCAACGCAGGCGACATGCCACGCTTCAACCCCAACTACACCTGCAGACCTCACCGTTTCGTCTGGAGCCTCCTCGATCGCGGCCACTCAACTCTCTGGGATGCGATTGGGAAGACTGATATCGAGACCAAATCTTGTATTACTTGGCAGTGTGAGAAGCATACACCTTCTGAGCCGGTGTTGGTTCCCCGTCCTGGTGCGAAGCAGGAGGATGATGGTGTCATTCTGAGTATTGTCTTCAATGGGCTGACTGGGAGCAGCTATTTGGTCTGTCTTGATGCGGCGACTATGGAGGAAGTGGGAAGAGCAGAGGTTGGGAGGCCGGTTTCTTTGGGATTCCATGGGACTCATGTCAAGAACGAGTAGCTCTTCATCCAATCACTCTAGGTCAACATGAAGCCCCGTTTTGCCCACGCTCAGATTCTTCCTCCAGCTTGTACTGAGCCCTAGTCTCTGGCAATGGGTGCTCATTGTCGTCGTCGATCTGTGGCCTTTCTGAGCGCGCGGAGCTATCGCATCTCCTAGGCACACAGGAAAGGTGGTGGCGTTAGGCGCTCGGTTCGTCTACTGTGGCCAACGTGGATCGTGGAGATCAAGTCCGATCTATGTACGTACAAGGTCCGCCGTCAGGATCCTCACTCGCGATGTTTCACATGTCATGGTACTAGTCTCTCTACATGTGATCGGCATGTAAGTGACTGACTTGGTGCTGCACGTGATGGCTTGGCAGTCCGTGCACTTGATCCGTGCGCGAAATTTCCCTCTCGACCTCTTGACGCGTTCAACCGCGTTTCTTATCAGCACCTCTGCAACTATTCCGACCCGCCCTCCTCAATTCTTGATCCACCACAGCATTTCAGACAGCACAACAAGTCGAGCAAAATGCCTATCACCAAGAAAGACCGCATCAAGAAGGAGCACAAGCAAGCCGACAAGGCGGGCACTCGCGTGCAAGTACATGCCAACGGCACGCCCGTCAAGAAGGACAAGCCCAAGTCTATCTGCGCTTTTTGCCGCAAAGAGCTGGTGAGTATTCCAGTGTTGAGCTTTATGATCTCTCACAGTCGATCTAATTCTGCCTTTCAGGACAACACGAACCTCAAGATCCTCGAGCAACATGCCGGCACCCACCCCGAAGCCTGGACCAAGGAGAAGTGCTGGCCCAAGGAGTTCGCGTAGTGAACTCATCGCGCTTTCCCAACACACGCAGCACGGGCTTTAAAAAAGCCTTCTTTGGACATCTGTGGCGAACAGATTTCGGCTTTTGACAGCCTCGACTTTTGGCCTAGAAGGGTCATCTCAATACCACCAAAGCAGCAAGGCCTCGACAAGGCTCTCTGAGACTGTATGTCCGACTTTTTCCACCGACAGGCTCCAGGCACAGGCTACGAAATATCTTCAACGGCAGCATGGCTCAGGATTCGACACGTACGGACAGGATATTTCGCTGGAAGTCACTGGACTGACCGAAATTGGGAAAACACAGGATCGCGTATCAAGTACTCACTCAATTGAAGTTTTAGTGCGGGACCATGAGTTTGACAAACGAGGGCATCTGCTTGCAACTGAAATCTCGCTTGGTCCCTTCTTCACTTGTCTTTGCTACTGACCTCTCCAGATTTTGAGACTAAGCCTCGGAGCCTTGGCTAACAATTCCTTTTCGAGCTGACTATCATATTGTGCATGCTCTCTCTGACAATACAACAATTATGCAAAAACCATCAGCGCTTGCTCATCTGTTCACACGCAGCTCTCTTTGACATATGCTTACTAGATGTAGCTGCAGCTTGGATCAATGCATCGGGCCGACGCAAGACTCCCAGCTAGCCTCTTTGAGATGAGCTGCTGTGCCTCTCTTGTTCCCAAGTGCTCGCCCGACTTTTCGACACTCACGTTCACAATCATGCACAGCAACCAGACGAGCAATAATCATGCACAGAACTCCCAAAGAAATGTCCCTCCACCGGCCCCGCCGCCGCCGCCGCCGCCAGCTAGATCACACAAACAGGCCCCAATTGCTCTGAGGGTCAGAGAGGCATCTGAGGGATGGGGCTTCGTCAGTCGTGTCGAAGAACCCGTCGCATCACCACCAGCTGGCAAATACTTCTTCTACGGGACACTTCAAGACCCTGGGATACTCAGCGAAGTCTTGGGCCTGAATTCCAAACCCGTCCTTGAGCCGGCTATCGTGGTCGGATACGACCTGAAGCTTTGGGGCCAATATCCGGCCTTGGTGGACAATGCAAGCAGTGAAGCTGTGCATGGTTCAATGTTTGAGGTACCCAATGAGTTCGCTGCTACAAAGCTGGCTTATTACGAGACGAGCGCCTATCGTCCTAAGCCTGTCTCGATCTACACGCGAAACGGTCCGGAGGAAGTCATTCATGAGGGTTTCACTTTCTTGTACGCTGGTAACCCTGCAGACCTTAGTGATGGTGCTTTCGAACTCGATACGTGGCTGCGTCGTATGGGCAGAGGCCGTGAATCCGGTCCTGCTTGAAAGCGAGCTCCGTTTCTCTGCCTACGGCCGGCCAAGTCAGAAAGGCGGCGCCTTGATTGGTGGAGAACTTGTACGATCGCGGAGCTCATTGATAATGAAGCAGCCAAAGCCCGCGTTCCAGAGGGCGTGCTACGAGCGGCAAAGATATACTTGACCGGGCGGCCTGGAAATCGGGAGCCTTGCCGGGCTTCGCGCAAGCTACGGAGCTCTTCCGACCTCGCATCAACACTTTACTCTTACACGCGCTCGAGCTCAATTTTCGTCTAACCATCAGTTAAGACTCCCAAGACGAGACAATAATCATGCTGTCGAACGGCCTCTCCCAGATTCCACCAGACCACATCTTTGAGGTCACTAACCTGTAAGCCTATTCATCGCTATGTTACGAACCGACGCTAATCGAGCATGTTAGTTACAACCAGGACTCCAATCCCAAGAAAGCAAATCTTGGTCAAGGCACATACAAAACAAACGAGGGGAAGCCATTTGTTTTTCCTGCTGTCCAGACTGCGAAGGAAAGGTTGCTCGATAGCTATCATGAGTATCTGCCAATTCTTGGATATCCTGCATTCCGCGACGGATCTAAGAAATTGATCTTCGGCGAAGACGCAGCGCCAGTGAAAGATGACAGAGTATGCCTTCTCAAGCCTCTCAATGATCGAAGAAGCTCACGCTCCTGCAGATAGCAACTTCGCAAGCGCTTTCGGGAACTGGATCTCTCCATCTCGCAGGAGCTTTTCTTCGCCGAGTCTGCGCTTCTGGTGCCACAGTCCACATCACCAATCCAACGTGGAGCAACCATCGAGCAGTATTCGAGACGGTCGGCTTCCCAGTCAAGGCTTACGAGTATCTTGACTCAGCCGGCCGATTCGACTTCCAGTCGCTCCTGAACGCTCTCCAGAATGCCAAGGCCGGCGACGTCTTCATCTTTCATGCAGCCGCTCACAATCCAAGTGGTTGCGACCCTACTCAGGATCAATGGTCTCAAGTCCGTTCCATTATGCAGTCGAAGCAGCTCTTCCCGCTTTTTGACGCAGCCTACCTTGGCCTTACATCGGGGGACTTTGATCGAGACGCCTGGGCGATCCGGCACTTCGCATCCCATGGAATGGAGTTGGCTGTATGTCTTAGTTTCGCTAAGATGATGGGTCTGTACAGCGAGCGAGTGGGCGCCCTGAACCTTGTCACGAATTCGGCGAAGGAGGCTCGTGTTGTCGAATCTCATTTGGAGCAGCTCATGCGTGCTGAGATCTCAAACCCTCCCGCATTTGGAGCGAGAGTCGCGGCAGAGGTTTTGAGCGATCCTGAGCTGAGAGCGTCTTGGAAGTCGGATTTGAAGTCGATGACCTTCAGACTGCAAGACATGAGGTTGCGACTTGTCGAGGAACTGAAGGGGCTCGGTGAGTATCAAACTCTGAACTCCCACCAGAGCGAAGCTAACATCGTTCGAAGGCTGCCCGAAGAACTTCGACCATGTTGTCGAGGAAGGAGGACTGTTCACCATCCTTGGTCTGACGCGTGAGCAAGTCCATTTGTTGCGAGGTACGACCACCTCCACCCACATCGTTCGATGGTGATGATGCTGACATCTGATCAGACAACTTCTCGATCTATATGGCCGATAGCTCTCGTATTTCCATAGCAGGATTGAACGATGGCAACATCGTATACTTTGCAGAAGCGGTCAACAAAGTCTGCTCCGCTACCCAGCCAGCAGGCTCTGGACAAAGCGTTTCCCCGAGGCTGTGAGCTGCAATTGGGATGCAACGAGCCACGCTTGAAATGGTCAGACGACATGTCTTTTTGAGATAGAGTATCAGAGCCGTCCGCGACGTTTGTTCAGCTGCTTTTGATCCCGGCATACTCTTACAACTTCGCCTTCATCTTCCCTTCGGCCAGCTTCTCGACCTCAAAATAAGGCAGATAAAGCTCCAGTGCTGATTTCTCCTCAGCAGTGAACTTTCTCGTCGTAAAAGCTTTCTCGCCTAGCGACAGCACAGCTCTCAAAGGGATCTCAAGCTTCTTGCCGTTGACGTTGTATGGAATTACACCTTTTGCAGCGGGCAAGATGAAGTGCGGAACGTGTCTCCTGCTCAAGTCCTGCTGGATCCTTTCTTTGATCCTTCCAACAAGCTCTGGCTTCGGCCCATCGTTTTTCAGCAGAAGAAAGAGATACACTCTTTCACTCTCATCCTGCTTCCGCTGCTGGCCGATACATATCGAATCCAGGACTTCATCTTTCGTAACCCGCTCAAGCACGGTGTAGATCTCGCCACTGCCGAATCGAATTCCAGAAGGATTTAGGACTCCGTCCGATCGACCGAGGATCGTGAGACCTTTGGTTTCAGGGTTGATCTTGATATGATCGCCATGCGTCCAGACATGCGGGAAACCTTCAAAATACGCTGCATGATATCTCTTTCCATCTGGATCGTTCCAGAACATAGCTGGCATGTTTGGGAAAGGCTTCTTACATACGAGCTCGCCAGCTTCGCCGAGAGGTGCGGATTTGCCTTCTGGAGTGAAGACGTCGACGTCCATACCTAGACACTTGATGGCGTTCTCGCCTGCGTAAGCTCGAAGTGTCCTGCTGCCGTGGATGAAGTTTCCGCACAGCTCTGTTCCGCCAGAGGTGGAGAGTTGGCAGGCTGGACCGAAGCTGTCTCGTATCCAGACGGACATTTGCTCGGTGAGTAAGGCGCCAGCTGAAGGGATGTGTGTGAGATATTGGGTGTATGGGCGTGCGTTGACATTCGCTTTCTGCAGCTCGGTGAAGTATCTCGGTCCAGCACCGAATGAAGTCACGCCGGTAGCGAGGACTGCTGATAATAGCTTTTCCGGCGTGGGATAGAACGGAGAGCCGTCATATAGGACGATCTGAGCTCTCGTCATGAGTGCTCCAATCATGATGTTCCACAAAGTCCAACCAATTCCAGCGTAGTGGTAGTGTACTGCGTTTCGATCGTGGTCGTAGTTGAGGAGGTGCTCTTTCAGGCCGTTGATCACCAAGCCGCCTTGCGAATGAACGATTCCTTTGGGCGTCCCTGTGGTTCCGCTTGAGAACATGACGACGAAAGGTGTGTGGAAAGAGACTTGTTCAAATTCGAGTGGAAGCCCGGTATCCTTTTTGCAGAATGTGTCGAATGATGTCCAGCCTCGAGGCGTGCTCTGCGCAGTGCTGACGATGGTTGCTCCTGAAGGTCGATCGACAGAGTCCCAAACCTTTTGGACTCGCTGCGAAATGTCGTGTCGCTTGCCATTGTATCGGTAGACGGGCTCAGCGAAGAGTATCTTTGGCTTCAATTGACCTATACGCTCCGAGAGGACTCGTTCTCCAGCGTCCGTGGCCTATGTTCCCAATGTATCAGCGTCACACCTCAAGCATCACTGGACAAGACACACTCACGAAAGACGTCACTATCGCTCCAATTGCAGCAGCAGACAAGACGAGAGCCAAAGAAATCGCATTGCTCCCTCCAACCACGCACATCACATCACCTTTCTTGAAATCCGATGACTTGAGGGCAGACACCAACTTCCTGACTTTCTCCCTCAACTCATCCCAAGAAACATCTTCCGGTCGATCCAAATTCTCCTCGTCCATGCATCTTATAGCGATCTCATTCCCTCTCCCACCAAGCATGACCTCTGCATAGTTCAACCTCGATCCAGGATAGAACTCCGGAAGCTGATCGATCGGAATCGACTCGTCAACAGCATATCTCGGCTGTCGAGAGGCCTTCAGAAGTCCTTTCTCGGTAAGGTAGTTCCACAAGGACATCCAAAAGTCGTTGCATGATGTGACGGACCATTGATGCAAGCTATCGTAGTCCTGAAAGTTGAGGCCATAGTGCTTGGTGTTGACGTATCGACGATACTCCGTCAGGTAGCTTCTTTCGATGAAGGCTCGAGATGGCTCGTAGATCAATGGTGGCATATCGTGTTGCGTATCATCTGATCTACGACCTTTTAGTGGTGATGGAAGTGACCCGATACTGATGTAGATGGAGTATTCGCGGGCAGGCGGAAGGATTCGAGCGGTGGCTTGATCTGCTTGCTATGCGTGTCGTCTACCTTGCCCCGCAGGATGAGGGAAAGGATCAGCAAATACCAAAGTTAAATGCTACTGCGCTGTTCTCTTACAGCTCTGCACCAGACAATGCAATGATGCTAGAAGATACTCTCTGCGTAACAATGTTTATCACATGGATTGTACCTCTCTACTTCGTCGTGGCAGTACTTTGAGCTTTCGTATAGGCATCTCTCACGCCAGCCTCCAAAGCCTGGCTGACCTTGCCGAACTGCTTCATCAAGGCATCGAATACTTCCGTGTTGTCGACATTAAGCAATGTTCCAGCGATGTTGCTATACAAGTGGTCCTTGTCCTTCCGCGAGAAGCCTTCATAGAAGAGTCTTGGCTGTTCGTAGTCGATGTCCTCGTCGATTTCCGACTGCCAGTGAACTGTGCTGCCATTGAGTTCCTGCTCAATAACAGTCTTGGGCTTGTCGATAACGTTGATTGGGTCGATGTACTCTGCCGGGAAGTTCTTGCGCGATCCTTGGTTTCCGTGTGCTGAGAGCCATCCGTCTCGATCGAAGTTGGCGACACTTGCGAAAGGGCAGTTGACGGGTACGTCGTCGACGTTGACGCCAACTCGGTAGCGGCCTGCATCGCCGTATGCAAAGAGACGAGACTGTAGCACTGGGTCGTTCGAAGGTTCCCAGCCGGGCACGGTGTGTCCAGGTGAGAAGTGCGACTGTTCGATCTCGGCGAAGTAATTCTCGGGATTCTGCGTGAGGGTGATGCGACCGACTTCATGGTATTCTGCGTCGATCCAATCCTTCGTCAAATCCAAGATGTCGTAGCGATAGGCATCTGCTTCCTCTTGTGTCTTGATCGCGATTCCAACCGTCCAAGAAGGGTAATTACCTTCTTTGATATTGTTGTAGAGGTCCAAAGTACCCCAGGCATCGTTGTCACCTGCAATCTTCTTCGCTTCGGCATCCGTAAAGTTCTTGACACCTTGGTCAGTACTAAGGTAGACGCGGGCGTAGACCCAGCTTCCATCCTCCTGCACGAGTTTGTATGTGTGACCACTCCATCCATCCTAAAGAGAAGATATATAATTAGCCAGTGTCTCAGATTGAGAAGGTTTCGCTGTGTTGTACCATATGTCTGAATCCGTATGGGGTGCCAAGGTCGGAGAAAAGTCTCAAGAACTGGAGCAGAGCCTCAGGGAATTGAGCGGGCCAGGACCAAAAGGTGTTCCAGTCTCGAGCGTTCGTTGCGGGATCTGTCTGCAAGTTTCAAAAGAGATCAGCCATCTATCGTTTCAGTCTTGCCAAAGCTTCGCCAGACAAGATTACCTTCTGCGTATGGATGAACCTGGGGAACTTGACAGGATCGCGAATGAAGAACCTGAACATTGGGTCAGTTCGGACTTGTCAGAACCGTCGCACAGATGACATACACCGGTGTGTTGTTGAACACCCAATCAAGAATACCCTGCTTGGTTCGCATTTTGATAGCAAATCCTCTAGGGTCTCGGGCTTCATCTGCAGAGCCTCGTGCTCCTCCCACGGTGGAGAAGCGCATAGTGACGGAAGTCCGCGTGCCCTTCTTGAAGACTTCGGCCGCAGACAGCTTTTCAGCAAAGTCTGTAGTAGCTTCGAAGAAGCCATGAGCACCAGCGCCTCGAGCATGGACGATTCGTTCAGGGATGCGTTCGCGGTTGAAGGTCGCCAAAGTATCGATCATGTGGACATCCTGAAGAAGCAGTGGTCCCTTCTCTCCAGCCCTCTGAGCCCCAAGCGGTTGGAAGTATTGCTTGCCATTGCGCTGGGTGTATGTCAGGTCGGAGTTGTTCAATGAAGACTCCTTCTGCTTGAGATCTGTCCCTTGGAATAGATCCGTGTGGTAGACGCTGCCAGTCTTGCCCGATGGAGGAACCGTGACTCTCTTTAGCGTGCTGCCGCTTGCAGCTACCAGCAATGGGCCTGCGAGGAGGGTGAGGATAGTGGCCTTCATGTCAGCGGCGAGGTAAGTCGTGAGAGGACCACAAGACGGAAGTCGCCATGACAGGAGGCAACAATGGTTTATAAAATCATTGCCTGATCGTCCACCAGCTACTAGACCTGGTGCTGCAAGTTATCACCGAAGACAAGCATTCCAAGACTTGAAGTGGTAGCGTCGGGCCAGCGTATGGAGACGGGTCGCTGCCAAGGGCATGGTGTGTCCGCTGTTACAAGGAATAATACACAGCCAGATGGATCAATCAGCGAACAGACAATGTCAGCGAGGCTTGTTTAGGCAGGCGGGCCCGAGTAGTACTGGCATTTAGCGTACTGCTCTCGCTGACTGATCCCTCCCTGTGTACTCGACCTTGGCGAGATTCCCCTGTCAGGAGCAAGGGCCGAGGCCGTCGCCGAATCTGCGACTTGTGTGCATATTCGCTATCGACAAGAGCAAAGCGAGGTCCTTATGCGGGGATGTTGAGAGTACAACGACGCGATGCGCGTTGGGAAGTTGGTGTTGGTGATATTTTTGGGACCGGAAGTTGAAGGAGATGTTGTCCTGCTGTAAAGTTCAACTTAGTAGAATGAGAATTATCCGATGAAACCCGTCAATATCCCTGACTAAGCGCCGGCTAGTGACTCCGACGGGTACTCGAACTCGGGGACTCCAAGGTCGTGTCTTTTGTCTCACTTTGTAGCAATTGTGCCATCTTCATCCTCAACTTGATTATTGATCATAAAGTGCGACCACGATGAGTGACGTTCATTCCGGACTAATATGGTCGCATCGCTCCCATCTTCGCGGCTCAGTCTCGCAGCGAAACTGCCATTTTCAGCAGCGCCAATGTGGGCCTGAGGTGATAGTTGTCTTATCACCCTCGCTGTGGATCTTTCGTAGCCTTGGCAGCAGAAGATGCAACGACTGGAAACATGTACGACAGAGTCTGGCCGAAGAAGGAACCTTCTTTGCGTTCTGGGCGAGATTTGCGACGCACAGCGAGAACAAGTCGAAGCGAGTGAAGCAGCTCGAGATCAAATGCCGTGCGTGTGACTGGCTCATGGGACGGCGGAATTGTGACGAAGCCCATGTGCAGCCAAGGACCGGCCTTCCATCCGTAACATCACAGGCCTGGGCACCGATGTGGGCGTGCAATCACGTCCTGGACATTACCGCCAGGCCGACCACATATCCTGGCGACTGCTGCTGTTCATATTGCGCGATGCATTCTGGTTGTCCATTAATTAGTCGCGTAGCCATTCGCAGGTGATAGGAACCGTCCTGCATAAGCGAATGTACTGAGTAGCGTGGACCTCCTGTGAACCTGCAGAAGTGAAGACATAGCACGCCTTGGCAGCTAACACACAGGCATCGGACTGTAGTCGAGAATCTGAATGCTGATAAATTCGTCGAAAGGAGCACTCAAGTCGGTGAGTGTTGCGCGACCATAGCTCTCGTGACCGCTGTCGCTCGCTGTTGTCAGACTCAAGTACGATCTTTTCCACGTGAAGTTGGTTTGGGCTTGCTCGGTGGTGAGTAGTGACGGTGTCTGGCATGTTGACGATGATCCGGTGATTCCTTGAATGAGAACATGTTCCAACGCTCCTCTGCTTACAATAATGCTTCTGTCGCTTTTCCTGTACACGTCAACAGTACCCTCACTTCTTCTTCTCCGACTTGCCCTTCTTCTCTTTATCATGGTGTTCCTATCCCCGCTGTCCATTCGTTCCCTTCACCTCTCCGGGCTTGCTCTGATTCCTTCCCGCGCCAGGAGCCAATGTCGGCGAAGCAGTTCCAATCTCCTTACTCTCCTTTGCTACACCACGATTCGAAGTCGGATCATGGTGCGCCTCTTGCCGTCCTTGTTGGGAAACGGCTTCCGGCTCCGCAGCGTACTTCTTCAAGTCCTTGTAGCTCACTACCTCGAGCGCTTTCTCATGCGAAGCATGCAGATATACCTTCGGGACCGCGCTCTTCTCGAACTTGCCCTCCTCTGCCGCTCGCATTGCATCCGCAAAGTGCTTGGCAGAAAGGCATGTGCGGTCGCCTTCTTTCAGCGTTTCGACTTCGGGTGTCGCGTACTCGGAGTGCTTGAAGTGGTCGGTCATGGTGGCGGCGATGGAGTGGTTGTCGGTGTCGTCATCGTTAGAACGACAGTATCCGTCTTTGAAGAAGCCTACGGGTGGGTTCTTGGAGAAGAGGCCAAGCATTCCGCCAGCAACTGAATTCTCATCTCAGCTTTGATGTGCCTCTAGGGATTTCGAGGCATCTGCTCACCATTCTTGTGCTGCATGGTAGGCTTTGTCGAGGTCTGCGGGTTCGCCATGGTGCCGGCTTCTTAGGGTCGATGGATTAGAAGGAATCGCAATTGATGATTATGGTATAGGGGACGAAGATTGATGGGACAACAGTTCTCTCCAGCTGCATGCCATCCTCACTGTGGATGGTGATCTCACGGCAGACTGACATCACCATTATGAAACAATGCAGGAACGGTTGGTGCGGTCATCGAACCTCGTGAAATCGGCGCTAATGCAGGTACATTGATGCGGAGCTGACTCCGCTTCGCCAGTGAAACACAGCCTTAAGGTCAGATAGCTCGACCTCACGTCAGTTCTTGTTGTGATAACCTACTCGGTCATGGTTTGCATCGCATACATACATCTCATTCACTTGCGCAATGCCTTATCGCGGTCTAAGCCACTCCGAGCTCCTCGTAGAATGCCTCAGTGCTAGGTGCTCGACCGAGGAACTCCTCAAGTGTCTTCATCTCATCCTGAGAACCGCCCTTCTCCAACACAGTGTGTCGGTAGCGACGGCCTTCCTTACCGTTCATGGGGTCCTTCTTGAACACGGTGTAGAACATGTCGGCAGAGTAGACTTGACTGGACAGGTAGCCGTAGTATCCGGCGTCGTAGCCACCGATCAGATGGCCAAAGGTAGACTGGCCGTGACCCCAGTGATAGCCCTGTCCGAGTTCCTCAGGCCCGTCCAGCTTGCTGATATCCTTGCGAAGCTTATTGTAGGTCTCGGACGCATCGAGAGTCTTGACTGCATCATGCGACGAGCCTTCATGCACTGTCATGTCGAAGATGCCAAAGTGCAGCTGTCTTAGGTTGAAGAGGGCATCGTTTACGTGTCGGGTGTCGATAATAGACTTGATCAGGTCGTCAGGCATATCCTCTGCTGGCTGCGCGCCTTTGTTTCTCTCCTTCCATGCCTGGGTGTATTCGGGTGTGAGATATGACCAGTGTCGGCTGAGCGACTTGATCTGTGATGGAGTCCAGCACCAGTTCTCCAGCATCTGCGAAGGCGCCTCGACGAAATCGCGAACAGTTGATGTGCCGTGGAAACGGCTGTAGATGGTCTTGGATACGAGGTCATGGATACCGTGACCCAGCTCGTGGAAGAGAGTGACCACCTCATCGTGCTTCAGGAGCGATGGCTTCTTTGGTGTAGGCTTGCTGAAATTGCAGACAAGTGCTGTCGCTGGATACCGTCTGTGCAATGTTAGATCGATCAATGAGACCACGCTAACGTTGAAAGCACTTACCTCGTGCCGTTCTCGTTGATGAAGCCAGGCTGCAAGTTGAAGTTCGCGGCATGACCGTATTTGCCGTCGCGGGGGAAGAGATCAAGGTAAAGGTATCCAACGAAGTTTGCGCCTTCAGCTTCATCATCCCAGACTGCGAAGACCTGAACATCCTCGTGCCAGACAATGTCACTGCCTTTGCCAGTGGTGGAGATCTGATCACGATGCGCGCCCTGGACTTCTACGAAGACCAACCCAAACAGCTCCTCGAAAATGTTGAGCATACCATTGATGGAAGTCGACAGCGGGAAGTATTCTGATATGCGCTGCTGGTCGAGCTGGTAATCCTTCTCAAGCATCAAGGTGTCATAGAAGCGGTGATCCCAGAGGAAGTACTTGTCGGCACTGCCAGAGTGGCTCTTCTTCAGCTCCTTCAATTTCTCAATCTCCTTGAGGCCGCCAGGTGCTAAGCGAGTGCGGAGATCGCCCAGAAAGTCGTCGACGGTCTTAGGAGTCTTGGCCATCTTGTCCTCGATGCGGAAGGTAGCGTGGTTTGGGTATCCCAACAAGCGGGCACCTTCGTCACGCAATATAATTGCCTCCTTGAACAGTTCGATGTTCGCTGGGCATTTGTTCTCGTTGGCGACGAACACCTTCTGCCTCACATCCGCGTTCTTGCAGTACTTCAGCGTAGGGAATAGATCCGGATACTTGAAGGTGAGCCATAGCTTGCCCTCGCTTGGCGTGCCCTCCTTGCCTTTCTGCAAACCGTCCAGGACATCAGCCGGTACTCCATCAAGCTCTTCTGGAGTCAGCCAAAGGCCTCCGTTCTCCTCGTTGAGCGTCTTTTGGAATGTGATGCTAATCTCAGACAGACGCTTCTTAATGGCCTTGAAGCGGTCTCGCTGAGGTCCAGCCGGAATTCCGAGACCCATGCGAATGTAGCCTTTGTGATCCTTCTCCAGCAATCTCCTGCTCTCCGCATCAAGTGAAGTATCGTCCTTCTGCTTCTTGTAGGCAGCATCCACGAGCTTGAAGATATCCTCGCGCATCGAAGACTCAATCGAGAAGTCATCCATCTGTTTCTCTGCCTCGGTAGAAGCGTCTCTGAGCTTCGCATCCGTCGAAACAGCTTGGTAGAAGCCAATGATGTGCGACTCAAGCGCCATCTCGTTGTCATCCTGCGCGAATGGCAGCTCGACAGTCTTGAAGTCTGCTTTCTCTGGGGTGATATCCTTGACGATCTTATCTTGAAGCGCCTTGTTCTTCGCCAATAGTCTCTCCGTATCTTTGATCAACGACTCTGGCGTGTGCGTGAAGACAGGCGGGGCCTGCGGCGGCTTCTTGAAGGTGGATCCCATGGCTGTGCTCGTCGTGATGGGTCGAGGGTGTGTGAGAGGAAGATTCAGTGGTTGCTGCGACAGTGACAGGTCAGCCCTTCGATTCTAATTGCTGATTGCTATTGAGCTCCGTTTGCGCTGCTTTTATTACCTTGGGAACGGTGAGCTGTCCAAGGAACGCCCGTAGTCGCGGGACGACGGTGTAGAGAGCCACAATTGCCAGTAGGGACAGTAAGAACACCGGTACCGGACGACGGAGAAGAGACGACTTTCGGCCTTTGGGCGCCACGATGTCGGTGTATGATGATGAAGTGAGGGTGTTGGGAAGTGGGCTGGTCAAGTGGTCTCGTGGTTGTTTCCTGAGGCAACACACGATGGCGGGGCCGTCGGCTTCCTTCCTAGCGCTTAAACTCGAGCGTCCTCTTCCTCCTCCAACACAATGACCTTGAGGTCTGTCAAATTCGGTGATTGGCCCTGGATGAGTTCAAGAACATGAAAGTAATCAGCAGCAAAACAGCTGCTGCGAGATCTGCTGCTAAAGAGAGCCAACCGAGGCGCTGGCACGCGAGATCTGGTGGCTGCCAATCGGATACTTCGTGGAGCTATCGATGTTGCTCCTGCCCAGCAACTCTGCAGTCGATGGAAGCTTGGACACTAGCAGAGAGATGAGAGGAGATGGAGAAAGACTGAGAATCAGGAAATATGGTCGGTTAAGGCCAACGGCAGACTGAGATTCAAAGGCATAACCTTGACAACCATGAGACCCGAGCGCGCTGATGATGCCCTTGAGCAGTGAGAGAAATGCCAGAACGATCTCGTCTTCGATCCAGACGGAATGCCAGCTACAACACCATACCTGCTCCCATGCAACACCAAACAAAACTCCTCCCGCTCAATGCAATGCAATTCGATGTAATTCAATCAGTCCTACCAATCAACAACCCATTCGCTCGCCCCGCTGTCCCAGAACTCGTCACAAGCAGCCTTCAAACCAAAATTGCTTCTCAAGTCCTCTATCTTCAGCGGGTCTCTGGTCAGGGGGTCCGTCGGACTCCTCTTCAGATGCTCGTAAATCGTACTCCTTTCGTACGAATGCCCATTCTTCGTTATCACTGGGTCATGCATAGGCTCAAACGTGATCATATCGATCAAATGATCTGGGATCTCTCTCGGCTTGTGGTTCGCTGGATCTGCTGCCTCGAAGACAGACCGCAATGTGGCGATTTTAGTATTGAAGTTGGAGGCGACTTCTTCGCTGCGCTCTGATGCTTCAACTGGACCAAGTTGGCCGGAGTGAAGTTCTCGAGATATTGAGTCGAGCTCAGACTGCTTTTCTCGGTCAAGAGTTTCCTCCAGTTCAGATCGTAAGTGGCCTTGTCGTCGTAACCTTTCACGATCTCTTGAGGCGAATTTGGCTTTCTTGCATTTCAGAACGAAGTGAGCGAATGTGGATAGGTCCTGAGGCGATATCTTGGCTGCCGGGGCTGGATGAAGGACTTGTTCGTAGGCCGTGAGTGCAGATGATAGTGCTTCATGTGGATGGTATAATGCGAGTTGCGCTTGTGCTACATGGCTGTCAGCCGCTCACCTTCTCAAGTAGACTGAGCTTCAAATCAAGCAACATGGAGGAAGAAGGGGCTTCATCGAACAATGGCGAAAAGTATGAATCCAAAGAGAGGTTCATCATGCCTTACCAAGAAAGTAGAAAGCCTTGTGATTTTGCCCTCCTTGGGTGATATCAATCGACTTGAGACAATCATTCACCGCCCCGTCCCACTTCTGCAACTTTAATCGCACATTTGCACGATTCGTGAAGATCAACGGATTCTGCGAGTACTTCTGAATAGCCTGCGTGTACAAATCTTCTGCTTTGACGAATTCGCCGTCTCGGAACGCGGCGTTTCCTTGTTCTTTCAACTTGTCCGCGAGATGTGACATTTTGCCGCACGCATCGGCGTCCGGGGAGTCAGGGAGAGATTAGAGCGAGTGGATTGCTCGGAAATCTGCGAAACGATAGGTGTTTGGTAAAATGTACTTGACCGCGAGTGTGCATGAGCAGGAGAAGAAGTGGTCGGGAGGCTGTGTTTCCGGATTTAGTAAGCGCGACTTCCCTGCAAGTTCTAGAAGTGAATGGAAGTGAAGACTTGCATGCATCTTCGCTTATGAAGCATTTCTACACAAGCCATTATACGAACATTATTTGCGAGTTTGCGAACTGTAGTTAACAATCGTACATGTGTTGCGAAACTGCCGCATGTGCTGTAGGAGAAACTTGCTGCATTCTACAAAAACGATGCATCTGGTTGCATAAGCTGCACTGGCCCGTTCCTCCTGACCAGACTTCTTCTGTCTCTCACTCTTTCAGACATGCTAATACGGAGTCGCTGGCGGACAGTTGAACCCTTGAAAAGGGATTGGATGAGCAAACCGGGCATTCATTACTCGTACTG
Organism: Phaeophleospora eucalypticola; assembly: GCA_022814565.1. Lineage (NCBI taxonomy): Eukaryota > Fungi > Ascomycota > Dothideomycetes > Mycosphaerellales > Mycosphaerellaceae > Phaeophleospora > Phaeophleospora eucalypticola. Next base: position 659,607 of record JAKLNG010000014.1, read on the forward strand.
AAAAAGGTATCATAAGACAGTCACCCATTCACACCAACGCCTATAACCTCGTGGCCGTCATGTCTGGTCTGGTGTCCTGCCTTTCAAGCCTTATCCTTCTTTCCCATGTGCAGTTTCTCTTTGATCTTGTCTGAGAACTTCTGCTTCTCTTCACTGTTGCCGCCAGATGGGGACTGGGACTGATCAGGAGCTGCAGAAGCGCCGCCCGTGTTCTTGGCAGTGTTGTCTGCGACTTCACCTTGATTATGACGTCAGTAGCTGTGCTACGATATGCGTATCTGTGAAGAGCGATGGCCGCGTTCACTTACTCGTAGGCTGACCCTCTGCGCTGGAAATACCAGACTGGTCGCCAGAGGCTTGCGGGTTGTCTGGGACAATCTTGCTCTCTCCCCAGTGCTTGTCGCCGAGCTTTTCGCCGCCTGCGACTGGAATGGCATCGCGGTTCTCCATAGGCTTGCCTCCAGCAGCGGCTGGCTTCTTGTCGCTCGAGGGCTCTGCGCGGTCGTCGTTCGCCTTATCTGTGTTGCCAGTGCCCTCGGCTGACTTAGAAGTGGTTTCAGTGTTATCTGACATCTTGCTGTTAGTCGCGTCTTTGGCGGTGCCTGCTGCTGCCGCGCTCGTCTCAGTGTCCTTATTCCCTAAGCCTGCTCCAGTGGTCTCCGTATTGTCGGAAGGCACCTTGGTCCTGTCTGGAATCTCCATGGTGTGACCAGCGACAAGAGCGGCGCCGGACGCGGTTGCTGCAGCTCCTGCGGCCGTACCCGCATTCTTCGGGTCGGCATCAGCGGCTTCCTTCTCTTTCTTCTCGATCCCAAGGAAGCCTCTCAGTGTGCCGAATATGCTGTTTCTCTTGCTCTGCACTGGGCTATCGACAGCTGCAGTGCTGCTGAGTCCACCTGATCCTTTGGGGATGCCAGCGGTAGGGTCGTCGGCGCCAGGATTGCTCGCAGGCGGCTTTGCGGGAGGAATGGAGGTGTCCCTTCGCGGAGCAGCGGCAGCAGCATCTGTACCCTGTGAAGTACCTTGAGTCTCGTGTCTCTGCTCGAGCGTATCCTTGATATGCTCAGTGCCCTCCTGGTGGATCTTATCTGCATAGACGTGGTCAGCAACGCTCACATCAGGAATCACGGGGGCTCAGTAGCCTCGCAGAGAGCTCCCACGTACTCTGAGTGTCTTGGTCGGCCATGTTGGGTGACTTTGCGATCGCCTGTCAAGGAAAGCTTCTTTGGGGTCCGCGACTCAGGTCCTTATATGCCGAGTAGGATGGCTAGCGCTCCCGACTTCTCCGGTAGATGTAGTAAGTACAGCCTTGCAGGTGAGTTGTACGAGTGAAGACTCCAGCAGCTCGGGCGACGTAGCTGGGATGTAATGGTGGGGACTGGGTTGACAGAAGGAGGGGACTCGTGGACTGCGGTCGAGAAGAGAGGCGTGGATGTGGTATCCACGTATTGCACCTACGTAAGAGTGCTGCGAGCTGGCGGTTCTGGCGGATGCGTTTGCAGATGACGTTGGGTTGGAGTTGCGGTGGTCTGGATGCACTACTTCTGTTTGCTTGTTGGTGGGCGGGTTGGTGTTCGCCTTGTTGCCGGTACAGGAGTGTCAATTTGGCGCCATCTGACGTCAACCCTCGCGGAACCTGGCACGTTTCACGCTCTTCCTGCCAACTTCACCTCGGAAAAGGAACATGCTGCAGCGCCCTATCCCGCGCAATTGTATTCTACCGTACTACGTTGTCACCACGAGCAGCAGATAAGACATGTCAGTGGAGATGCTCGCATGAAGACACTTGGCGTGCTTCAAAACAAGCATTCGGCCTGCGTCTTGTCACATGAAACTGCAAGGGCATGACTCGGCCGGCATCTTCCCATGCCGACATTGACATCAAAGTAGTATCGAGAGATATTGAATGGACCGATGTTCTCATCTCATGCTCTCAGAGCTTCGATGAACCACGGCCGAATCTTTCTGTCAACAGCTTGGCGATGGCAAGCGACCGTTACATATCCTCCACTAGACGTTGGCAAGTTGAGCATTCCTTATACTGAAAAGATCGCGGCGAAGACATATTCCATCACAGACACCGACAGAGGTTGCTTTACTACCATCCCACGCTTTTGCTCAAAATGCTGCCCAAGAAAATGCTCACACCCAAATGGCAGGTCAGCCCATTGGCTCACTCGCTCTTAGACACATCGATCATAGCTCGAGTATCCCTCATCATCAGCAAACTGCGTCAAGACATCAATCATTTTCCGATCCTCGACTGACCAAGGTCTGTTACTTTTCGCGAAGCTGCGAAGCTGTCAGCAACCGTATGCCACCAATTCATCTCGGGAAAGACACTCACATGGTATCCCACGGGCTAATACTCACGCCACCATAGTTGCCTGAATAATTCACATCACTCCCTCTGCCCGTTCCCTCCGGATTGACATCTCCATTGCACCATTCCAGAAACTTCTTGCTTCCACCATCCTTCCCCTTCAGATCGCTATGCGATGCGAACCTTCCTTCCATCGCCGCTACCTCGTACCCAGCATCCAGCACCTTGGACGTCATGACCGTCTCTCCATTTGTCACCGTGTCGGCCATGGTCTCAAAGCACTTCAGATTCGGCAGCACGACCTCGTTCAGCACCTTGGCCTCAATCCCCCAAATCATACTTTGCAGGTGAGGCGGGAAATTCTCTTCTAAAGTCCGCGCGCAGTTCCAAGTCATACCGACTAAACCGACCTTCCTCTGCTCATCCAGCATGTCCAGATATGCATCACTCCAGCAGACCTTTCGCGCGCTGGAAGGCAGGAATGGACCACGAAGCGAGGCATTAATGAATAGGTAACGCTTGTACGCTCGCGCGAGGAAATTCTCCTTGGCCGATAAGACTTCCCAGTAAGCACCGAGATCGAAGCAGGTGTTCGGACGCTGGATGACGCGCACGTTGGGAAGACGCGAGAGCTCTGGGAGCACGGGAAGAGTATGGGCGCCGTTGAGGATGAAGATAAAGTCGGCTTTGGCGTGCAACGCATGCGTGCGGAAGAAGAGCAGGTTCTTGCTGCGACGAATATCAGCTTCTGTCGAATGCACAGGCAAGGTAATTTCTCCGTACAGCGCCTCCTCACTCTCACTGTACGAATACAGAATCAAGTCGTCGTTCTGCCCGAATTCTTTTGCCGCACCGACAGCAGCGAGAGAAGAGTTTCCATCCCCTATCTTGCCTGAGATGTCATTCACGATCCCGTCTAGGACTGCGGAAGAGGACGCCGCTCCTCGCCCGGCATCAAGTTCATGCTTTGGCAATACAAGAGAGACCGCCGTGAGAAAGTACCAGCACGAGATTGCGAAAGCACAAATTCCCAAAACAATGCCGATGGGAGCTTTTCGCTCCGAAGCGAGTAAGGTGTATGAAGAGGACGAGGAACCCATGATAATGACAGTGAAAAGATGGATGAGGATAGGCGACGACGAAACCAGGACAGCAGCAAAGACTTGCCACTTCTTGCTATATACATACTGGCTCGTCGCGCTCACCTTCCTCACCACTCTCACACGCTTTTACTCTGCTTCGCTTCGCTAATCTTTCTGGAATGCTTCGTCTCACATTCGTCACACGCTCGCAGAGATATGCTGATACTCGCGGTCGTCGTGATGTTAGCCGATCTGCAGCACGAATTCCGGATGATGTTTGGCTGGCGAATTGTCTTGGCTGCAAGGCAGATGAAGTCAAAGCTGTGGAACCAACTTTGTGGAATGAGGCGAGCCTGGACTCCTGCAGCCCAACAGACGAGCATGGTGTGGGTGTCCGGATCCCCTTCCGCGACACTGAAGAACACCCATTTTTGAGGTATCAGGACTTTGGTCAATGTTAGCGATAGGAAGGTTTGGACCTGCTCATTACCTAGACGACTGTCGCAAGTTTTCGTCTCTGCGCTCAGGGGCGCTGTCGCAGCTAACGCGTTCAATGTCAGTCGCATGTCGCAAAAGCGCGTTCTCGAGATGTCATTTGCAATTTCATTTCCTTTACAATGTTCACGTCAAACTTCCTTCCCAGTGATCAATTATAACATCCGAAACACGACCTCAACACGACCATCCACCATCAAGGATGCCATTTCACCATCACCCTCGGGTGCGCGCCGCACTCGAGGAGTGCACCAACCGACTTCTGGCGCATGGTAACGATCCAGCACTGCATGCCAACCTCCAGCACCTACTCGAAGTGTTCTACCTGATCCCTCATCTACCACCACAGTACGTCGGACGCGGAAAGCTTTGGGAAAAGATGGTTCTCGGGCAGCTTGACATTATGAAGCGGTATATTGAAGGTGGAGGGACCCCACCTGTGCATTACTTGCCATAGCAGCTGACCGATAGAAGCTATCGGCCGCACCTCATCGCATCTCAATATGCCTTTCCCCGGTCATAGAAGGGGTATCTCGATACTGCTGTTGAGATCGCTCACACCGGTTATCTTTGCTCCGATCCAATAAGTGTAATAGCTATGTTACTCAGGTCGACCTTGGAATAGGACGTCTCCCCGACACGAGACTGCCGTGGCATAAAAGAGCCTTGCTTCACTGGTAGGGATTTCCATTGCCTCCTGTATCTATGGTGCTTCGCAGAATGGATATAGTTATAAGCAAATTCCATTATGCAGCTCAGATCTTTCATCTCCAAATTTGGAATCGCAGTCGGAGCCGACAGACGTTGTAGCGAACGCGTGGCGCACCTGCATGCTTTCGAGACATGCCCACCGGCGGAGACGACTCTGGATCGTGAGCGGCAAAGTAGGTCCCTCGGACGAGAGTACCAGCTTCAGGATGAATGTGCACGATCTCTCGAGATGGGTCGAGAAGTGACCGGTCGTGACGAGAATTGACTATCGTGGCGGTGCAGTCGCTCACAATCTCGAACACCTTTGAGTTGGTGGCCATGAGAGCCCGACGATCCATTCGACCAAGAGGAGCGATGATCTTGTCAGTGACCTCGGGAGGCAGCAGTCCGAACACGCCTTCTGGTGTCTCCAACACGTCTTCTGCCGGGAATACCATCTCCTTCTTGCCGTCTTACTCTTGCACCGCGCTCTTCATAGACGGCGCTTTGGCCGAATTCGGGGGGTGAGCAGGCTCCTCGGGGGTATGGGTGATGTACTCCGGTGGTGAAACATCTGCTGCTGGCGGCATCGGAGTTAATGGTTCGTCGTGTGGCGCTTTCGCCGAGTTGGACTTGTCTGCATGGTGAGGCTGTAGGGCGCGGAAGCCATTCCCATTGTAGAGAAGGCTTGGTGATGAGATCTCGCTCACTGCGAGCTCTTGCTATGGAATGTCGTTGTGTTGCCCAAAGGAATGGCGACTCCCATCTTCGCTGATTGGCGTTTGTGGTGCCTCGTCTGCCGATTCTGGATGGATATCATGCTGTATCATGCAATCTTCATAAGATCCAGTGAGTTGAGCAGGAGCAGTAGACGCGCGTCGGCGTCTTGGGCTTTGCGTGTGCATGGGAGCATGGAGTTGTGGAAAGCCACTCGACGATGGGAGGATGGCCGCTTTGGGCCGCTGCGGTTCGTGGTTGAAGGGAGCTGATGCAGATGCACAGAGGAGGCGCGCCGAGGGTTCTGGAGTCTCTTGAAGCCCATATGCATAAGGAAAGATGGCTGTTCTTGTTAGCCTCTGCTGTGGCAAGTGATAATAGGGGGTTATCTACCTTGGATTATAAAGAGAGAGGCGGCGAAGTTATAGGAGCGGCTTTGTGTTTCCTCTCCAGAATTGCGCAGGCTCGCCAGCCATGCAGTCGGAAGGCTGGTGGCACGGCGTCCAACAGCGATTATGGAGAGAGCGCGCGCGCATGCCAGCGCGATTGAACCAGCTCCTCCTGCCATTGCAGGACAGAGAACGAAGAATTAGAACGCCTGGGTAGCTGCAAAGTCCAAAACTTCGCAGCGAGAGCGAATTGTCGCGTATTCGTTGTCGAAAATTTCATCGATGATATACAAAGGCCTCTTGTCAGAGTATATTTCTAGTTCGACGGGGAGGAAGTCGTCGGTTTGGCGAAGTATCTTGTGTACTGGATAGTCGAGGAGCACGAAGTGCCAGATGGCTTCGTCCTTTTCGAGCTTCTGGGGTGCAGTGTGCCAACAGGTGGGATCGTTAAGGTGTCGAGGGTAGCCTGAATCTTGATAAATCGAGGGTCTGCTCGATATTGAGGCTCTACCTCGCCTTTTAGGAGCTGAGGCACCCTGTTCTTGATATACCTGACCTGGCCTTTCCACCGGCGGAGCGCGTCTTCTAGCTCCTTGTCGTGCTGGGTGTATCTCCACGAGCGAAGAAGGCAATGAGCTTGCGACTGCCGTCGTCACGGCCTCGAGGCCAGTGCGTAGCGCGTTCAGGACTTGTCTCCAAGCTTTAGAGTCTCGACATGTTCAGAGTTGGAGAGCTGTTTGCTGGGAAGTACCAAGCGATTTTGGAGATCGTGCGCGCGTCTGACTGAAGTCGGGCGCGACAGCATCCTCGAATATAATCATCTGCTGTTACAATTGATTGTTGCTGATTATATCGAAAAGCGACGTGCGAAAGATGCAATCAACGAAGGAAGTCTGGAGTCCTGTAGATTGCAATCGCGAAAGACCAGAGTCAAATACTTCTTCTCTGCTTGCTCGAGCCTGGCGGTCAACAAAGCGTCTTGTCCAGAAGTAACTAGGACTCAGGACAGTTTCTGCAGTCTTTGCTACCCAGAATGCAAACACGTGGAAGGCGCTGCGCCAAAGTGCCCCTCGATTCCGCGGTCAAGGTTGATCAGAAGACAAGTTGCCGGCCCAGGCTTCAGTGTCTCAGAGGCAGATCTTCTTCCTCGCCTGGCGCAAGAGGTCCCGAGTCGATACAGAGATTCAAGGAAGGCATTGTTTGGCGTACCGTGCGATGCGAGCCCGCACCGCCCTCAATACTCTTGATGGTGACCACGGAAAGCCATTCCCCCGTCTTCTCAGGAAGCAAGCCGCTGTGAAGGCGCCTTCTGTATGAGGTTAGACATCGGTCTGGATTGGCACTGCAGGACCCGATATCAGAAAGCAGATGAAGTCTGGATGAGGTTGTGTGCCGTGATGAATTCAAGTTGATGGTGTGCAGAAGTGAGAGGCACTCCAGGAGGAGAGGAGGTCAGCATCGGCTCGGATGTACCGGCTCGGGTGTAGTTCGACCGGTCTCGGATAGGGCCGGGCTGCTCGGCATCACAGCATCCTCATCATCAGACATCACCGCTATCATCTTCATCAACCTGACTTCTCATGCCTCTGATGTCGGTGCTCCAACAGGGATTGCGAACGCATATACAGACAATAGGCCATCCAATTGGAGCAAACACCACCGTCGGCCTCGGCGCCGCCCTCCTGCTCTGCGAATCGATGACGAGCAAGAAGATGGACCATACAGGTGCTTAGGACGCAGAGTATCGTCATGCAGATTGCGAGCTTCCATTCAGCACGATCTCGGCTCGATCACGAGCCATCTCGTGAGCTTTGCGTCGCTGTCAGAAAGATCGAACAGGAGAGGGGAGGCCGTCGTGGCTTCTGCATGAGACTGTCATTATGGTCAGAGCACCGGATCGATTGAGCCCTATACAATGATAATCCCACAGGCTCTTGCCGGTGCGGCTCCGCATCCATCTCCCGATGATTCCCTCACCACGTTGCAACGTGGATTTGACACGTGCTCTGATCCGGAGTAGTGCATTGAGACAGGACGTTGTAATTCTTGAGACGCAGATCACGTTCGTTCTGGAAGGCAGTGCGACATCTAATACTGACGCGAGCGAGTCTCAGCCGCAGCTGAAGGCGAGTAATAGAAGCATGACATGTAGAGGTTTGCAAATGGAATCCCTGAAGTGGTAACGTCTTTCACGATTAGTTGATCCAGATGAAACATCAATAGGAATACGAACTCGTCGTTCGCACACTATGCGGCTGAACACTGCACGTATACCAAATGACAATGCACAGAAGCAGAGTGGTTGGCATCTATTCTCAGGTGAGTGAACATCATTGGTCTTCGTTGCAGGTCAATACTGATTCGATGCTAGCGTATCTTGCTTCTTTAGGCTAGCCTGTCGTAGGTTGCCGTGAAGGAGGATCAAGCCACCGACACAACCTACCTCTCTCCCAGACACCTACCTCAATGGGCTTATTGGAGTTGGTGAGCATGGTGAGCTTGTTTCCCCTTCACTTCAATCTCTATCTACCTTACGCAAAGATCTCCATCATCGAAAGCTTTCACGTGTAGAGAACGGAATCAAAAAGCCTCTCACCGCTTTCAGTGGTCTCGAGACAAAATGCTATCAATCAGGATTGCCTCTACATCTTGAGAGCCAACAGCCAGTCTCCATTCGCTTTCGACCGCACACTGCATTCATCAATGCAGCCATAGCAATGTGCGAGTCCCACTCGAGCTAGCGTACATCCTACCATGTCTCAAGAGACTTCTGGAACAGGAATGGCGAGCGCATCCCACGCGGCAACCACATGCACGGATAGACAGGTACACTTCGCCTACCAGCCGGCATACTGCATCTGGGAAGGTAGGAATTCATCCTCGCAGTCCGATATTGCAGATCTTGGTCAGGTTTGAGTGGTTGGAATGACTGCGGCCTCTTTTCCTTCGTTGCTAGACACCGCACGAATGATCATCATGCTCCCAGCTGAAAGCCTTATGGACGATGATCTGCTGTTTCGCGGAATACTGCGCCTCCCTGCCACCGTCAGGAGATTGTTGTGCGGTCAAGCAAATATAAATAAGGCCTGCTCTTCCAACATTCGAGGCGTGCTCACCACGATCTCAATTCACGACAGCTCAACAATATCCAGCAACCACTAACACACGATGCATTTCACTCCATCCCTCCTTATTACTGTGGCCCTCGCTGCCTGCGGTGTGCAAGCGGTATGCACCCCCTTCATCATCCTTGATTGAACCTACCTCCATCTGACCCGTCCAGTCACCCACCAAGCGGGACAACACTGTCGCGGTGGATGTTGGCGATGGCTCCTGTGCGAACCCGACCGGTACCCGTGGACCTATCGAAGGCTTCAACGCGCAAGGCTACTGGTGCTCCTCTGTCGATGACTCGGGTTGTTGCACAGTCGACCCGAGTGAGCCACAAGGGACCTACGCATGGATCAGTGTTGCGACCAATGGACACCATGGGCACATTCAAGCCTTCTCCGACGCGCACTGCTCCGAAGATGGTAGCCCGATCGTTGACTTTTCCAGAGGCTCCGGCGCGGGTGCCTGCGTGGATGCGAACAACAGCGGCAAGAACATCGGATCATACAGGATTACGGCATAGGGGCTTTGAGTAAGCCCTTGGTGATGAAGGTATGTATTGTGGGCTGCGAGTGCATCACCGTTCCTTGCTGATTACTGTTAGTCGAAGCTTTGGCATTTGTTGGAGGGTTGCAGATGAGAGCGTAGCAAGACTCGCCAAGGAGGTGTCATTGTATACACTGTACTGCCAGATTGCGTCAGCGCGAGAACGCGAAACAACCAAATACCAATGTTGAAGATGAAGAATTGTCCGCGCCGGCATCAGAATCATTGCGTCTCACGTCTTCGTACATCGGAAGCTGATTTCGTTCCCGAACGTCCCAGCAAAATCAAGGGCTCCAGTCAGTCATACATTGTAATGAGATCGGCCTCGTCCGTAGAGATGGCCTCCGAAGAGCGGACACGCTGTAGCATACAGCCATCGGCTTTGTGCGCGGCAGGGTCGGAGTAGTCGCAGATTGACGCAAATAGCCGAATCGCGAGTCGTGGCTGGTCACCATTGTTGTATCGAGTGGTCGATTGGATGAGGTAGGAATGGAGTTGGTGAAGTCGAAGAAGAGATCAAGGCATCCAGGCAGAAAGATTTACGGCCTGAGGCCTCACTCGAGGCGGCCCGTGCGGAAGGCTGACATAACGCACGAAGATACCGGCCACCGGACGAAAACGACATCAGCAGCAGTACAACAAGAAGCTGGACGACGCCACAAAAGAGCGACAACCTCACATCCAACCACACGCCGACGCTCGAATGCCACGTTGTCTGTATCATCAGCCCCCTGCCGCAGTCTTTGATGAATTCGTAACGGACCCGACCTCTGTCGCCCCTGACCATCGCGCCGCTGCCATCGAGACATAGGACCAGCTTTTCAAAAATATGTTGCATGGGTTACATCAGCTCGCGATGGATAAATCTTGCGGTCTCTGAAGCTCAAAAGAGAATAAAGAGCAAGGACTTAAGCACAGGTTTTGATCCGCGATGAGCCACCTGCAACTCCTTGCAGAAGGATTAGAACTTCCCTGGTCCGTGATGCGTCAATATCGCCCTGAGAAGCTATCAAGATCAGCTGTCTGGACGACTTTTTCCACAGAATGATGGAGTTCCGGCAATCGTCCGTTCTCTGATGGACAGCAGAGAACTCCCGTGAGCATACCTCCTACGCCACGTTCGTCAGCGAGAGATGGGCCACGACCTAACACTGTAGAACGCCGACACATGCAGTCACCTAGGAGATACTGCTGAGACGTCTTTGGTATGTTGTGTGGCGTTCAAGTTCATTGAGGCGTGGCGCTCGTGCGTACCATGTTTACAATCGCTATGACGTTCATTGGCTCAAATTTGAAGCTTACCTTTCGCAACGCGAGCGAAACGAGCTGTTGAATGATCTGCGCCTCGAAATTTGCGGAGACCAGTCCGCTTAACCGTGGTGTTGGCTGCCTTTTCCGGTAAGGGGCTGAGCATCACCGCATGAGGCTCATCTGAAAAAGCTTGGCTCCGGGGTCCTTCAACATTACGGCAGAGCAGTTTGCAGTTATTCAGAGAAAGCACTCGTATAGCAGATGCGATCCTAAGCTACACCGAGGAGGTACACCACCACTTGCTCAGCTATCATCCTAGCTGATCGAGAAGATATGCAGTCATTCCATGCGGCTCTGTCAAACTCTACACCTGACAGGTCAACCGCCAAAGTTAAAGAGCCACTTCTCCACGGTGCACAACAGCAGAATCATTAAAAACCCTCTTCCGGCAAACCCTAAGTCCGAAGGGATGGAATCTTGCCCCATTCGAACTAATCGCTCATAGCTACTGGCCAACAGGGGCTCAGAGTCGTCATGGCATGGCGATCTTCGCACGTCTACCATCGACCGATCCATGCGCGACCAATGAACTCGTAGCGGATGAGGGCTGATTGTTCTGTCAGAGTTGCAGTGGCACCTCAAATTCCTCCGGCCGCCACCACTCGTGACGATGCTGGTCGTCACGTCCTCAGGCTACACAATTTTGCGCCTCTTCAACATGGAAACTACCTCGGACTTTTGGTCAGCCTCAGCGCGACTGATATATGTAGCAATGAGGCCACGAGCCACATCGGTAGGTGTTTCTCAGACGTCCCCGATTCAGCTTCACTTCTGCCATCCACCATGAAGTTCTCCGGTTCAGTTGCGCTTTCGAGCGCCCTCGTGCCCCTGGCGGCCGCCTTCCCGTTCCAGTTGCTGGAGAAGATGCAGAACGACCCAGAGCTCCAGGCTCGCAGCCTTGATATCCTCAATGAGAAGAGGCAACCCGGTGCGGATGCGGCGACCGGTATCTTCGAGGCTGTGCCGACCTTCGACGGAGAGAAGCAGCTCATCGACGTTGGACCTGGCAGTGGACACGAATGGCAGGCACCTGGCAAGAACGACCTCCGTGGTGTTTGCCCAGGCTTGAACGCTTTGTTCGTGATCCCCATTACCACAGAGGTCTAGCAAGTGCTAACATATCCCAGTGCCAACCACGGCTTCTTGCCACGCAATGGCTATGCCACCATCCAGCAGTACATCGACATCACCGAGAAGGTCGTTGGAATGGGAGCCGACCTCTCAGCCTTCCTTGCTATCCTTGGTGCTTTGATTGATAGCGGCGACCTCATGGCCTGGTCGATGGGTGGCACTCCCCCTCCCGGTGTTGGCGGCCTTGCCGCTCAGAACGGTCACGGCCTCATCGGATCGCACAACAAGTACGAGAACGATGTCTCGCCGACAAGGCCTGACCTTTACGAGTCGGGCAACAACTACATCACCCAAGCCGACCAGTTTCAGGACATGATCAACGCCTCTCCAGGTGGCGTTGTCACCCTCGACAGCCTTGCTAGCTACCGTGCCCAGCGCTTTGCCCGCCAGAAGGCCAACAACCCATACTTCTTCAACGCTCCGTTCCCTGGATTGCTCGTCCAGCCTGCGGCCTTCACCTTCATCTACCGTTTCATGGCCAACCACAGTCAGGAGGACCCCGTCGGTACTCTCACCTACGATGTCATCCAGTCGTGGTTTGGTATTCAGGGCGAGAACGGAGCCTACACTGCCCCATTCGGTCACGAGAGGATCCCAGAGAACTGGTACCGCCGCTCCATGACCGCTCCTTACACGATCCCCTACTTCCTCGGTGACGTGGTCAACTTTGCCGCTCTCCACCCAGAGTTCCTCGACATCGGTGGCAACCTCGATGGCAAGGGCAACAACTTCGCTGGTGTTGACGTGAAGGACCTGTCTGGCGGTCTCTTCAACTCGGCCGATCTTCTCAAGGGTAACAACCTCGGATGCTTTGCCCTGCAGGCGGCACAGCAGGTCAAGGCCGATCTCCTCCTCAAGCCTGTCCTCACGCAGCTGCAGGACCTGATTGGCGGCGTTGTTGCTCAGCTCAGCTGCCCTCAGCTTCAAGCGATTGACGAGTCGGTGTTGGAGAAGTACCCGGGCTACAACAAGGCTCCCGAATTCAAGAACAAGCTGCGACGAGCGGAGGTCATCAACGGCGAGCTCCACTGAGATGTCTCGATAGTAGACGATAACTTGTAATGATACAATGAGATACCTACGACCACTTTATGAAGTGCTTGTATAATTCCCAACCATTTGGCTAAGATCAATCCCGTTTTCTCAAATCTTTCGCAGTGACCACACCACGTGACACGGGTGCTTGAAAGATGAGGTGGAAGTTGTCACGTCGTTGATATTGTCAACTGTCTGTGACGAGAAGAGGCCCGTGGGTGCCTTAGGCACCAACATCCTTTTCGTGCCCAGCTCCCTGGGACACCACGCGTACCCTAGCGTTAGGGTTCTGGAGCTTGGGGTTATTTCGCGATGCTGTCGCACGCTCATTTCCGTTCCGAACACTCCAATATTCTTCAGGTAGACAGTCGAGATGTAGAAAGAAACTCACCGATTATCTGCATCGTCTAATGGCCTCGTAGAGACGGGTTTGCGGTAACTGACCAGCGTCACACGTTTCTGAAAAGCTCGGCTCAAGATATGTCCGGAAATCGTTTGCCCACCCTCGTGTTGACACGGCCTATCAAGTCACTCTTTGCGCTTATCATATGAAACCAAGCGAAAAGGTTAGTGGTACTCGCCGACAGTCTCTCAGGCCATGCATGTGTCGTCATGAGGTATTGTTCCATCGTCGCCAGAAGACACGGACAGGACTCAGAATGCTTACTCAAGATGTAATTCACGTGCAAGCTGCTCTACGTTCTATCTACCCTTTCTTTCTTCACCTTGCCTTCCTCATACACCTCAGACCTCGCCCACCCTTTCACCCTCGCAATGCTCACCAGCAGTTGCTATCTTGCGCTCCCAAAGCACTGCAGCGACAGCCTGCTGTGCGAATCACCGACGACCAATTCGCTTGTGGCTCAACCCCTTCTTGTCGTACTGCATGTGCGCCAGTCGTGAAGTGAAGATCGAGCCTGACAGACGCCATGGTGAAGAGACTGCTGCATGTGACCACTGAGCTTGATGCTCTCCACCGGCGGAGCAATGTGCAGCAGTCCAGAGTTCACATGCTGCCACGGCGAAGACCAGAACTGCTGAGATGGCATGCCGATGCAGAACTTGCTGTGTCTGAAGATGTGATGACTGCTCAGGTAACATGGGAGGCGAAGATGGTGACCTGCAGCTCGAGGTGGTTGAGAGGCTTGAAGCATCGCTGCAGGATGATTGAAGAGCATCATGAATCCGTCCTGGTCGGCAGTGGCTGTTCGCTGTGCGAGAGCGGACGGCACTTCGAGCATGCAGTCTCGAGCTTGATGGGTAAATTGGCAGTGTCGTGCTTGATGCGTCGCCAAAGCATGGTGCCGCGGTAGCTTGGCTGCCTTGTTGAAGAAACTTCGGTTTCAGGAGTCAAAGTTGGCGTCCTGAAGGTGACTTTCTTGTAGTGTGCAAGCTGATGTGCTCATTGTCGGCTGGCTCAGGGGTTGAGTGAAACTGGAGCTCGGCGGGTGTCCCGGAGTCGGCGGGGATGCCCTGAGGATGCAATGCTCTTTTGGGACAGGAGCCTGCGGCCTCGTGGCTGTCAATTGCTGAGTGGTCGGCTGGCATCGGTGGGAGCTGGAGATACGGCGACTACGTGTTGCGGTGGGGAGCATGCCGGCGTTGGTGAGGGTGTGTCGAAGCCTGACGCTGCAGTGGCTTGTGTGCGGTGAAAGCGCTGGAGTCGGCAGTGGCGTCCAGAAGATCAAGCTCGACGTAGTAGGTGTCGGAAAGTAGTCGCAAGTGTGATGTGGGCGAGCACCGAAGAGTCGGCAGCGGGGACTGCTTGAAGTTGAAAGACCATCTGGCACGCGAGTCCGAGGCGCATGAATCAGTGGCGCCGACGCCGTGGAGAGGAGATATGAAGCTGCGGCAGTTGCCAATCTTGCAGTGGATGTATGTCCGTGAGCCCTCGGTGTGTACTGGATATGGCCCTCCGATGGTTGGTAGCAGCTGAGGCTCAGGCTGCCAGGTCTTCGGGAGTTGACGGCCTCGTGCCATAGATGTAGCTTGCTTGGCAGGTGTGCAGGAGTCGACAGCGGCGTCCTGAAGAAGAACATGGTGTTGCGGATCACAATGCTGCAGTGATGGAGGAGAACTTGGAGGACCGCAGCAGCGTCTTGCTGGTGGAGCCGGAAGTCGAGGCATCTCCGCAGCCTTCTTTCAGGTGGATATGCAGTGGTTGAGGGTAGCATCTTGATGGCGTGGCTCGAGGATGGAGATGTTTGCGGGCGTGAGAAGGAGGGTTCGAACGAGGACTCGAAGGAGGAGAGAGACGTTCGGTGGTGTGGTGGCTCGCAGCCCTTGAGAACGACTTGTCGGAGGCTCGGCGACGGAGAGAGTGTCGCTTTCGCAGTCGAGTCGATGATCTGGGTGGAAACGTCAGTTCTGCCCGTTGCAGTCGTTGCTGGTACTCACCTTACGGTCAAAGCTCGTTGTGGAAGTCAGCCCGCGGATGGCTCTTCAGGCTGATGAGCTCGTGGACTCGAGAAGATGTAGATGCAGATCTTGGTGTTTGGCGTGCCGCGGGCATCAGTCGCGCGCAATGATTGTCGAGGTGTGCAAGCTAATTGTGTGCGAGGCCGAGCGAAGGGCGGGTGGTGGGAATGAAAACAGAGCCGGTCGGCTTGTAAGAGAAGAAGTCGCTGCCGTTGTCGAGGTGTGCATGGCTGGTGCTGTGCGAGGAGGCCGAGCGAAGGGCGAATAGTAGCAGCACCAGTGCGATTGCCGATTGCTGGCCGCGGGCCTTAATCGCGGGCAATGATGGTTGGCGTTTCCAGGTAAAGGGAAAGAACGCGAAAAAAAGCAAAGGGTAAAAACTAGGCTGGGTCGGCCTGTAAGGGAAGAAGTCGTAGTCGTTGTCGATGTTGAGGTGTGCATGGCTGATGCTGTGCGTCGAGGCCGAGCGAAGGGCGGATAGCAGCAGCACCAGTGCGATTGTCGATTGCTGGCCGCGGGCCTTAATCGCGGGCAATAGTTGGCATTTCCAGGCAAGGGAAAGGACGCGAACAAAGCAAAGTGTGAATGACAGGGCCGGTCGGCTTGTGAGGAAAATAAAACAGAAAGCAAAGCGTCCGAGGAAAAAATATTTATACCCGCTTTCCGCACAGACCTCCGTCGGCCAGGCATCCAACCTTCCCCTTTCGTCGTCAGTTTCCATCCAGCTTCTTCCACCTACTTCCAGGCATTTCGAGAATCATCGCCATGACTCACTGAGCCGCGCGTTTGCACGCGCGAGAAGCGAACGCCGCGAAGGGAAGTGAAGCGAGGTCGGCGCTCCAAGGTGTTCGTTTGTCAGGTGGCCGTTTGTTACAGACCCGGCGAGATCGCCCATCAGACGCTACATCTAGCAGCTAGAGACTTCCAATATGCCGTATCTACTGGGATTATCCCGTCCAATGTGATAAGTCTTGATCATTTGGCCGGGTTCGAAGGACACGCAAGCGAAAGGATGAGCGTGCACGGACCACAAAGCACGGACACAGGAATCATATGCTGAATTGCAGATGGAGATTCACACTGCTGGTTTGCCCGTGGATGCAAGACTTCTCGAACATTGCAGCAGACACATAGCTTATGGTCGGTCTTCCATCGATTTCTCCTCCCCTCAGTACGTGGAGATGGGTGTAAATTACGAGGTATCTACGCTGTCTAGAGTCAACCCCCTGGAACGCAACCTCCTCTCAAGTCCCACTAGAAGTGAGAGCTCATACTGTAGCTGAGCGAGCGGATAGAATTTTCAATGTGATGCTCTGCTGATATCGGTCTCAGGTAGAGCCGCTACACGCATGTCGCTTCCACAGCGCTCGGAGAAGGCGCCATACGTGACGCCCATAACAGTCTCGGTCTTGAGACCACATATCTCCGACTTATCGCAGATCTGAGAACTCGAAGTGGCCTGCCATGATGTCGGCGAAAGATTCCCGTGCGATGTAGCTGCAATACGCAAGCTGACGGAGTTTTTCAATAGTGCCGAGCACTGGTTCAGTGTACCCCGCGAGCTCATTGCATTGATCAAAGTCCTCCTTCGTGAAGGAATAAATTGGAATGCGTAGGTGGGGATAAAATTCCCGAATCTTGTCTTCGTTAAGTGTCAGGAAGCTTGGTGCCTCTGCTGTCGGCTCGACGACGTAGTCGTAGTATCGCTGGATGAACTCGTCCTGGTAGGCTCCTTTATTTTCTCTGAACCAACATGGTAGCTGATCGTTACACGTGATCAGGTACATTGCAGCCATTGAGACTGCTTCTGCTGATAGCAAGTCCTTCCCCAGCTGCGCACGCTTTTTGCGAAGCTCCGCCAGAAGCGCTTTCCCGTTTTGGATCGTGCTTAGCATGATCTCAGGGACGTTGTAGCCCTTCTCAATCTGGTATCCTGCCATCGTTGCGACAACTTTGCCGGCTTTGAGTCCGTTCTTGGACTTGAAAAGCTGGTCATCGTAAGCCGTTATCCTCCAAGCTCAGATGCCGATAGTGCACTTACCAAATCTGCTTCAATTTTGGTAATCTTTTTGTCCAAAGTGTTGGACCTTTCCATCATCTCAAGTGCTTCGGCAATTTTCTTCTTTTGTGTGATTTGCGCCTCCCACTCTGCTCGGCTGACACTGAACTTGACTTGATCCCACAGAACAATCCTCCACACTTTGCCATTTACCCACGCCAACATGGCTAAGTCGTTCTTGTTGCGCCACGCCCAAACCTGCTGCTCTTCACTGTCATCCGAGGGCTGGAAGGTGCCTACCTGTGAAACGTTAGCCCTTCGTCAGAAACGGCTGCTTCAATGGGCAGACGTACCAGTACGCGTCGCAGAATGTTGGTGTTCTCCCACCTTCTATCCTTGAGCTCGTTGTACCATTGCATATCCTTCTCTCTGTCAAGCTCGTCACTCTTATCCATCTGTGGCCAGTGCGCTTGTACCGCTTCCTGCAGCGCCTGCAGCTCGTCCTCCTCCATCTCGTTCCGAGAGCGCTTCTTTCGCCGCGAAGTCGACATCTTTGTCGATGATGATGGTGGAGGTGGAGAGAGACTGGAAAATGAAGTCCGAAGAATGAAGAAAATGCTGGTGATGATGTGGTTTAAAACTGTTGTCAAATTTGCAGCTTTTTAGGTGAAAGTGACCGCTTACCGCAATTGCGGATTTCGATCACATGCGTCGGCAGAATCTCGGCATCTGGCTCTTTCTTTCCATCTTACTTGCACATGCGCATTTGGTTACAATCCGCGTCGCTGTAGGTGACACATGCAAATGAGATGTGCGGGTGATTCGTCATACCTCCATTAGCCGCAGTTCCTGGTACGGAGATTGTAGACGGCGGAGATTCGCTGGTCTCGTTGATTGCGGCCATTCTGTTGGTTTCAGCTAGGGCATTGATGGTGATCGAGGTCTTGGGAATAGCTCTGCTATCCACCGCCTTCGGAGCCGATTTCGTCTTGATGAAATTTCATTTGCACGGCGGTCGAGTGCTCGTGCAACCACCGGAGATGGCGCTCGCTGAAGGTGAAGAGATTTGTCGTTATCAGGGAATCTGTGCGGTATTCCAAAAGTCTTGTGATTAGGCTCGCGAGCCGCGCTGTGAAACATTCGCAAGTTTATCGTACGATGAGGAGTATCTATCTATCAACACTCGGGAGAAGGTAAGAAGCCACCAACGCACGTGCAAAGACGCACGTGCTACCAAAATTGATGCCTCAGGCTTTACAGCGCAAAGCATGCAGCCGTCTCGGCCAAAGTGCGTCTTGACATCGCAGAAGAACATGCGTTGGTCGCGGGTGGTGGGGGAGCAGCTGTTAACCGCGGAGTTGGAGCTGTTGGTCCTAACTTGCGAGTGGCCTGGGCGAATGCAATCGCTATGGTGGCATCTGTGAGAGCACACCTTCGCGTTTGACAGCAGTTGCACAAAATCCTCTTCGTTTTAGGCGCGGGTGACAATTCCAACCCAGGCCGCTCTGTTGAGCTCGATCTGCCGACCTCCTATCTGAAACGAGGACCCTTTGCCAGGCTTCCGCGCCATCATCTTGGCTGTAGGTTCATGGCTCCAGCCATGGATGCGGAAGAGGAAACAAGTGGTTGGGAGCCGCGGGTCGGAAAGGTCGAGGTCGGGGTGGTCAGGTTGGTCGCCCCAGCGCCATATTCTCAGGTTGGGGATAAAGGTGCGCAGTGCAGGCCAGACAATTCGTCGGATAAGCTCCTGGCCGCATGTTGCATCGTTACAGACATCATTTGCGAAGTGTCGGAAGTAGGTCTCTCTGTGTTGGTCGACTTGTCGTCGGGTGAGAACGCACCTGGGATGATTGCGGATCCAGGCGATGCAGCGGTAGACGTCGGAGGTGTCGGCCCCAATCTTGAGGAGGATCAAGAATTCTCTGACAGCCAGACCGCGGCGGAGGACTTTCTCTTGAACGTCCGCTTTGAGCTTGAGACGGTCCATCTCGAAAGCCGACGGGCGAAACAAGATGCCGCAAAATCGCCTAGCGGCCCATCAATGGTTTGCGAGATGGAGATCAAGTGCAGGAACAACGAAGTTGCATGCACGTGCCAAGCACTTTCCTCGGCTTGTGAAGTGAAGTGAATTGAAGTGAAGTCGCGAAGCCGAAACATGATGGCGACGTCCTTGCAGGCTTTGCGGCAGCGTCCGTGCTTGGACAACGAACTCGGAAGACTGGACTGCTGCGCAGCCCTCCTACTCCTCGGTGAACTCCAGGGCAAGCCATCTGATCGGTACAAAACCATTCTGAAGCCATCCTCATGGGAGTCTGGCGAGTTGTTCCGGGATCAGCATACATCGTGGCAGCTTCCTGCAAGATGTCCTTTCGGGCATGGGCATGGGATACAGCCTTGGGGTCGTATGGTCGGATTGAGTGGTCCTTCCTCAGGCGGGCGACATGGGTCTTGGGACCTGACGTGATCTACTTCTCGTTGTCGGGTTCGTCGGATGGCTGTTCCACGAAGGTCTCGTAGTCAGATGGTCTCGACATTCTCATAACTGGAGATTCAGTAGCTCGGTAGCAGTAGGCGACTTTCGAGATAGTAAACACGCTTATCGCAATGCGTGACAAGTCTAGCACCGTCATGGAGAGGTAGTCAGTGTCTTGCACACGACACTGCTGACTAAGTACGACGGAGGATACTCGTGAAGCAAGACCACATCGTATGATTTCCATCAAAAGTCTCGCTTGGAATCTTGCTGGCCAGTTTGGACACAATTTTCGTGTTGAAGCAAGACTATCCATCTCCAAAGTGCTGTGCCGCTGTTCAGCTGCTAAAACTCCAAGCGTGGAGCTGTCGAAACCGAAGAGGTTGGAGAACTCCTTCAACAAAGCATGATCCGACTCGCGACCATACAGTGTCTTGCAACTTGGTCTCTCACCTTCGACAACCCGCTAGCTCTTCTCTTCGAAGACAGGATCGCTCGCACCTTTGTCATACCATCGATTGTTTCCGACCTGACCATATCGAGCCTCCTTTTAAGAAACCCAAACTCACCTCCAACTCATGTACCAAGCAACTTCATGAATCAGCCAGGAAAGTCTTTTGGAGGTGTCAAGACCAACTTCACGCCAGCGTCATGCCTCTTGCCGTTCGTAAGAGTGACTTGGACTTGCTCGGTGTCCCAAAACATTGTGCCAATGAATTGGGCATGGACATGAGGCTGAATTGCCGGAACGTGCCCAAAACCTCCGCAGACTGTCGCCTTGATTGCCTCGCTTTAGCAAATGATGAGCGTTGTGCGTGGCTTGCAGAACCAACATGTGAAAAGCGGGTTCTACCAGGTGAAGTTGCTCGGAGAATCCTCGGCGGTTGGAAGGTCTACTCCGTGCTGTCACGTGATGTTTACCTGCGCGACTTTGCGAGCTGAGGAACGTGCTTTCTGCCAATCCGACTTTTTGGTCACTGCATCTCATCTCCACCTTCATCTGCATCTCACGAACCATTGCTGGGCCAACAGGAGACTTGACGGCATCTTGTTCTATTCATGCGTCTTCGAGATGGCACAGCTTTGCCTGCAGCGCCGTTTCCGCCCCAGGGACTTTGAAAGTGAAAGCTGACATCGCCATCATCAGAGTCGGGTTGCTTCATTACCACCGCGCGGCTTCCGCGCCGGGAATACCGTTTCCATGTTGAGTGGTAGGATATCTCCAATGTCTGGATCGTTGAGACGAGAATTGCAGGTTCGTCGTGAGGGTAGTATGTAACCCTGGAGATGGGAGATGGAGATGGGTAGCCCAGCAGGCATGGCGTGCAATTTCGATACCTTTGGGCCTGTTTCGAACAAAGCATCGAGCTTGATGTTGTTGATTTTATTGTTTTGGGCCTTTATCCTCAATCTCTGTTACTGTCAATTTTGCAAAGCCGATCAAGAGTCTGACAGAAGTACCTCGTGGTAAATGACAGTGGAGATTGTCCTGCCTCCCTTGCTGCACCAGCCATGGCTTGCCTACATGTACAATGGTCCGATAAGATTGCATGACGTATGTATGCGCTGCATATTCCCATGGAGGAGAGCAGCAGAGCGGCGACTTTCTCAACCAGAAAAACTGTAAATTTCCCAGCCACGCGCGCACGCCAGCCAGATGGCCAACTTTGGACTCGTGGAGATTGAGACAATCTAAGAACGATGAAGATTTGTTGTAGAAGCAATTCTGTGTAGCTATGTACTATCGCAGCGATAGTGAGAGCGATCGCTGAGGCTCCAAAAATATTGTTCTGAACTAGACAGTACGAAATATTAAAAATGTGGTCATCGAGCGAATTAAACCGCGCTCATCATTTCTCCTTCCTAGTCTTGCCTCCCATCATCTAGACAGTCGCGCCGATACCTGCACCGACAGTCACAGTCGCGGTGATTGGCAGAACGCCGCCGCCGCTGGTGCTGGTGGAGGTAACTGTAGTCTCACCTCCGCCTGGGAGACCGACTGGCGTTGTAATAGTGACGAGAGTTGTGGGGAGAGTAGTGACGCCGGTCACGGTCGTGAGGGTGGGGAGGACCGAAGTCTCAGTGGGCAATCCCGGCAGAGAAGTCGTGAGCTGGCCCGGCAGCGAAGTGGTCAGAGTTGGGAGGACCGAAGTCTCACCAGTTGGGAGGCTTCCTGGAAGGGAAGTCTCAGTTGGAAGACCTGGAACGCTCGTAGGCAAGTCTGAAGTCAAGCTGGTCGGGAGGCCTCCTGGAAGAGAGGTCTCAGTGGGCAAGCCGGAGAGCGAGGTCTCACTTGGAACGCCTGGAACTGTAACTGTTGGCAGGGTAGCCGTCGCGGTCGGCAGGGAAAGGGTAGTGCCATCGGTGGGAAGGTCTGACACGCCTGGGACCGTGAGGGTTGGTAGCGTGGCAGTCTCTCCAGGGCCAGTCACCGTAGGCAGTGTAATGGTCGTGCCATCGCTGGGAAGGTCGGAGGCCGCCGGGATTGTCACCGTTGGGAGGGTAGCAATCGTTGTGTCAGGGAGCGAGACGGTGGGGAGCGTCAATGTAGTCCCGTCAGTTGGTACGCTTGTGGGAATAGTTGGGATGGACAAGCTGGTCTCCCCGGTAGGAAGGTCTGACACGCCTGGGACAGTAAGGGTTGGCAGAGTAGCTGTCTCTCCAGGGGCAGTGACCGTAGGCAAGGCAATGGTCGTGCCATCGCTTGGGAGGTCAGAGGCTGCCGGAATTGTTACCGTTGGGAGGGTAGCAATGGTGGTGTCAGGGAGGGAGAGGGTAGGGAGCGTCAAGGTAGTGCCGTCTGTTGGTACGCTGGTAGGGATGCTTGGAATCGACAAGCTAGTCTCTCCCGTAGGAAGGTCTGACACACCAGGAACTGTGAGTGTTGGTAGCGCGGTGGTCTCTCCTGGAACAGAGATGTCTGTGCCTGGAATAGAGACGGTAGGAAGGACAATTGTCGTGCCGTCGCTTGGAAGATCTGTGATCGCTGGGATAGTGACCGTCGGGAGTGCAGTGGTCGTCTCAGGAAGCGACAGAGTTGGCAGCGTCAGGGTGGTTCCCTCAGTTGGCACACTGGTGGGGATCGTCGGCAGTGGGACTGTGGTATCAGGCAAGCTCAAGGTGGGCAGGGGTACACCGTTGGTGCTCGACGGCGAGGTCGTAGGTCCGTTGCCATTGGCGCAGCTCACCTGGCGAGCAGCGATGATGCCGTCAGATGCAGTGGTTCCTGTGATCGAACTGAAGTAGATGCAGCCGGTTGGGGAGTAGTTGATACCAACGCAGTCGGCGAGAGCGCAGCAAGCGTCGGAGCAGACGGCGAACGAGATGGTGGTCTGCCTGCGGCGAGTGCCAGCAGGGTTGATCTCAGTTCCCGTGAACGCAGTGTTGCAGTTGACATTGTAGTCGTTGCCGGTGTTGTCGGTGACGGTCTGGCCGTCATCGGCTGGGCAGCTGACGGCAGTTGAGGTTGGGAGGACTCCGGTGGAGGAAGAAGTCAAGAAGCTTCCAGTGGTGGAGCTGCTCGAGGTCGCGAAAGAGCCCGTGGCAGAGCTGGAGCTAGTCGTGGCGAAAGAGCCAGTGGCAGAGCTGGAAGAGCTAGTCGTGGCGAAAGAGCCGGTGGACGATGGAGTCATCATGCTGCCTGAGGAGGAGCTGGTCGTGGCGAAAGAGCCAGTGGACGATGGAGTCATCATGCTGCCCGAGGAGCTGGAAGTGGTCGCAAAGCTGCCGGTGCTGCTGGCAGACGTCGACGACACACCAGAAGAGAAGGTGCTGCTGGGGTTGTTGGAGCAGGTGAGCTTCTGAGCGGCGATGGTGCCCTGGGAGGCAGTGGTGCCAGTGATGTCGCTGAAGTACTCGCAGCCATTTGGAGTGAAGTTGATACCAACGCACTCGTTGAGGCCACAGCAGACTTGGAGACAGACTGAGATGGAAATGCTAGTCTGGCGACGGCTGACTCCAGTGTCAATGCGGGTACCGGTGAATGCGGAGTCGCACTCGACTTCGTAGACGTTGCCCTGAGCATCAGTGAAGTCCTGACCGTCAAAGGCAGGGCAGATGCTGGAGGTAGGAACCGGAGTAACCGGGGTGGTGGTAGTCACGGTGCCGGAAACAGTCGAGGAAGTCATGAACGAGCCTGACGGGGTCGACGAAGTCATCATCGATCCTGACGGAGTCGAGGAAGTCGCGAATGATCCGGTCGAGGTGGTCGCGAACGAGCCAGATGGAGTGGAGGAAGTCGCGAACGATCCAGTAGACGAGGTCGCGAACGAGCCAGTCGACGTGGTCATGAATGAGCCAGAGGTGGACGAGGTCATGAACGAACCGCTCGAGCTGGTCGAGGAAGTGGACGACACGGTCGACGACAGGGAGGTGGTTGGGTTGTTGTTGCAAGACACCTTGGAGGCGGCGATGGTGCCGACAGATCCGGTAGTACCGCTGATGAAGCTGAAGTACTCGCAGAAGCCACCTGACACGTAGTTGACACCAACACACTCATCGAGACCGCAGCAGACTTCGAAGCAGACGGAGATGGAGATGGCCACCTGGCGACGGCGCATACCAGTGTCGATCCTGGTTCCTTCGAAAGCAGTGTCGCACTCAACAGTGTAGACGTTACCCTGAGGGTCGGTGTACTCTTGGCCATCGAACTGTGGGCAAATGCTCGAGGTTGGGACAGGAACGATGGAGCTGGTGAGCGACGATGGGATGACAGAGCCGGTGCGGGTGCTGGAGGTCGCGAATGAGCCAGTTGGCGAGGTGCTCGTGGTCATGAAAGAGCCAGTCGAGCTGGTGCTCGAAGTCGTCGAAGGGAGCGCACTGCTGCTCGTGGTTGGACGAGCAGGGCACGACTCCTGGAAGAGAGCAGTGACATTGACAGACACGACGGTGCCAGTGAACGAGCTGAAGTAGTCGCATCCATTTGGCGTGAGGTTGATGGCCACGCAGTTGTCAATCTGGCAACAGAGGTTGATGCAGACATCGACGTTTGGAGCGGTGGTGGACTGGCGCTTAGCAACAGCTGGGATCTGGTCGGCTGGGATTGGGGTTCCAACAATAGCACGGCCACACAGGACGAGGTAGGTAGCACCAGTGGAAGATCCAATGATGAAGCCATCGAACTGAGGGCAGAGCAACGGGTCGCCAGCAGCGTTGGTTGGGGTGGCAGTGACCGTGGTGGTGGTGGTCAAAGTCACTGGAACCGTCACGGTAGAAGCTGGGGCAGTCACAGTTGTGGTGATGGTGGTTGGGGCGGCTCCGTTCGACGCAGAGGTCATGAAGCTCGTGGTCATCGTGGAGGCTGGAACGGTCTGCGTGGTGGTAGTAGTCCTCAAGACCGTCGTGGTGATGACGCTAGGAGAGCCTGGGTTGTATGGAGCCGGGCTGTTTCCACCACCCATACCCCATGGGTAGGAGATCGGCGTCGACTGACCCTGTGGGTAGGCAATTGGGTGTGGAACACCGTTGTTGCCTGGGTAGTACTTTGGCGAGCTGCCAGAAGGTGCGTAGTATGGCGAGCCTGGAGCTGGTGCTGCTCCAGCAACGCCAGAGCCGCTGCCGGAAGAGCCAGCACCACTGCTGCCACTGCCAGAGCCAGAGCCGCTGCCAGCAGAGCCAGCACCGCTGCTGCCAGAGCCGGAGCCGGCGCCACCAGTAGGCGCTGCACCAGCTGGCTGTCCGGCACCTGGCATGGCCGAAGTTGGGGTGGCAGTAGGGCCATAGTAGTAGGTGGTGGTGGTAGTGATGGTGACGGTCTCAACAGGTGCACCTGGAGCAGTGGTGCCTGGGGCAGCGAACGCCGTGGGCGATGCGATCCAAGTCTCGTTGAAAGTTGTGCAGTTCTGCTGGGCGCCGATGACGCTGGAGCAGGAGATGACGGTGAAAGCCTGGGTCAAGGCGCCGCGAGAGTCTGGGCCACACTCGGTGCAGAGACCACTGCCATCGTAGTTAGGGACAGCGAGGGGTCCAATGCGGTCGTAGTCCTGGAAGCTCTTGATGTCGATGACAGTGCCAGCGAGCGAAGCCTGTCTGGGCTTGACGTGGCGTCCAGCAATGCCCGTGACAGTCGCGTTGCGAGTCGAGTTGGAGCTTGCGGTCGGGACCGCAGTGGCGCTGAGGGTGAAGTCGGCGCTGTTGAAGGTAACAGGCTGCTCGATCTCAGTGACAGTGGTGGAGCCGCGAATGTAGTTGCTGTATGTCGGGACGGCAGTCGAGACAAAGGTGGAAGGAGTGCAGAGAGGGATGGTCTGCACGCTCGAGACAACGGAAGTAGTGGAGGAGCCGGTGACGGTCGATTCCACCGTCGTCGTCGAGAGCTCACAGCTTGGCACAACCTGGTACTGGGCAGTGACAGTGACGGGAGCAGCGCCCGAGAATGGAGTGAGTGTTGCGAGGTTCTGACCAGCGGCCAGAGAAACGAGAGAAGAGCTCGTGGCGAGCAACGCCATCCACTGCTTGCCGGTGGCCATGACTGAAGGCTCTCCGAGGAAGGGTAAAAACGAACTGACGAGGATGAACTTTCCTAGGGTTGATGGTCAGGTTCTGTTTATATACCGAGATGGTATGGTACTCCTCATACATGATGTTAACCCCTCAACCGCGAACGATATGGGCGGCAGAGAGGCAGCCCCTTGGCAATAACCCGGCCGCATGGATAATTAGCGAACGTCTCGATCAAACCAATGGTGCTCTGCTCCATGTGGTTCCCCTCGCTTCACTCAATGAGGATGTTGAGGGGACTCCCAATGGCAGAGGGGACGCCTACCGTGTCTCACAGTCCGGGTGCAACAAAGAGCGGGAGCATGAGACACTGACATGAGGGTGAACTAGACCAGCCGTTGTGGAGATGGCTCCCGGACTGCCCAGGATTCACGACTTTCACGTGGAAGCCTTCTTCGTTGTATGGAATCCTTTGTGAATGCAGAGCAAATGGCGTTAAGAATGGAGCTGGCTAGCGCGTTGAGGCGTCCGGATTAGGGATGGGTGCTCAGATGGACCAAACTCCACGCAGTGTCGAGAGGCTCAGGCTGTGGGTCCCAGCCGCCCTGGAGCCAAGGAACGATTGCATATTCCTCCCATTTGTTGCTGCTATCATCAAACAAACAAACATCGCTTAATTGACGAGCGGGTACTGCGAAGTCTTGAAGGATCAATGTCTGAGGCGTGTTCGTGCGGAGAGCAGAGCGTGCTCTTCGGTGCCGAGTCTACACGAGCTATCGATGATGATGTTGTCTTCCGGAGTCAGCGCTGCTTCGATGACGAGTGGCGAGATGTGTCGATTCTGTGCGCTTGGTCCAAGGAGTCAGGCCAGGAGATGACCGCCCACGGCACATTTCGGTATCACAGACCCGCCTCCCTGAAGGCGTCTGAAGATGGCGGGTGGCAGACGTCTCCGGCACGCCGACAGCGCCTTGCAGGCGCAGGGCTTGACAGTGCTGCGGTAGCAAGATGCCGGGAAAAGGGCGGGCATAGTGGACAGCCGTGGCGGGACTGGCAGACGTGCAGGCTCAGGCAATCGAGGGTAAGAGGATGCTATGCTTGGGTCTCATCAAAGACAGAGGTGGTGGAGTGGCTTGCGGAGGATGAAGACACCTATGGATCTGTCTCGAACCTTAGCCAGAGGCAGTTGGGGAGGCTGCGCTTCTTTTGGCAACTTCCACGTTCCGCGCACCAGTCAGAGAGCGCAAGGGTGCAGCCATAGCCGCCGAGCGGTCCGTCGAATCAAAGGATGCGCCAGAGGGAGCACGCACATGCAGCAGCATGCAGGAGATTTTGCCGGATCGAGCGGGTGATGGACAGCCTTAGAGTGACACGCATACGGGAGTGCCGCGCGGAAAGCTGGTAGGCAACGTCAAGAGACGAAGGCAGTCGAGGTGGCATTGGTGAGAAGTGGGGCAGTCGTTCAGCTCAGCTGCCATATCGGCGCCATGTCTGAGATGCGATCGGCAAGCGAGAGTCCGAAGAGCAGGTCAGCGTGCGTGTGTGCGCAGTGAGATCAGTATCGTGTTTGGCCGTGTTGGCCGCGTTGTTTGCAGAGGGAGGAGGAAGGGGTCGCAGTCAAGCTGGATGTGGCGCATGCAACCAGACGCCATGTCCCCTGACGTAGCCAGCTGGAGGCTAAGGTATCGATTGCTGGCGGGGAGGTGGACTCCGCGTGCTAGCCACAGATATAGAGGTGCTAGGAGATGAAGGGATACAAGTCGAGCCGCGGGTTGGTGAATGCCACCACGTGAGGGATGTCGCGATGCATGCACGACATTGTTGATATTATTGTCCACCCGAAAAAATCACTGTGTGGTATATGTGGGAGTGCTGCAGGGGTGCAGACGTGTTCGCAGCGGAAGATCTTCCTACCCAACCGTTGCTGGGGCGTGTCGTGCATGTCAGGGCCGAGAATGCGCAGAACGCTGCACGGAATAGGGATGCCAACGCGCAGAAGGCGGGCGAGATGTGGCGGGACGATCAGTGAGATGCGTGAGATGCAGTGAGATGCAGCCGTGAGATGCGCGATGTATGATGGTTTGGTGGTTGATGGTTGTTGGTTGGCTGGTGAAACTCATCAAACCACATCCATTCTTTCGCGCTGCACGACTCGCATTCGGCCCTCCTTCCGCTCATCGCCATCACGTGACGCCATGGCACTCTCCGTTGTTTCATCCCAGCCCCATGGCACGCAGCAATATGCGTCCGTATTCGAGGTGAGTCCGCGGAGGAATATTGGTGGCGGCAGCATGTGAAGTCGTGTTATTAGAACCCAGAGCTGCTCCTTCCCGTCGCGCACAGGCAAGATCGCCGCCGCTACGCTGACACATGATCTCACAATCTCAGCGCCCTCGCTTCTCTTCCTTTAAGCGAGCGCCTATGGCCACTAGCGACGGCTGCTCCCGTGTGAAAAGGTGAGTAAGGTGAGAGAGGTGCGGCGATGCGGAGGTGTCGATGCTGTCGTTACTGTCGTTACTACACACTACTGTCAAGCTACCACAAACACCTTGTCGCCACCATCGCTTTCATCCGACAGCGCATCATCACCCGTCATGACGAATCCCTCACCCTCTGCCAACCCGCCCGCCGCGCAGCCGAATCCCGCCGCCAGCGACGCGACCTATCTCACCTGGTCCAACTTCTTCTCCATCCTCACCGGCAGCGCCTCTTCCTCCCTGCGCAATGCATACTTTCAAGAGCGCGACATCCTCACCGAAGAGAAGGACTGCAAGCGATGCCAAGATGATGTCAAGTGGCTGTTCAAGGCGTCCCCCATCGTCACCTTCATGAAGCACAACATCGACCTGCTCGGGCCTGCCGACGGGAGCGCATCAATCCACGAGGGCAACGTCAGATGCCAGAGATGCACCTCGGTCCAGAGTGGCGGCTTCAGCCCGGACCACGGCATCCTGCTCTGCGCGAATCAGTTTCGGAATCGTGGCCATCTGGAAGACACTCTGGCTCATGAGATGGTGCACGCCTACGACCATATGCGCTTCAAGCTGGATCCTCTTGACCTGAGGCATGCCGCCTGCATGGAGATCCGAGCGAGCACCCTGAGTGGAGAATGCAGGTTCATGCGCGAGTTTCTGACAAGAGGACAGTGGAGCGTCACGCAGCAGTTGCAGGAATGCGTGAGAAGGAGAGCTGCGCTATCCGTCGCCAACAGACCAGCGTGCAAAGATGATGTGCAAGCTGCGAGAGTCGTGAATGAGGTGTGGGAGAGCTGTTTCAACGACACCCGTCCATTTGATGAAATATACAAGTGAGGGGCAAGGAACGAAACTTCCCTTAACCGAAAACAACGCTCACCAGCGCGCCTGATGACGGTAGCACAGAGCTGCATGGGCACTGCTGAAGCCATTTAAAGATACGCATCTGGCACCACTCACCATTCCGTGGCATCGTAGCGGCAAGTTGAGATTCGCTGCCTCTCCAGTAATCCACGCGCGGCTGCCCTGCTCGCAGTCCCGTGTGAGCGTCGACTTCTCTTGAAGCATGTGACATCTAGACGTGGAAATGACGGAGGGGAATCGTTCGGCGTCATCCCATCTGTCTGGGTATTCAGCGTCTTGGGGTCACAAGAGCCCCGTGCAACGGCGCTGTTCAATGCAGCGCACGATGTCCAGCGCAGTTGAATCGCGCAAGTCAGCTAAATAGAGAACCACGTTCGAGATCGTGCTTGCACTGTTCGAGCACTGTACAAGGCAAGTTCTGCTGACAGACCTGAATTGGAACGTCGTTCTGATGAGCAGCCACGACTCGGTATTCTTCTTCTGTGGCATTTCACGATGCGCTGAAAGTAAATTGCAACTTCAGCAATTCATGTGCTGAGTATTGAGTACGAAATTAGCAGACAATTCTCTGTACTTTCAGCGTAATCAAAATCGGGTACACTGCTGTCCATCAAACCAATCCTCTCATCCTGAACTCCCCGCTTATGCAATGCCCTCCTTCGTTCATTTCTCGAAACGCCACTCAAACAGATCCCACAATCATGAACTAACTCCATCTCGTTCTGTCTGTCATCCATCATTACTGCAAGCCAACCTACTACGCAGGCCCCGTCGACTTTTCCTTCTTGCCATCCGCACTGGTGCGCTGATAGTGCCGCTCGCCCTTGACGCAGTGCTTGATGATCCAAGGATGTACCTCGACCTCCTCCAGGCTCAACCGCTTCTCCGGATCCAGCACCAAAAGCTTCTTGATCAAGTCTTTGGCTTCGGGGCTCACAAACGGCGGAACAGTCATCTCGCCACGCGCGATTCTCCGCTGGGTCATAACCGGCGTGTCCTCGAACGGCGCCTCTCCGACCAAGAACTCGTATGTAAGCACTCCCAAACTCCATAGATCCACTTTCTCGCTGTACCAGTTCTCTTCGCGACCAGGCTTGATCATCTCCGGGGGAAGGTAGTCGAGCGTGCCGCACATGGTGTTGCGTCGATTGTTTGGTGCGTGTACACTCCAGCCAAAGTCGGAGATCTTGATCTCGCCGTGCAGACCGACGAGGATGTTCTCGGGCTTGATGTCTCGGTGCATGATGTGCTTCTTGTGGAGGTATTTCAGCGCGCTCGCCATCTGCGCAATGTACTGTGCGGCCTGCCATTCCGGGAATCGCTGCGCTTTTCTCAAGTGCTTGTATAGCTCGCCCTTTCCGGCAAATTCAAGGATGAGGAAGATTCGCTTCGTGTCGTGGAAATGGCCGTACAGGCGGAGGACGTTGGGATGGGCGAGGTTGGACTGGATCTCAATCTCGCGACGGACTTGCTTCTCGACCTTGCCCTGCTGGAGTTCGGACTTGTGAAGCACTTTCAGAGCGCAGACAAAACCGGTGCTGCGTTCTCGTGCAAGGTAAACACGTCCAAACTTTCCCTTTCCGAGTGGCTTGCCGATCTCAAACATGCCCAGGTGGAAGTCCTTCGACTTCGCTTTGGGCTCGGCTGGTTGTGAGCGTGGCTCGGGGTCTGAAGGTCGTGCTTCGGCGGAGGGTCGTTGTGCGGCTTGTGAAGGGAGTGTGATCTTGGTGACGGTTGTGGATGCGGTCTGGCCAGGTTTGCTTGCGGCGTTGGCTGGGAGCTTTTGGAGCGGGAGTTTCATGCGACTTGATGCTGATGCTGAGCCGAGATTTGAGAGCGAGATTGCCTGACTGAGCGAACCCTGAAGGATGCTGATGTTAGAGTAGTCCTATCATGCGAAGCTGATTTGGCATACCTTCGGCTTGTGCTGATATGTGGATGTGGAGGTGGTGTCTTGGTTCTCGTCCTGGACGGAGATGCCCTCGAAGCGCTGCTCAAGAGAGGAAATGTCTGCCATGGTCGCTGCTGTCAATGAATGTCTTTGTGGGTGTTCAATGACAGAGACGAAGAAGACAGTGAGGGATGGTCGTTCGTTCTTTCGCGGGGTCGAATGAGGTGTGAAGGCGAGCAACTGCTGGGGAGCGTGTTTGGCTTTACTGAGTCGCCCAGCAACCGTTGCTAGGCGCACTCAGCCCTACATCGGCCTTCAGCTTCACAAACTCCGACCAGACGACCCACCACGACTCCATCTCATGGAAGACACTATTCACTCGCACTCGAGTCGCTCTCCCGTGGCGTTTGCATGTGATACATCATGTCGTCGCTGAATGGCCCCTCTGCAGGCATGCAAAGCCACGTCTCGCCCAACAAAGCCTGGCGCATCACCACCCGCAAGCTCCCCATCCTCAAGGCAGACCCCATCGAGGCCCTGAGCAACGACATTGGCATTCCGATCCCCGAAATGATCTTTGGCGACAACCTCGTCTCGATTACGCATATCCCCACCGACTGGACGATTCAATTCAACGCCCGTGACGCTTTGGACCGCGTGAGCAAGACGGAGGAGGGCATGCTGCAGGTCGCGGTTGCCGAAGAATGGAAGAAAGAGCGCAGCCACCAGGAAGAGGTGAAGCAAGTGGTCAAGCCGTTTGACTGGAGCTACTCGACCGACTACAAGGGAACCACAGAAAAGAGCACCGCCACGCAGAAAACAGATTGGAGGGAGGCTCGCGCCGGAGAGGAGGTCAGGACAGATCTGCTCAGCCGCCCAGACCCCTTCGTCTTCTTCGACGCAGTCGATCTTTACGAGGACGAGCTGGCGGACAACGGCATTGCTTTGCTCAACATCAAGGTGCGCATGATGCCCGAGAGACTGCTGCTGCTCAGCCGCTTCTTCCTGCGGCTGGACGGGGTCATCATCAGAATGAGAGACACGAGGGTGTACGTGGAGCATGCGGACAAGAAGGTGATTCGGCAATACACCGCAAAAGAGGAGAAGTACGATGTGGTACAGGAGAGATTGAAGAATCAGAGGGAGAATGTTACGGAGGCGTTTCGCGACCCGAACAAGATTGCGCCGCTGTTGAGGACGATTGAGGATACGACGGAGGTCTTTGAAGTGTCATGAGAGCGTCAAACCAGAATGTCTCCTCTACTTCCAGCGCTCGTGAATATCGAGCTGAGCCATCAAGCGCCCTGCGCGCTCATCCTGGAAAGGCCGAGTCGACTTCTCAGGCGCCATCCACCGCGCCGCGGTCCTCCGTCGTCCAACCTCCAACATCCTTCAACATGCTCTGGAGTCTTGCTTGAGACACCAAACTCCCGGGATACGTACTGGCAGATGCGGCAAACCGACGTTGAATGCCCCCCAGATCCTTCTTCTGCCGATCTGAACACTCCGCGCATTTACCCTGATGGACATAATACACCACACGCTCCTTCAAATCCAGAAGCCAGGCCCTGTCCGTCAGTCTGCCTTTGACATGACAAGCATCCGGTCTCACTGCCAGAACCTTCCGAATCGAATGCAAGGCTTCGTCAGAACGTGTGTCGATCCATTTCATCGTCCTCGGACACATATCCTCTGACGACTGCACCCGGACCAGGAATGTGTTGGAGCTGTAGTAGCGATGTAGGCTCTCAACTCGGAGCTTGCGGCATGTTTGCGTGATGGCCATCGTGATACGGTCGGCACATGGCTTCCGGTCGACGGCGTAGGCCTGCAGCAGCACTTGGAGACCCTCGTATTTGCCGTACTGGACGTTGAATGTGTGCCATCTTTGCGGTTCCTCGATGTCCACGATCTGATCGGTCGGTAGGATGTAGGAGCAAATGGCCAAACGCAGTTCCGCTGGAAGCTTGAAGAACGGCTGTTCGCTGTTGTGTTGCTCGCGCTGTATGCGCTCAATGCTGCCATCCTTCTCGCGAGTCGACATGCTTTTTCGGGAGGTGTCTTGCGTATTGAGAAGATGAATTCCTCTCTCTCAACGTGAGCTTTGTAAGAAGCTGCTGGTTACACACAGGCTGAATCTTATGCGTAAGCAGCCACTCAGTCAGCTAGCTGGTGTGGGACCCAGCACACGAGGAGTGAGCATTCTATTTGTGGCAGGTATCTGGCAATTGTTTCGAATGATTTATGGTGGATCCTGGTCCAAGCTGAAGTCGAATGGACGCTGAGCGTAGGATTGCTTGACATGTAAAAGGCTGGGAACCTGCTCCGATGCGGACTTTCTCCACTAAGACGGGGGTATGGATATTCGGGCTGAAGCAACTCCTTGTTGTCAATTGTGCATCGATGATCGTCGCTGTCCGGCTTGAAGAATGTCACTGCCAGTGAAGGAAGCCATCCTCATGCCGTAAAAGTAGAGGAGTCTTTGTTCAAGAGACCGGACTCGGTGCCTCGGGTATCAATTGGAATGTCTCACTCTGACCAACAATGAAGCTGCTGCGACTTTCCTCACAGCAGTTGCCAACCGTCACAACACAAGTCTCGTCTGGTGTACTGTCAAAGAAACATCATCAAGACGAGCGACCAACGCCAGTCTTGCGGGATGCTGTTTTTAGGAACCGCGGCAGACTTGCCCTCCATCAGCTTTTGTATGACAGCAGTTTGAGCTGGGCATTGTGTTAAAGACATGAGCCAGCCTTGAATGAAACTCATCATACTTTGAATGTCCCTTCATTGGAAAACTTATTTCAGAACATCACTCCGTGCTCATCGCGCTTCCTTTTAGTAGCCACATTTCTACATGGTATCATCCCGTGAGAGAAACCCAAACGCCGAGGCTATGCATTCAAACAAATCTCCCCAACACCTCGAAGGCCCCAAAAGCAGCAATCAGTTGCCCTCGTTCAAGTTGGCGAGGTGGCGCTTAAACGTCTCTGCTTTACCCTTGAGTAATCGCAGGCTGTCGATGAAGAGCTCATCACTCTCGAATTGGCCGGTGCTCTCGACACTGAAGATGAAGTGGTCGCGTATTCTTCCCAGCTTGACCTTGTCTTTGAACTCGTCGTAGCGCAAGCATTCTCTGCTGACGGTGTCCTTAAATGGGTCGACGACGACAGCCTTCTTCTCGCCTGTCGTGGGATCATCTTCGAGACCGATTACGCCTCGTGGGAAGCATTTCTGGAAAGATTTGGCAGAGGCGCCTGTGATGGGCTTGGTGATTTTGATGTCCGGAAGAAGGCGGTATGAGGCTGTTGCAACAGGAGAGAACTTGGCGTGGTCCATGCCGATTCCCTTGATGCAGTGTAATCGCACGTGGATCCGCTGTCCGGGTCGAAGCTTGGCGATGAGGATTTTGGGATTCACAGGACGGATTGCGTTTTCTCCCGCGAAGAGTTGTGGTTGATGGTTGCCTTGGGGCTCGAAGACCAGTTGATCGGCGTAGACGTTGCTGTTGACGTATCTCTCCGTTGGATCTGAGACTCCGTCTCTGGCGAGTTGGTATCCGTCACGTCCATCCTCCTCCATGGTTGCCCATCTGCAAGTCACATCGAGCGTCATGACGACAGTGTTGTAGTCGCTTGGCGTGCTGGCTCCAATATCTGCTCCACCCTCTTGCTGCTCTGCCTCGTATGCGGCCTGTGCTGCGAAGTCATCCTTTGGCGGGGGCTTCTTGTACCAGCGCATCCACCTCAAGCCCTCGTGTCCACCTGTCAAGGGAATCAATCCTAATCGATGTGCGAGCACTTCGTCCTGTATTATGCTGGTGTTGTCGAAGATGAAGACATCCTCAATCGCGAGAGTTGGCAGCTCGGAAAGCATGATTCGTCGAAAAGCGTTCGCAATGCTGGTGTCGACGCCACTCAAGCTGAAGGCGGCATCGTATGGCTTATTCTGGTGGAACTCGACCTTCAGATCTTTCTTGAAGCGCTCGAGATTCCATGAATCGTCCTGTGCAGGTCCGTAGTGGCCGGGAACGTCGGTGGAAGCGGTGTTGGTGACGGTCTCGGCGTTGACATTGACGATGCGCCGTTGTTGGAGCTGCTCATCCGTGAGAGGCGCCCACGACGGCATGCTGTCGTGTGATTCGTAGCTGTTACGACAGCAATTGGTTAGGAAAGCAGGCGATTGGATTGATCTTCAGAAGTTGTAGTCTCAAGAAATTCTTCGGATGCTCGCGACGGGGCTCGGGCCGGTGAGCTCGGACCAGCGCAAGCTTGGATCCGAGTAGACATCATCCACTTTGAGAGGACGACCATTGGCCGCCACGACGCCGTCTACTTGCTCTTCTTCCACCCTCATCGTCGCTGCTTTCCTCTCCACTCCGCCGCCGTCGCCCTCACCGCCGACAGACAATTGGCAGCGACAGCGACCATGGCCAGCAGACTCGCCGTCGGTGGCGCGCGCCGCCTCGCCAATCCCCAGCGCCTCTCCCTGCGATGCCTCTCGACAACGCCTTCGCGGCGGATGGCCACGCCCACCGAGCCTCGCAACCCGCTCGACAGCAAGATCATTCCGCCACACTCCGGACAAACGCGTCTTATACCGGTAGACCCGACCTTCGGCCACCCGGTCGACCAGAGCCGCATGAACTTCAACATGCCCGACGAGAGCGCTGCGACGCCCGAAGAGCGCAAGATCCGCCACTACACCGTCAACTTTGGTCCTCAGCACCCGGCCGCGCACGGTGTGTTGCGATTGATTCTGGAGTTGAACGGAGAAGAGATTATTCGTGCAGACCCGCACGTTGGACTGCTGCACCGTGGCACAGAAAAGTTGATCGAGTACAAGACATACATGCAGGCTCTGCCATACTTTGACCGTTTGGACTACGTCTCCATGATGACCAACGAGCAATGTTTCTCGCTGGCTGTGGAGAAGCTGCTGAACGTGGAGATTCCAGAGCGTGCGAAGTGGATCCGGACACTCTTTGGAGAGATTACCCGCATTCTCAACCATCTCATGTCCGTCCTGTCACACGCTATGGATGTTGGTGCTCTGACACCTTTCTTGTGGGGTTTTGAAGAACGTGAGAAGCTGATGGAATTCTACGAGCGTGTCTCTGGTGCCCGTCTCCACGCCGCATACGTCCGTCCAGGTGGCGTCGCTCAGGACCTTCCAGTTGGACTCCTCGACGATATCTACCAATGGGCTACCCAATTCGGCGATCGCATTGACGAGACTGAGGAGCTGCTCACTGACAACCGTATCTGGATTGGCCGAACAAAGGGTGTTGGTGTCGTCAGCGCCGCTGATGCACTGAACATGTCCTTCTCTGGTGTCATGCTTCGTGGATCTGGTGTTCCATGGGATGTCCGCAAGTCTCAACCGTACGACGCATACGACCAAGTCGACTTTGATGTGCCAGTTGGTGTCAACGGGGACTGCTACGACCGATACCTCTGCCGTATGGAGGAGTTCAGACAATCTCTCCGCATCATCCACCAGTGCTTGAACAAGATGCCCGCCGGCCCAGTCAAGGTTGAGGACTACAAGATCTCACCGCCACCACGTGCCGCCATGAAGGAGAACATGGAGGCTCTGATCCACCACTTCTTGCTCTTTAGCAAGGGTTACACTGTCCCACCTGGCGAGACGTACTCCGCAATCGAGGCACCCAAGGGAGAGATGGGTGTGTACGTTGTATCAGATGGAAGCGAGCGACCATACCGATGCAAGATCCGAGCACCTGGGTTCGCACACTTGTCATGCTTTGACCAAGTCAGCAGAGGGCATCTGCTTGCTGATGCAGTGGCGATTATCGGAACGATGGACTTGGTGTTTGGCGAGGTCGACAGATAAGATCGAGTATGAAAGAAAGGATAGAGAAGAGGCAAGAAGATGAGGTGTGTACATACCACCAGCGGCGTTTGATGGCGCGGCACGCGTAGGCGCACCTTCTCATATTACCGTTTTTACAGCATTGTATATTGCAAAAGCCAAAAAACATCAAAACAACTACTTCGTCTCTCGCAACATTTCAACGAATGGGGTATGTGAACAAGAACGCCAGTAACGGTAACGCCTTTCCAAAGCACAATCCCGCTCCCCGGTGCCTCATTGAACTCACACACTGCCCAACACGCTTTCGCCATCCGCGTCATCTAACAAACCTCTTCTCTCTTCTGCGCTACTTCCCATGCTGCCCCTCGGCAACGCATTGAGCGGCGCAGTGGCGGCCTTCAACTTCTTCTCTCGCGCTGTTGGAGCGCGCACAACGCCAGCGGGGAACGTCGGTGCACTGGCTCGAAGCGCTAGGACGGTCGATGACGAGGCATCGAGGAAGTACTAAGAGTGAACGTCAGCAGGCAAGTCTGGTTCCGTCTTAGCAGAAATCGAAATGCTTACCTGCGAAAGACTCTCCCCGTCCAGCATCTGTGTCCCGGTCGCCGTGAAGAGTAAAATGTCTTTTCGCGAGCGCTTGGTGAGTGCAGAGTATTTTGCTCGCAACCGGGAGGTGGAAGCCAGGTCTCGCCGCATGCTTATGGAATGGATTGTGCCTAGGATATCTTTTACTAGGACTGTGATGCGGTCGGTGTCTGGAGGGCAGAGGGGAAGAAAGCTGGAGGAGACGGAGGACTGGAACGAAGTGGAGGTCGGGGGGCGATTGAGTTGGGTCGTTGGGGTTGGTGTGGGTGCTGGTGTGTGGGATGCGGAGAAGGACGAAGAATCGTCGTTGTTGTTGTCGGCAGCGGTGTCGGTGGCCAGAGTCGAGGAATCAGGTCGCGCAGCGATATCTGCTTCTTCCTCCTTGTCGTCTTCTTCCCTCTCATTCCCCACTCTGACAACCGTAGTAGCATCACTCTCCTCCCCATCTTCCTCAACTTCCTCAGCTCCCTCCTCTCTCATCAAGACAATCCTCTCCCCGTCCGTCAACGAAGCACAATACCCACTCGCTCTCTCAACCCCGTCATCACTGTCCCCCTCATCCGCTCCCAATCGATACGGCAAAGCCCACGCAGCTTTCAAAACCGCCTCGCGAATCACTTTCTTCACTTCTGGGTCCTCCACCTCAATTCGCTGTCCCGGGCCTAGGGAGCAGGCGACTGAGGTCGGGAGGGAGATGTTGAAGGTTACTGCTGCGGACATGCCGTTTCTCCTGGCTTCCTCTTTGCTTTCAATACCACTGATGATGGAATAGGCAAGGTCGCGCACGAAGTTTTGAAGAGCACAGCTCTGATCATCACGAGATCGACACAAGACTCGTGACGACAAGATACGAAAATACAAAAGAAAGCCCTCGTGTTTCGTATTCTAGGGCCGCAAGAAGACGAGGAGAGGAGAGCATTCAGAGCAGTGGTGTGAGGTCAAAGCTTAAGAAGAGCAAGCAAATGGTTGTCGAAATCAGAGAGAGCTCAATCTGCAGATGCCTGGGGAATCCTGGCTGATGAGCTGATTTTGGCAGGGCGGTGGACCCTTCTTTTGACTGCTTTCCGAAGGGAGTTCTCCGGATGAGGAGTGGTTGTCGATGGAGATTGCGATTTCTGGTCTCCTTGTAGAGTACGATTTTCTGTAGGTTGGATCAGTAATCAGGTGAGAGAAGGTGAGCGGAGCGCTGTCGACTTTGATTTGGTGTGACCTGCTAGCAGTGTTGTCATGTCTTGTGCACTCATCTATTCTGCTTCCTTTGTAAGCCTCTCGCTCTTCGCAGAGGTTATATGCTGCTTTTGAGACCACGCATTTAGCGTTGCATCTTTGGTTATGGCTGCTGACTTCCTCTTCTTGTGTGACGCCTCATCGTCCCATCTTGTTGATAACCTCCTGGTGTGCAGCTCTCTCCCGCTCCGCCTCGCTCAGTGGCTGTATGCTCCTCAGGTCGCCAACCACATCCTTCGCCTTGCCAAAGTACACCTCTTGCAGTAGATTCCGCATCCTTGTCTCCATATCCTCCACCATCTTTCCAATGTTCACCACATGGCTCTGCTCGATCTCCGCATCTCGCAGTCCGTTCAGCGGCAAGTCCTGCTGCTGCTGCCGTGTCAGATTGCCCGCGAGTTCCAAGTTGTCCACGGCGCCTGTCTGCAGTCCCAGGTCGAGAATGACCGTAGATGTGAGCTTGTAGTTTGCGCTACGCTTCGTCGCAGCTTCCTTCACCTCGAGCACGTGTATGCTGTCCCAGCCACCCTTGCCAGCGCTGCCGCCTTGTTGAGCGCTCTTCTTGAACAGCACGCAGCCTGCGAAGCCCTCGTCCAGCTGCCAGAGGTATGCGCTGCTCACACCGCCCTCATAGTAGAGCTCACGGTATACATCTACCGCCGTGTTGATTGACTCTTCCATTCGCCTGACCCGTCCATGTGGTGTGACTTCTTCCGCATCCGCGGAGTCAATGGCTGGCTCGAATTCATTGCTCCATGGTGAGCGGTAGGAATTGCCGTCGCGGTTGTAGTCGCAGCAGAGAAAGTCGCGTCCGGTCTTGCGGCATCGTAGAGAGGTGAGCGCGACATCGACGGAGGAGAGAAGGTCTTCTTCGAGCGAGGGTTGTAGGGAGATGATGCCGTTGAGGTTTTGCTGCGTGGAGGATGGGGGAAGTCGGCGGAGGAGGTCGCTGTGGAAGCAATGTTAGTTAATGTTGCAATTGCAGGAAGACTTTGACTTACAGAGCGGCGTCAAAGGGGTCTGCGGTGGCCATTTTGGTTGTGTTTGTTGTTGTATATCGGATGATGTCGCAGGCGGTGGAGTGAGGTTCAAGTTCCAGTCGTCTGGGCCGAAGTGGGGTGTCGATCGATGTTTCACCCTCTCCTTTCCCACCAACTTCACCTCCTCCTTCTCATCGACCTTCAACCTGGCCAAATTGGCCCACGAAATGCTTTCCAGAATCCAGCTCTCGTTCTCGGCTTTCCGATGTGAAACACTGCGATCTTCAGATGCTGCAGCGCGACGAATCTCAATAGAGAGCGCAGTATCTCGCTGTCGTTGAGCAGCTGCCTGTACAGGATGACGAAGACCAAATAGAAGACCGCTGCGTTTGCGCACATCTCGTTGTATTGGAACTATTTCGATCTTGGATGCCTGGACACACGCGCCGAGTCGACGTGATTGAAGAAGCTTTGGAGGACATGCCGTGGATATCACCAATGTGGTTTCATCGTTGCGTTTGCTGCTGGCTAGCCGCTTCAAAAGGCATGCACGCCTTCACGTGTTAAGATAGAGTCAATGCTCCCAGTACGCTCGATCCATGAGAGCGCCTCATGGAGATCATGCGGCCCCAAGCGCCTAACAGAAACAGTGAATAGCCACAGACTGACGACCGTCAAGTATCTTGAGATTACCGTCCGAATGCCACAATGCTGATACACGCATATGAATGCTTCCACGCTCAGCTCGCTTCATTGCTGTGGCTAACATCACACGTACTTGGCTTAGCTCCAGAAGCAGCTGGCACGGTTCGCTCTTCTGGTTTCAACTCAAACACCGCCAATTTGACAACACCTCACTTTCAACAATCGCCTACGATCACCTACAACACTACAAGTATGGAGAGTTCAACTTTGGCCAGACTACCAGCGGAGCTGCGGAACAGCATTTGGGAGCCTGCACTTCAAGGAGATGAGTCGATCAGGCTCAGCGAGGCCAACCTTAGAGACATCCGGGTGGCACGAGACCAAGCAGCAAAACTCGAAAAGACTCGTGCGATTATGCAGACCTGCAGCCAGATCCGCAACGAATGCGCACTCCTCTTCTTCCACGTCAACACTCTTGAGCTCGATCGGGTTGGCACCATACGCCTGTACGAAAATCTGGGAAGCTTCTATGACAAAATTGGCAGACCTTCGTTCTTTGCCATCACAAGAGTCGTCATCGGCTTTCTGGCCAGGATACCGCCCTCTGAGGGGCGGGATACGTGGTCTGCTCATTTCAAGAGATCCACTACAGAAGCCATTGGCCTTCTCAGGTCGCTTAAGAAGTCAGATATTGGTGTACGGCTTACGCTCAGCCTTCCCGCCATCAACGTGCGGCCAAGCCCTACGCGGCCGGTCTTTCATGAATTCAGTATTATGCTCTCCTTCAGAGATTGGGAAGCTTCTTGGGACGCTGCCACTGAGAAGATCAAGGGCGAAATCGACAGAATCGACCACGGCCTTAATACGACACCACTCATCAGATTCAAGGAGCACTTACCGGCGCACAAAGAGACCCTCCGGAAGCTCTGGAATGTTTAATACCCGTGGGTACCGAAGAAGGTAGGCTGATGTCAATGATTGTGTATCTGCGTCATCAGCTGTATTACAGATGCTGATCAAACATAAAGGTTTTGGGAAAGTTCACATCAAGCCATTGATCATGGACCTTTGGAGGTCTGGAATTCCATATCTCAGCTGCAGTAACATCAGGCTTACTCAAGTATGCAATTTTGAAAACACGCGATCAACACGCATTACTACGTGAATCTCTTTGGTATAGAGCAGTAATAGAGATGTAAGATCGTAGCAAAGGCTCCAAAGATGCATTAATGGATCCAGAGAGAAAGATGATGATCACGAGAAATGGGTACCGCGAAGCACGGATCGACTACGCGAGTGAGAATGAATGTTCGATCTCGAGCTCAATCGCAATAGTCACTGCACCAGAGCGCTTCGGAATGGTCGCAGCACAATAAGTAATGTCTATAATCTCTGATGCATGCTCTTCCATCTTGGCTCCCACGACAAACACTTAATGAAATTGCTCTCATTTGATTGCATCTCAATGAAACTTGACGTGTGACATCATTGCCACAAGTTTTCAGCATTGGACAAGATGAACTTGTATGAAGCTCCTCTTCACAAACACTTCAATCCAACCGAATACCTTAGGACACCACCTATAGGATGTCCTCGAAAAGCGAAAATGTCGCGCATCACAGCACAGATCCGATGCAGCTTCTCCCTTCGGAGCTAGTGCTCCGCATCCTGGAATTCACACCTCCTGCAGGGCTCGCTGCTCTCACACGCCT
Organism: Phaeophleospora eucalypticola; assembly: GCA_022814565.1. Taxonomy (NCBI): domain Eukaryota; kingdom Fungi; phylum Ascomycota; class Dothideomycetes; order Mycosphaerellales; family Mycosphaerellaceae; genus Phaeophleospora; species Phaeophleospora eucalypticola. Next base: position 701,981 of record JAKLNG010000014.1, read on the forward strand.
CAACAAAGCATGGCACACCTTCATCGACGAAACACACCAGGAAGCGATCTATTCTCACTCTTCAAAAACGGACCATCCTCCAGGAGCCAAAGACTTGAGCTTCGTCTCGGGATACAAGACCTATTCCCACTATTTCGCAGACGTGCCTTGCTGGAAGGAGCTCAGCAGGCGCCAAACTTTACTTCAGCGGAATTGGTTGAAGGAAAGACCTGAGACAAATGAGACGCTGGTTGGTGTTAGAAATGGGGCAGCATGGCGCTTTCGTCCAGATTTCAAGCGAAGATTCTTCCTGAATACCTCGCAGATGGGAGGTCTGGATGTCACCGACATGGACACAGGGGATCTACTTTTCAGACTCGACGCCGAGACCGTACGCCCCTTCGCGCACCTGGAATATCAAGATGGCACTGCTGTGTGGGATCGAGAGGGCGATGCACTGGATGTCTGGAGAGCGGACTTGGAAGGCTCCACCAGGGGCGAGTTCAGACGCATTGCAGTCTTGCCCCATGATCGTCAGACAAGAGGATTCCAGCTATCATACGATACTTTATGTGTCGTCTCCTCACAAGGTCGAGGATATGTGTATGACATGGCTGAAACACCCACGCTGAAGACCACAATTGAGATCGAAGAAGGTGCCGTTGGTCATCTCGATCAGTCTGAGGATGCAGTCGTTTATTCGATCGGCTCGGAGGGATATCACTTCTATGAAAAGGCATCTGGACGATTCTTGGGCATTCTGGATCCCAAGCATTGCAGCGACAAATTCCATGTTTCGCATCCTCCCCGCGCGGACGAAGGGATGTTTGGCTACAATGGTGCAGCTGCGGATGATGCTTCAAACGTCATGATACCGCGACAATCCAGGTATGGCCAAATTTTACCTCTGCAGATCGGCTCAGGTCCTTTAGAAAGGGAGGAAGACGAGGGTCTCAACCTAGAAGAGGATGAATGGGGCGCTGGCATGACCGATGGCGATCTGATGGTCGGTGTATCTCGTGGAGGCAGAATATTCGTGTGCTCCAACTGGCGACTTGCACTGCAGAGCTCCTCAAACATGAAGGCACACTCAGCAGTCATTGAGTGCGAAGGTGACGGCTCGACTTTTGATCTGGGCGGATGGCTGTCAATTCGAGATCATCGGATTCTCTGCGAGATCAAGGAGAAAGTCTATGTGTTGGGTTTGACGGACGAGAACAGAGTCGCACCAACTGATGACAAGACGGCACGTCCTTCTTTTGCATTTGGAACAAGTTTGGCGTCGCTGTTCGGGGCGCCCGTGAGCTTCATGGCATTCTACGATGATTGCATCATGACCACATATACGGTAAGTAATCGATGTCTCCTATTTCAATGGACGCTGACTGACTTTTGCAGACTCTCCGCTACGTTGAAGAGCCAGCGCCGCAGATCTTTGGACACCAGCAGCCGGTCACTAGAGCACTTCCGACAAAAGCAATTCGAATCTTGAGCCTTGCACCAAAACTGGAAGAGGACGGAGAGGAGAACGCGCAGGAGGGGGAAAGAGGTTGTGAAGACCGTCCAGCGAATGAAGGGAGAATTCTGCACAATGTTGGCTCGTCTGAGTTGATTGCCATGCTGATTGGCGCTGAGAATGTTGAGCCGGTCTCTGACACCGAAGAAGATGAAGCTCATGTCGAAGAGACTGAGGGAAACTAGGTGGTTCTATGTCACGAGGCTTCGTCTGACAACCAGTCTGATACTGTCACGAGACGGAGCAATGAAGAGAATCTGATTGAAACAGAACAACAGCAATCGGTTCATACGCAGCATAGTCCTCCACAGCCTGCTTGCCAATGACCTGGACGGATATATGTTCGGCCAGCGAACCAGATCCAATCGTCCCATCCGACGTTTATCGGCATACTCAGGACGATCTGCCCAGGATACGGTGAAGTCTGCTGTACTCAGCATCCTGTTTCTCGGAGTCTCGCGCATTTGAGGCCTGCTGTTTGTGACCATTTTTGGGGTCTGTGACTATCAAGATATCTGCGTATCTCGTGTTGAAAGATTCACGGCGCTCGGCGTGGCTGTTCGAATCGGAAGAAGCATCATCAGAAGGTGTTGCGCAGCGAGAGGTCATAGTGAGCTCCTTGCAGTATGGGTTTCACTTACAAGCCTGCTGCCACGGAAGAAGAAGTTGCCAGCGGAGCCATGGTCCGATGGCCTGAGGGCGTAAATATCTTGTTCTTGACCTTTTCTTTCGATATGACCTCACTGGACCATGGCTTCTTCTGCTCCAAGGCATTTCCTGTCGTCTTGTATTGCTTGTTTGCTTTGGCAGCCGCTGCCGATGCCGCTTTATATGCATCATACTTGTTGCAGATTGTATGGCCCTTGATATACTTGAGCTCTTCATCCAGCCCAGTGTATTTCTTGCGCAGTGCTGTCACCACCTCTGGGTCGTAGCCGCTCATCTCTGAACAGCTATTGTCCACAAATCAGCATGAGAAGTGATCTTGGGGCAAGGGTTTTGGATAGGGTAGATCAGATACCTATAGGCTATATTCCTTGGGACGGAAAGAGATCATTCGAAAGATGAAGCTGAAATGTAATAATGCCTGTGAGAGCGAATGCCAAAGAAAAGCAAGCCGACGCACTGCGGGCTGAGAAGGCAAGAAAGAAGTTTGGACGGATCAGTAAAAGAGTAGACGCGGTGGAACAGGTAGAATGACAAGGAGAAATTTAATGAGTTGCTCGACCCTCATACTTGAAGTAAATCAGTCGCAAGTCCCTTGCGAGGTATCCAGAGAATGCTCTTTAGAAACCCCAACTTCCGTTGGTCATTGAACAACGCTTTTCGAAACCACAACGCATTTGGAAAGAGTGGCAATTCCTTTTTTCATGCGGAATTTGCGGACATCTCACCCAATAGCCCGAGGACGACTGCACGCATTCTTGCGGCGCAGGCAAAGGCGCGCGCTTGGTGGACGCTTTGAGCGTGACCAAGCTCGTTGTGGATGAACAGTGTTTGCAAGAATAGCAAATGCTCGATCTCGGCGAGACGCCCGGAAATTGTATACACGAGAGTGTTCGTAAGGAGTCGTTTGAAACAGAGAAGGTACCTAGACACCTTAGACGGATTTAGAACAGCGCTAGCCAGGAGTGGCCCCACTTTTTTGCCGCCGATGAACTCCTCCAGAGCTGCAGGTGCCTAGTAGGTACTACCTTCACTTCATGGCATCTGTCTTCGCCTGATCATCAACACCACTCTTCTCAATCACACTCAATCAGTCTCATTTTGCGCTTCAAAATTCATCGACTATACTGGAATGGAACCCGCACGAGGTCTCTTGAAGTTGCCGTGCGAGCTAGTCGCCAATGTTCTCAGGCATTTCGCAAACGTTGAACAGCTTCTGCCGGCGCGACTTGCATGTCGCCATATCAACGAATCCTTCTTGCAACATTCGACTCTTTCGACGGAGATCTTGAGAAATCAGATCGGTTTCGAGCTGATCCCACTCGCTGTGGCTAGTTTCCGCCTATCGCACGACCCTTCGACCACGGAGCAATGCCAGTCACTTCTTGAGGACTTGCACCTTAACCAAGATCGACTGGCTTCCGAGGTGCAAGGAATGAGTGCGTCGGAGATTTCGCGACTATCGATGAGACACGATCTTGTCAGGCAATTCGCCACGGACTTTGCCAGCTCTGCCTGGGGGAAGCTTGAAAAGGAGGTGCCACCGACTCTCTCAGTTTCGGAAGATCTCAGGCTTTGTCGTTCCTTCTACCGATTTGATCTTCTATGTGGCTTTATTCGAGCTTATAAGCCCTCCTTGGAATCTGAGAGGATGGTCCTACTTGCCATGAAGAGGTACGCCTTGTCATGGCACTCACCCTGGGTCAATGAACAGGTTGCCTGTGCGCACGACTTCCTAGAGTCAAGACTGCTTGAAGGTATTTCGCTACTTCTTCCCCACCGTCATTTCAATCGAGACCACTGACAGGCCCTCATAGCGATCAGAGAAACCGTAGCCCATGACGTCGAGTTCGGCGAGCATTGCATTGATTACCTCTCCCGGGGACAGGATAATTACACGCTACAAGGCTGGGTCCGTCGAGATCAAAAGTTCATTTGCGAATATCACGTCTGACATGAGAAATTAGCTACTATGTGGACTTGAGTTCATTCATCCACTCATCATCACTACCGACAAGGATCGACAAGTCGAATTGCTTCGTGGTAGCCCCATGCACGGGAATCTTTGGGGCATCTACCAAGTACTAGATTCTGAGCTCGACGACAGAGTGTACGATGAAGAGGACTCGAAGTCGCTAGAAGACTATTCCTCCACCGAGCTAGAAGCACTTGTGCCATACTCAAATTCCGCAGAAGCAAACACTGGACCTTACGAAGCATGGTACCAAGCTCATCTGGACGAAGAACGTTCCTCGTTTGTCATGTCCGAAAGCGCGAAGGCGATGCGAGCGCGCGCTTACGTTTTGTGGGACTTGGAACGACTGGAGGAATACGAACTGCTTCAATCATATAAGGCCGTTCAGTGTTACTCAGATGAGATTGATACTGATGAAGCGGAAGAGTACATGGAACACAGTTGGCACGAGAGATCCCTAATCTGGAGGGAAGGTGGTCGTGGCTTCTGGTACGAGGATGATCGCAGTCAGATAAGATGGCCAGGGCGCCCAGCAGGAACGAGTCCAACATAGCGTAGCTACTTTTGAAAGAAGTGAAGCGTCATAGCAGGAGGTTTGCCAAGAGATTCATGTGAATTTGAAGCGCGCTAGCACCAGCGTGTTGCCATGACACCGCAACACCTCCTCAACCCCCCGACAACGGGACTACACCAACAGCACTAGCCTTTCGAAATACATCTCGAAGATGTATCCAACTGTCATCCCACCACCGTTGGCTCCGGCCCAAGCTACTCAACCGCAGAATCGAAAGCGCAAGAGAACGAACGCCGCCTTGCCTGCCGACCTGACGAACACCCAAACAGCACAGCTTCAGCAACCACCACCCATCCCTACCATCCAGTCTCCTCCACTCGAAATCATGCGCTACATCCACGCCCAACTCCGCCTCCGAGCGGACGTCTTCGACGAATTCCACATGCTCATGTGGCGTCACCTCCTTAGCAACGACATACCGCGACTGGAAGAGCTAGCAAGAATCGTCAATCCACACATGGGCTCCATACCCGCAGACCTCTGCCCAGCCATCGTCTCATTTCTCCGCACGTACGGGCCACGCCTCTGGCGTTCGAGCACACGCAGCCACCTGACGACTTCTCCAACACGGCTCTCGGGGCAAGGTTACTGGCAACCGATCAGGGGAACGGCTTCATCCTCACGCCCTGAGTATCATCTGGACAGAACTATGACAGGTCCTACACTGAAGAAGTGGCTAAAGAATGCTCCATCAAATACCGCGGCTCCGTCGCCGGAGGAATCAGCACTTCACTCGCCCTTGGGCCAGCTATTGAGAGTGTACATGTTTGCAGCACTCAACTTGAGCACAGTGAATGAAAGCTACGAGAAAGCAATTACTCTGCGTGAGAAGGACTTGTTTCATCAGATTTTGGTGGCGGATGAGGATGCTGTGCAACAGGATCCGTTCTTGTCGGATGCGGATTGCGTGAAGGTGCAGCACTACTTGAGTCTGACGGGTGATATGGGTGGACTACCTTAGCGTTTCAACGGCAAGGCGTCAAGCAGAACGTGAAAAGCGGCTGTTGTTGGGGGAGGTAGGTTGGGCGGTTTGGAGGACTCTGTTACTGTCAATACCATCTGTTAGGGCACAAAGACACGGAGGCATCAAATTGGCGTGGAATGCTCTCACTGTCATTGTGGCTGCAAAGATCGACATAGTTTTGTTCTTATCATGAACTCACACAAACCTTGACACCCGTCGGCAGGAGCACTCCCGCCTGCAAACAGCAGCCAACAATCCTGCTTTGCTGGCATTGCCGTGGCTTGTATGCCCACTAGAAGTCTCTGCCATCGTGCTTCTTCTTCGGCTCTCAATACGGCATTGGAAGCCCACCCATGCCACCCATAAGTCTCATGTAGCCGAACAATCTCTCACGCTCTGCATCGGTCAAGCCATCTGCTCCGACCCTCTCCATGGGCGAGTATACCGTGCTCAGCGATGAGCGAGGCGTGATCGATGGCAAGTTGGCGTTCTCTGTTTGGATCCGTGGACGACACACTCTTGCCGGACCCCACATGGTAAGACTTGGCTCTCTGGGTCTCTTCTGTGCCTGAGGAAAGTGATGACCGGTATTGGCCGGAGACCCAAATTCTATCTGCATGGGGGCAGCTGGTCTTGGGATGTTGAAGGGGTTGAGTGGATCATGATGGCCGCTGATTGTCGTCTCTGCACCGAGCGCCGGAGCACTGTTGGGCTCAGTCATCTCGATGTCGTTGCTCTGGCTGGTTTCGAAGGCGCCCAGACTTGGATAGTTGTAGCGCGATTGTAGTGCTCCTGTCGAGGCAGTTGCGGTTGGAGCGATGTTGTCATTTGGAAGGGTCTCAATACCGTGCGAGATCGACGGCGCAGAGGGACTTGCCCTTGGATTAAGTTGAGGGAAGCCATCGTTTGAGACTTCAGGTTGAGTGAGGTCGATGGCACTTCCTGTACCACGATCTCGTCCAAGCATAGAGTCCACGCGCGTCGTGATGTTGCTCATTTCGTTTTGAAAAGGTTCATGCTCGTCAAGAATGTGCTCGCCAGCCATGGTGGTGCCACCCATCGCATCGTCGATGCTCCCCCTAGTCACGATTGGTAAAATTCCGCCAGCCATTGGAGCGACTTCCGTGTCTGTCTGAAGATCTCGATGACTGTGGCTCTCCTGATTGTCGTGATTGATTGAAGAAGCGCAATCGGTAGCTCCGGGCGGGTCAACTTCCATGTCTGCCTGACCATCTTGTTGAAGTTGGTCTTCTTGGTCGTGATGATCATTTGAAGAAGTGCAATTGGGCAGGTCAGTTCCAACATCTGCTGCTTCGTTTGCGTGAATAGAGTCAAGTGGCGAAGTACCCGTCAGGGGTATCTCAGGCCTTGAGTTGAGGGGTGACTGAGTTGTCTCGGGTGCTTTTTCTGATGTTTGCTCCCTTCTCTTGGTGATCGTGTCCCGCACTGCGACAATCTCTTCTTGAGCTGCTCGGATATGATCGTCCAGGGCTTTTGCCGACTTCAATGCACGTACGTAATGACAGATGACCTGTTAATGTTCAACGTCAGCATCGCCAGTAGGTGGAAATGCCAATAGTATTGACGATATTGTATGTCCCTGACTCTGAAAATTACCACTTACCAATCCAAGCACGCTGTTCGCCATCTCCTCTTCCTCACCAGGCTCCTTTCCATCATGTTTCGACTTCCACTTGATTTTTGCGTGAGGGGTCATACTCGAGTCCATGACGCAGACAGGGCCCGCGTTAATCTTGCCCCATTTCTTGCACCAGAAGCCGTTGATAATTTGGTCTGGTACAAGGTGGGTTCTGAAGAACTGATTACTTGGCCAGAGGGAGGGTGCGTGCTGTCAGTAGGTCAGCTATCGTATCTTGTGGCATTTATTCTAATCACATGCCTCATGTAGGAAAGCCACCACTGCAGTTGAAGTCTCCTCATCGTTACTTGTGCGCCCTGCAAAGCACAAAGCAACCAACTTTTCCAGCGCGTCAGACTGATCAGCATATATGCAGAGAACCCGCTCTAGTAGCCTCAGCTGCTGTGATGGTTCCTTCTCGTCCAAGCTCTTGAAGAACTTCTTATGATTGCAAGCCTTGGGGTTCTTCGTCATGCCTTCAGCAGCTCTCAAGGTCCCTCTGGGTGTCTGGTGTCAGTGCTTTCCGTGTTTTCTTGAGAACGCAATGGACTTACAGAAATGTGACACCGGGAAAGTGATCTAAGTCAAGATGCTTCTTCTGAACATGAGAAGCCAATATTTTCCTTTTTTGCCACTTGTGGCCTTTGTGGGTACCGTCTGTGGTGTTGCAGTAGTAGCAGGTCACTTCGCAAGCCTTGATGTGGAAGGAGCTGTAACACGTTAGTCGCAAACATTCTTACAACAGGCCAGTGGAGCGATTGCAGAGAGTGCTGTTGCAGATCCCTGAGACAGCAGAAGTGACATGCATTCCGTCGCAAGAAGTCCTTTTTTCCAAATGCTTTGAGGTCGGTGTAAAGGGGCTTTTCTTTGTCTACTCAGACAAAGCATACCTGTTCGGTTCTGTTGGCCATTCGTGCGCCTTCTCGTGAGTCGGATCCAAGCAACTCATGTTTTCGATCTTGAATATTTGGCGGTGCTGTTCGAGATGTGCTGCCAAAATTCCCGAAGAAATGGGATTTTCGACCAAACGACTCCGTTTGCACGCATTTCGGCTAGAACCGAGCACGCGAACGATGGCGGAGGCACACCCGCAGTCCGATATCCGATTGCAATCGAATCGCTGTCGTTCATCTGCGACGTATGTATGTTTCAGCGGGTGAGATCTGGTGAGCTGCGTGTTCCTTCTCCGGGCAAGGGCGTTCTTCTGTCAAACGGAACTTCGCTCGAAATCCATCGTCTGCTCTTGTCTTTCATTCGATTTTTGGAGACGAAGGGCCCCGCGAAAGGCGTTTGATCGGTGGAAAGCTTTCATTCTTCGTGTTACGCGAAGTGGATTCCAAGCGAAGTTGAAGAAAGAACGCCTGAGGATACGCTAACGGGGAAATGCATCACTAGCGCGGCTTCCAAGGCGATATCCTTGCAAACACGCATGTGCGACCAGTCATAACATGCGCACCCGTAATACTGCGCTTTTGCACGTCGGAATACCATTTTCGCTCCATATTTCCTGACCATATTTCCTGACAGAAACAAGGGCCACAGCTAGTCATACGTTACAATCAGAGCGGCCTAGTCCGTCGAGATATCCTCCCAGCGCGCGAAGATACGCTGCACCATCATTAAGGATCCAGGTTCCCGAATGTGACCCGCTTATGAAAGGAAAAAGAAGTATTTATTGTCCGTTGGCTCCAGAAGTGGCGTGGCTTTGCATGGCACAAATCACCAGAGTTTCAAGTGACCGCGTGCCTTTTCCATGGAGATGAAGGCAAGCTGTGATTGCAAAAGACATTGACAATAGAACACTGAAAGCTGTGTCGTTTGTGTGGAAGGAGACACGGATGACCGAGACATGTCTCGGCGTGTATGTCTCAGCCGATGAAGTTGAATCTTGGTTGAGGTCAACACAAGCTTCGGCGAGAGCGAGCTTCGCTAAAGACTGAGTTAATTCCAACGAACTATGCATCTAGAACCATGCCACGTTCCAACACCACTGTACCTAGACTAGAGCTACAGTCGTGGTTAAGTAGCATGGCGGCGGATGTCGAGCGATTTTGCAACAACAATAAAGAGCTCATTCGTTTCCGTTTATCAACGTTGACCGCAGCCAACAACTGAAGCCTAGCATCACAAGCATCACAAGAGTTTGCAGAAGCGCCATGTTGCTCGCAATACTCACCACGGCCTTCTTGGAGCTTGCAGATGCCCTTCCTTCTCCTACCACTAGCCCACTACCGGCAGTCTCTTGCACAAGTTACACGCCCATCGGATGGAAGAGTGGCAATGCAAAGATCAATTACTACAACAACGTAGGAACTCTCAGCATACCACGGCTGCAAGGACTGACCACTTCTCAGAACCCAGACAGCAATCCTGCCAATGGTGCTGGTTTTCAAGCTCCCACTCTGCCGGCCAACGCAACGTTTTCGCTCACGGGCAAATTCAGGCTCGCGAAAGGAAACAAGGGCTTTCCATTCACCTTCGCCGCTTGCAACGTCAACTCGCTTGGACTGACAACCAACACGACCCAGTCGTCTTGCTCCCATTCAGGTTGCTACACCACTTACACCAATTATGTCCAGGTCCACGACCCTGCGGGTCGATGCTTGACTGTGACAACGTACAACACAAGCACTTCCGGCTTGAGCTTTCGCCAATGTGACCCAATTCCCGAAACTAAGGCGCAATACTTCCAGACAACGCAACAAGTCCTGTATTCGATGGGGTATTCCGACTTACAGAGCTATGGCGCTGTGGTAAGAATCGACGCAGGGCATCTCTGTTTGACTCTTAGCTGACGTTGGCCAGCAATTCGACCTTCTTCAGAACTTTGGCCACGAAGATCCATCGTTGGGCGGCTACGCTCGTGCTTGGTCTTTGAGTAGAGAGGACAACCGAACAATCGAGTCGGTGCATGCGCAGTACACGCAGGTCGGCCTGAGCGCAACCCTGATACCGGCTTGAAGTTCTGCGCGATCGATTGAACATCAGAGCGCGTAGTCGAGAACGCGGAAGGGTAACCAACGTTAGCTTCCACTCATTAACTCATGATCTCCTTCTGTCCAGACCACCTTTATTCTGGACTTCTTCGCTTTCCACAGCCCGTCGCACTCATCCATCACCAGATCTGTCCACCAGAAGCTTCCTCCTAGGAACCTGAATGCATCCGGCTTTATGCCTTCTCCTGCGCGATAGTGCTGCGCAAGCACAGAAGCAGTCAGCGTCGCTGTCAAGTCGCCTCCCTCGTGGCTGATGCGGATGTTGTTGACGAAATGCGTGGTGTCCAGTCTTGAGACGTGATCGAAGCAGCCGGCGCGGATCTCAGGAATCCCGCTCATTACGCTGCCGTTGAGGTCGAAGACGGCGTCTTGAGTGAAGGACGATTCGAGGAGAGCCATGCCCGCCATATCAAAGCTGAGAGCGCAGCGATAAGCGGCATTGGCAATGGCTTCCCTGGTGCTCAAGGAAGGCAGCTTCGCGGGAAGTGTCCATTGTTGCTCCATTTCATGCCACTTCGAGGAGGGGCGGAGATTTTTGTTGAGTGGGCATTGTGACCCATACACAACAACATATATGCTATGCCCTCTCTTCGGTTCCGGACTATTGGAGATTCAATGTTCGCTCCGGCTGCTACTTCTCACACCCTTGCTCGGAGACAGGCGATGGTTGCAGCGTCGGTCCGTCGCGTCGCCAACAAGATGAAAGCTGTGATAGACCGATACTGTGGTAAGCAACCTCGTTTGTTAAGCAGTCTCTGGAGTTTGGAGCGATGATAGCTTCCGATACGCGCCTAATCCCGACTAACTCCATTTTACGATTGCTTTGTCGGCAAGGCGGAGGAGCTGACTACCGTGCTGTGAAGCCATGGTCCTCGAGCTTGTCCATGCAGAGTTATCGTAGGAGGCGACAGAGAAGTTCAGCCGTCAGGAATGTTTGATGTCGAAGACTTTGACGCATTCCCTCAGGGCAGGTCAAAGCTTCTGCGCTAAAAGCTCGGCGTATATTCGGAAACGATGGGTCGTTGCACGTGATCGTGATGGAATCTTCCCAGCTTCGATATCGTGCAATCTGCTCACAACATCCACCACGCAGTACCTCAAAATGGCGCCTACAAGATCTGCGACGAAATCCGTCCCATCCAAATATCCACTCGGTGTCTTCCACGATGCCGACACTCAAGGGCCTGCTAATCTCAACCTTAAGCCATGAAAGCGCTGTGCGTATCCTCGCCATCTCCAGCCTGTCCGCGGAGAAGTACTCACGAGGCCGTGGCCGAGCTCCTGTATCTGCAAATCATCGATCTGCTGCTCCGGGCTGAAGTGGTCTGGTCACTTCCTTCGCAAACGTGTGCGGCGGCGGCGTCTAGCATTGAGTCCATATCTCATTCCCACATTCCAGAGTGAGAAGAGAGGCAAGAACTAGCTCGACAGTACAACCAAAATGATGTACCCCTTTGAGATGGCCTGGTGCCGACATAAACAACTGGACTTCGTCCACCCGATTTCCGCGCTTATTTCTTCTGCCCCGCTGAACCGAGTCGACAGCAACTCTGGCAAGGTCGAGGCATATGTGCTCTGGCTCTTTAGCACGACTCCACATTGTGTGGATACGCCATGTAGCACCGCCAATGCTCCGCGGTCGTTATGTACTTTCAAACTTGTGGCGGCGCTCCAATCTATTAAGCCTTCAGAGCACCTCTATGGACCACAGAACATACTGCAGCACTTGGAGCGGTGGATGTCAGTTTAAGAATTGGGGCGTGCAGGACCCTGTTACCAATCTGTCACAAAAGGTTGACAAGCGAGAAACTATCTTCCTGATCACCAGGCACGCGGGAACTACTCCACGAGCCTCATGTGAGAGCCGCATCGGTTGACCGGAGTGATTACTATTCACTTGGGTGAAAGGCCTCGGCCAAGCAAGTTGATGTATCTGGTACATTCGCAGAGTCGCATTGTCTATCTACGACATGGCGGTTCATTACGTCGACGTCGCCTCCTACAAAGGTCAAGCGAATGAAATCCGACATTCCTGAGAAATACAAAGTACAGTACTGGAAAATGCGGCAAATGAAGCAGCCACACACGACAAACCCTTTTCCAAACACCTCCCAAGGCTGTCAATCTTTTCCTGAGAGTGGTCAAGCTCCGCCCCAATGAGGGCGATGACATCTTGTTGCCCGCGGTGTGGGGTAAACTTGATTTCAATTTGACTTTTTCTAGCAGGCGTAGCGAACGCCATCTATGTCGATTGTTGCCTTCGAAGGATGCTTGGCCAGGAAAGACTTCGCCGACTTGCCCGGACAGGAAGTCAGGCCAGTAGATCTGGGGTTACGGTTGCGGAGAGGGTACACACCGTCACAGGCGAATGCCTGCGCACGAGATGGTCATTTCGACAGCGCGGAGGAGTTACTCTTGTAGCGGCAGTTCACGACGACTCCTCATTGCTGCGGTCGCACGGACTCCCTATGGTATAAGAATCTACCTTTGCCTCGTACATCTCGCGTTGCTGACTTTTGCACCCTAGTCGATTCGATTCGCGCATATACACTGCAACTATGAAGTTGACGACCGCTCTCCTTGGCTCTATGGCCTCCGTGGCCACCGCATTCCCCGCGGCGGTCCTCGAAGCTGCTGCCAACAACGCAGACATCAAGGCTCGCGTCGCAGAGCTGGAGGCTAGTCTGGACAAGCGACAGGCCAAGGCCGATGGAGCTACCGCCATCTTCGAGCCAGTTCCCAATTTTAACGCCGAAGACCAGTATATCGACGTCTCCGAAGGATCCGGCCACGAATGGCAAGCTCCAGGACCCAATGACCTTAGAGGGCCATGTCCAGGATTGTAAGTACTTTGGAAGGCCCGGACGCATCTCACTATGTCTTGGACATATGCTTACCGTCTCTTTTAGGAATGCGTTTGCCAACCACGGCTTCCTTCCAAGGAACGGATATGCAACGATCACCGAGTTCATCGACGTTACCATGTCTGTCGTTGGTATGGGACCCCTCCTCGCGACTTTCCTGGCCGTGCTCGGCGCCACGATTGATGGCGACGGAACCGCTTGGAGCATTGGTGGAACGCCAGGCGCAGGCATCGGAGGACCTTTGGCTTCGCAAGGAAACGGAATCAGTGGCTCTCACAACAAGTATGAGTCCGACGCATCTCCGACACGTCCGGATCTATACGAGGCAGGCAACGACTACAAGACGATGGCAAACCAGTTCCAGGAGATGATTGACATGTCGCCGGGCGGTGCTGTGGACCTCGACTCCCTGACCGCGTTCCGATCTAAGCGATTCGACACGCAGATTGCAAACAACCCAGTAAGTTCACCAAAGGCCAGAACGCACGTCGTCATGTCTCAGACATTTGCTTACCGTTGAATTAGTACTTCTTCAACGGCCCGTTCACTGGAGTGCTCGTCCAGCCGGCCGCCTACACGTTCATCTACCGCTTTATGGCCAACCACAGTGAGGAGCACCCAGTTGGACTGCTCGACTAGTAAGTGACTGAAGCCTAGAACGCACGTCGTCACGCCTTGGACATTTGCTTACCTATTCCCTTTGAAGCTCGACAATTGAGAGCTGGTTCGGTATGACCAAGGAGAACGGCCAGTACGTTGCCAACGGTGGTATGGAGCGTATTCCAGACAACTGGGTAAGTCATCACGAATTGCCACGTTAGTTCTCAAGACATCGACTGACCTCGCCACAGTACCGCCGCTCAAAGACCTACCCATACACCAACGTGTACTTCCTTGCCGATGTTGCCAATGCAGCCGCCCTCCACCCCAAGTTCTTGAACATCGGTGGTAACACGGGCAAGACCAACTCCTTCACCGGTGTCAATGTCGACGACCTCTCCGGTGGCCTTTTCAACGGCGCCAGCCTCGCAAAGAACAACAACTTCGCCTGCCTGGCTTACCAGTTCGCCGCCCAAGTCAAGCCTGACCTTGCCCTCGGTGCGCTCACTCAGCTCACCAACGCCATGGGATCTATTCTCGGAGACTTGTCTTGCCCTCAGCTTTCGAAGATTGACGAGTCGCAAATGTCGCAGTTCCCAGGTTACACCAAGTCGAACGTCTCCAAGAGCGGTGGCGGCCTCCTTGGCTTGGGTAACTAGGCAAAGAAAACGGATATTCGCTCATCAGCTTGATGAATACGCTGGAGCGTGAATGTATATAATGACATCTATGATACCACCTTGTGAAGCCTGTGATAATCACGGCCACTTGTATAAAACATCATTCAAGACGACCTTGCACAGCCTTTACGTTCAGCTCGCGTTGCCCCCATCCACCTCCACCAGGCGTATTGATCTTTATGTACTCGCCTTCTTCAAGCGTCATGACAGCCTTGCCGCCGAGATTCACTTCGACATGACCTCCCTTGCCATCGCTCTTGTAGGCAACATTCTTTCCCGGCAAGCCATCCTCGCCGCCATCCATCCCATAGGGCGCGAAGACCCGTCGATCGCTCAGAATGCTGAACTTCATCCCAGACATCCTCGCCTCAATCTCCCGCGTGACTACATCTCCGCCACGCCACTTACCTTTCCCGCCCGAGCCCTCTCTGATCACAGACTTGCGCACCAGCACCTGCGTTCTCTTCTCCACAACTTCAGGATCCGTCATTCGTGTATTTGTAGAATGAACCTGCGTCGCATGCTCTCCATTCCATCCTGGTCCAGCACCACAGCCGCCACCGATAGCTTCGCCGAAACCTTGGAAGGCAGCAACGACACCGAAAGCTTTGAGGATCGTGTCGACGACTCGCTGGCTAGCGATCGTGCTGCCGCATATTGCGACGCCAGGTCCGGGGTTGAGGATGCTGTTCTTCGGGACGTTGATTGTGATGGGAGCCAAGCATCCCTCATTGAGAGGAATGTCGAGATTTAAAAGACATCGTAAAACATAGATGACGGCCGAGTGTGTTATCGAGATAGGGGAGTTGAAGTTACCCCAAATCTGTGGTCCTGTCCCGCTGAAGTCGAAAGTAGCTGAGCCAGTAGTTGCATTGATTGAGATGGTAAGGTTGATTGGCGTTCCGTCATCGTAATAGTCCTTTGCGGAGAGGGGCTGAGGATGTGTCTGGGCCAAATGGTTCAGGAACGAGCGTACAGCAGACTCGGCGTTCGCTTGGATGCCTTCCATTGCTTGGTGCACCATCGGTAGCCCAGACTCAGTGCAGAGCTTTTGGGTGAGTGTCAGGCCTCGCTGGTTGGCAGACATCTGGGCTTTGAGATCACTTAAATTGTCTTGGATCCTCCGAGTAGGGGCACAGCCAGGGTATTGACCAGCGCGATTAAATGCTGCTCGCACTTCTTCTTCGAGAAAGACGCCACCACTTGCCATCTTCATGCTTTCGACGCTGATGCCTTCTTCCCATAGCTCTTTACTCTCGGGCATCATACTTGTTGATGCCCTTCCCTCCGATGTCCGTGTGATGTCCTCGACTTGCGACGTAGAAGGCAATCTCATCGTTGACAAAGCAAGGCGTAACGACAGTCAGGTCAGGAAGATGAGTTCCACCCCATTCCGGATGGTTCGTGAGCAGTACATCGCCGGGTTTCAGTCTTCCTTCCCAGTGTCGATGCTGTGCTTGGATTGCGAACTGCATACTACCCAGATGGATCGGAATGTGAGGAGCATTGGCAATCAATTTGCCCTGGGGTGAGAAGATCGCACAGGAGAAATCCAGCCGTTCTCTGATCGAAGAAGAGATGCTTGTTCGTTGCAAAGAGTTGCCCATTTGCTCCGCGATGGCCATAAAACGATGGGCAAACACCGACAGCGGTATGGCATCCAGCTGATTGTGCGACGTCGAGAGGTTTGCAGATTCGACGTGATGAGTCTTCTTGAGCACCAAATGATCTTTCAGAACATATGCCGTGAAAGCTGAGTCAACCAGAACTGTTTGAGTCTCGTCAATCACAAGCGCAGGACCATCGATGATTGTGCTTTTGGGCGTAGCCTTCAGCCGATACACTGGGACATTGCATGTTCGACCTTCGAGATATACTCGCTGAGTTTCTGTGGTGTTCGCAAAGACATTTTTCTCAACGATCTTATCAAGTTCTTTGGGCGAATACCTCGATGCTTCAGAGGGGCCCGAAGATCCGGTCCCTCTGACCTTGATGGAATCGATGACAATCCTGCGTTCCATCGTGAACGCAAACTCTTTAGCATGCTCCTGAGTGAAAGCTTGACCAAAGTCAAAGTCGTCTGGTGTTGAAATGGTAAGAGACGTGTCAGTGCCAAAGTATCGCAAACTTATCGCTTCATCATATTCGATGCTTTCAGAGGCAGCACCTTGCGTCTTCAACTCCTTTTCTACCTTGCTTCGCAGAACCTCGAATTGAGATTGGATTCGGGGGAGTACGTGTTCCGACCAGTCCCCGGAGAATGGGCAGGACTCCTCATGCTGAAGCTTTGCTTGAGATATCCCATAAGCAGACAAGAGCGACGAATGCTTATGGATCATGACGGTGTTGATCCCTAGCTTTTCAGCGATTGCACAAGCATGTTGACCTCCGGCACCGCCAAATGACACCAGATTGTGCTTTCCAGGATTATATCCTCTCGCTTCCGTAGTGTTTCTGATTGGCCTGCTCATGGCCTCGTTCGCCACGTCCAAGAACCCCAGCGCGAGGTCCTCAGCAGACATCTCTTGGCCGGTCTGTTGATTGAAGTCCTTCGCGAGGTCTGCGAATTTAGATTTTACGATCTCTACATCCAGAGTCTCATTCCCATTCTTGCCAAAGATTGCTGGAAAAGAGGAGACAACCAATCGCCCGAGGAATAAATTTGCGTCACTTACAGTGAGTGGTCCACCATTTCGATATGCCGCCGGTCCAGGAAATGCTCCCGCGCTCTCAGGTCCGACAGCGAGTAATCTGTTTCGCAGACTGATGATAGAGCCTCCCCCAGCAGCGACCGTGGAAATGTTGAGCATCGGTGCCACAATATTGCGTTCCGCGATTTTGGTCTCCTGGAGGAAGTCGTATTTTCCATCGTACCGACAAATGTCAGTACTGGTGCCGCCCATGTCGAAACCAATGAGTGGAGTTTGATCGATGCCATAGCAAGATTGTGCCACACCTATCACTCCTCCCGCTGGTCCACTCAAGAGCAATCCATTCCCAGTGAACTTGCGGGATTGACGGAGGCCACCATCTGAGCACATGAATTCGACTCGTTTGGGGAGCTTGGCGAAGCCAGCTTCGAATTGCCAGACATAGTCCTGCACGATTGGATACAGATACGCCTCAGAGCATACTGCTGTCGCTCGGTCGAGGAGCTTAATCGATGGATGTGTCTCATGAGATGTCCTGATGTTTTTGAAACCAACGTCTCGAGCGATTCGGGCTATCGCTTTCTCATGCTCAGGGTACGCCCAGGCATGCATAAGACAGATAGCAAGTGATTCATATCCTTCGCTTCTTAACTCGCACAATTGACGCTTCACTTCTCCTTCGTCAGGCTTCTTGAGAATGCGCACGAACTCACCGCTTGCTGTTTTGACGACGTCAGCGCTTCGGAGAAGTTGGTCTTCTGTCTTCGGAAACGGGTTGAGATCGTGATCCTCAATAGTCACTCGCTCGTCAACTTCGATTGCCACCTGATGCAGGGCCTTCGGTTTCACTACTTTGAGATCGAACAGCTTTGGCCTCGTCTGGTCGCCGATGACGCAAACATCTCGGAAGCCTTTGGTCGTGACAAAAGCAAAACTTTCGCCCTTATGCTCGAGCAGTGCATTCGTTGCAATCGTGGTCCCAATTCTGCAGCTCTCGATCTTAGATCCATCCAGAGCTTCGGCTTTTGGAATGCATCGGCCTTCCACTTGCTCCAGTATTCTCCGAATTGCTTCAGTCGGGGCGTCTGCGTAATGTTGTGGATCGACGGATAACAGTTTGAATATTATGTCCTCTTGTCCTGGCGCCTCTGCGATCACATCGCAAAATGTTCCTCCCCGGTCAATGGAAACTCGGATGCCTCATCCTGATATTTCTCCATCTTTCTGGTTGGCCTCAGCATCGGCAGTCATCTTTTCAGAGTCTGAAGGCCAATCAACAGACCTCGCGAAGTTTTCAATGCTGCTCAGAGTCAGAACGCAGGAGGTGAAGTCGAAATATTTCCGTGGGTTACCCAGCATCCCTGTAGCCGATTTTCTGGCAAGGCTTTTTGCCGCAGCCTGATAGGCCAAACGACATACCCAAAGTGGATATGGCTATCAGATGCTGGTCTAGATAGATGGCGTGCTCGAATGTGGTGCCATAGAGAACTTTTGTGATTCGCAATATCTCTTCAATTTGTCTCTCTCGCCACGGTATCGACCAATTCGTGATACAACCATGACCAGACAACACAGCGAAATCGAAAAAGATGGCTCGAAGACAGAGACGCTCCAGGTTGGGAACGAAAATCAAGCTGAGCCAGGTAGCCAGCATCATGGCTCAGGGCCAAAGAGCAGTCGGCTCAGAAGGCTGCTTTGGGACTCTCTCGACAAGTCTCCTGAGGAGCGACGCTTCGTCAACAAAGCAGACTGGTTCATCATGTCGTATGTCTGCATCGGATACTTCGTGAAGTACTTGGACCAAAACAACGTAAGACGTCAATCTTTACTCATGCCGTCAGCTTACATCTGACACGCGTTCCAGGTCACCAACGCATATGTGACTGGCATGAAAGAGGACATCAACATGTCCGGCCAAGACTATAATCTGCTTCAGACCATGTTTACCACCGGATATGTCATTGGCAATCTTGCTACCCAACTCATTATGTTGAAGTTGAGGCCCTCCATCCTGCTACCAGCATGCGAATTTGGCTGGGGCATCCTCGTAATAGGCATGGCCGGCGCAAAGAATCTGGAGACACTGCTCGTGCTGCGATTCTTCATCGGGCTGCTGGAAGCGAGCGCATCCCCCGGTATTCAGTTGTTTTGGACAACCTGTAGTAGGAGACAAAGGGTAAAAGGCATTAGAGACAGTAGGACAAATAGAGATAGCAAATAGAAGGCCCTATTTAGGGACCTATCTGCTTATAGTAGGAGAAATTAAGCAAGTTCTATATTCTCCTATCCCTAAGGATTATTTTTAACTAATTTATAGTCTTAACGACTTTTATTTAAGATACCTAACTTCTTTTACATCTAATCTATCTAATCCATCTAATCTATCTAATCTAGTCACGATGACTAATAACTAATCGGAAAAGCCCGATAAGGGCATTAACTATACCCTTTTAGGTTAGGTTAACTATACTAGCTAGTAGCGTAAGTTTCGTCTCGACGCTACTACTAAAGGCTACCTCGACCTCTTAATAGGCAAAGAAGACATCCTTCTTATTCTGTCTCGCCCTACTAAACCTAATACTACTATTAATATCGAATCTACTTGTGCTACCTAATCCTCCTCTACTAATCCTACTACTACTACTACTACCTAAAAAGCTAATAATAATACTATAGAGAAAGAACGACTTCGAATTAAAGACAAGATTATAGTATATAACGTACTCGCCTTAGAATATAAAATTAATCGCAATAAATAGTAAGAGTAAGATAGAAGGGTTCGAGTAAGTATATAGCTACTTACTAAACATATTAACTCTTCTCTTCGTACTAGACTAGAATACTATAAGACTCTAATAGACTACCTAATATATGTTAATAAGAAATGTAAGGTTAACCTAGTCTGCGCTCTAGACATTACTACTTTAGGTCTTAAGAAACTTAAACTTGCTAACTACTTATCTATGTCTATCTATATTAATAGAATAGATATATATCTTTAGGACATCGAGGATCTTAGTAGAAGCATCGACCTTAACTAAGTTATTCTTAAGCTTTTATGAGGACTTACTAAGGACTACGAGTTATTCGTCGACTACTACTATAATATACTCGAAGATCCTAGCTATACTTCTCTAAAGGACAAGGAAGCTTAGAAGGCTCTTCTTAAATTACTTTAGAGTCGTCTTCTTTCTAAGGAATCTAAGATTAAGGACTAGAAGGCCTAAAGTTAAGGATCTAGTAAGAAGGGAGAAGATAAGGAAGGAGATAAAAACGCCTCTATAGACGCTAATAAGGAGAGTCAAACTCTAAAGGAGAAGTGTTCTTATTATAATAAGAAGGGTTATAAGGCTACTAATTACTACTACCTTTATCCTAATAAAGCCCTAGTAGGTTAGGTAGTTAAGAAGAAGTCTAAATTTACTAAGAAGGAAGGAGAAGTTAGTATAGTTACTAAAGAGGAACCTAATAAGGACTCTAAGAAGAAGAAACTAAAGAACTACGAAGTCTCTACTATTACTACTTAGCTCGACGTCTTTATAGATCTACTTAATTCTGCCTTCTAAGCAAATACACCTCTAGATCTATAACTTACTAACCTCTAGCTTACTACTAAAATCTCTCTCCCTATTAGCCTTTTACTAGACACCTATAACAAACTTAGCTACTATCTTTAATTAGTTAGCTTTAAGATGTCCGAGAACTTATTCTACGAGGAATTCTACTTTACTAATAAAGAAGGCTTTATTATTAATAACTTCGAGACTCCTAATTACCTAACCTATTATAGCTTAGGTATAGTTAGACTCGCGCCTATTTAGGCCCTTTGTCGCGACATCTATAAGAATGTTTCTTATAGCCTTAAAATTCGTATTAATACTAAGAGTCTCGACCTCTCTCTAATTATTCTAGAAGTAACTACTAACGAAACTTAAACCCTAATCTCCTTATCCTCTAGCAACTTAGGTACGTTATTCTTGCCTATCTAAGAGATCCTTACTAACTCTCTATAGGAAACACTAGCTAGTACGCTAGTTGTTATATCTAGTAAGAACAAGTAGGGAAAACTTAAGGATTAGAGTAGGATATAACGAGAGTATACATATAAGGAGAAGAAGGTTAAAGGTTTTAAAACGATTTAGATTTAGCTATATCTTATGTCGGCTCTAAAAAGAGATATTCTAGTAACTACTAAATCTAATAGAGGTATCTTATCTACTATCTTAGATTCTAGAGCTAGCCTAGTCGTAATTAATAATAGAGCACGCTTTACGTAGTTCCGTAAGATCTACTATATTATTAGTATAGCTAATAATCTAGAAGCATTAGCTATTAAAGGAGGTAGTACTATTATACTTTAACTCTTCGACGAAGAAGACCTATCTAAACTAACAACCCTTATGCTTAGTAACGTTATCTACGCCCTAAAAGCACGCTTTAATATTATCTTGCTTTCCTATCTAGCTACTAAAGCTAGACTTCGAGGCGAGTAGAGTATAAAAGGTATAAGTATTATTAATTAGGAAGGCAATTATCTTACGACTGCTAAATTGTTTAATAGACTTTTCTATATCTAGCTTATTAACGAAGAGCTATCTTAGTCTATTAGAGAATCCTTAGAGGTGCTTACTATATAAAATAAGGCTCTTATACTACTAGTAGGAGTCCTTCCTCTATATACTATTACCGAAATCGACTTCTTAGATCCTATAATACTTATATATCGCAAACTAGGACATCTCTTACTTATAAACATATAAGAACTTATTAAGATAAGTATAGGTATTAAATTAACTAATAAACAGATTTAAGAAAAGCTTGACGTTATCTACCCTATCTACTAAACTTTACAAGTAGTTAACAAAATCCTAAAAGACTCGGCAAATTATAGATATAAAGAAGCTAGCAAACTAATATATATTAACACCTAGGGAGTATACCTAGTTCCTACCTAGGATAGCTCTTACTACGTTATAACCTTTACTAATAATACTACACGATTTAGCTAGTCTCGGCTATTCTCGTTTAAGTCTTAAATCCTAAAACTCTTTATTAAAATGACTCGAATAATCTCTAAAGAAATTAAGAACCTAATTCTCTACTTCTGTTTTAATCTAGAATTCCCTAAGTACGTAGAGGTTACGAACTATCTTAACAAATACGGGATACGTACTAAGCCTACTATTATATACGACTATTATATAAATAGCATAGTAGAACGAGTCTATAGAACTAAGAGAGAAAAGGTGTTAGCTATAATATAAGAAGCTAACATTAGTCGAAGAATCCTTAACATTCTAGATACGAAAACTTAAGAACAACTTCGCAATTCCGTTCTATCTAAAAAACTCGTAATCGAATGCTTTCTACATGCGAATTAGCTAAAGAATTAGAGCCCTACTAGAGTACTTAAGAATAAGAAGACGCCTTAGGAAAAGGTTAAAGACTTTTAACTAAACCTCTTAAACGAGCATATCTTTAGTAGCTATGTCTATATCTCTATTCTACTAGAGAAGCGATAAAAGACCCTTCTTTAGCCTCGTACTTAGATAGGCTACTTTGTTAGATAGGATAGCGAATTAGTTATACAAGTTTAGAACGAGGATCGTTAAAAAGTATTTAGAGTATTAAAAGCCTAGATCGACGAAGGTAATAGGCATAAAGACCCCTTAGAAGGTAGTAATATCTATAATCGTCTTACTTTTAATAAGACATCTGCTAGTAACTCTAATAGCAATGTATCTAAGTAGTTAGGATTCTCTAATAAAACATACCTTAATAAGAGCAACTTAGAGTCTTAAGACGAATTACTATAGGATAAGGTAGAAGACTTCCTACTAATAGAAGTATTATAGTAGTATAAATCTCTACTATACCTTAATAATAAAGAACTTAGAGAAGCTATTAATAATATTACTAACGAACTATTCGAAGGGATTTAAGATCTTCTAAGTCCTATAGTACTAGCTAGCAAGATAAGGAGAAGACTCTAGAGTTTTATATATAAACTATAAGTCCTTATAGTAAACGTAAAGGCTCCTTAGTTCTTATAGAACCTAGAGTAGATAGCATAGCTTGTTAAGAGATACTAAGCTATATTTACTAACGACTAAAAACGTCTCGCGAATTATAACGCTATTCTTATAACCGAACTTTAATAACTTAGTAAATTCGAAGGCAGCAACCTTAGTATTAAGGCTATGTCCTCTTAACTAAATAGACTACGAACTAACGGAACTATCGAACTAAGCATAAGGCACTCCTAGATACTAGAGCAATAATAATATCTTATTAACAAAATTTAACTCTTCTATTAAAAAGGTACTTTGTTAAATGTCTTTAAGATTCTGTTAGACTAACTTAATTAGCTACAGCCTTTTTAAGATGCTTAAGTAACTAAAGTAATAGTTAAGAGTAAGTCAAAATAGTTAAAGAGTTTAGGCCTTAGAGGAAAGCTAAGTCCTATTAGAATAGAGATAGTAATCGCACTTTAGATTATTAATAGACAAGATAAGTTTTATTATTAAGGCAAACTTAGGACTACTATTATTCGGGCACTAACTAAGTAATAACAATATATATACTACTAGACCTAGGGAACGGCCTAGACTACTATTAATACCTTAAAGTAAATGTTAAAAATAACATTTACCTAACTAGAAGAGAAATAGCTAGGCTTCTATAATAATAAATTAAGAGTAGAGATCTAAAACGACATTATTAACCTTATAGCTAAAGTCTAATAGAAGCTAAAGAAGTGCCGCGCGTGTTAAAACTATAGAATAACCTATACTAGAAGACCTAGGCTATACTTATATTACGTTAAGGTACTAGAAAAGGATAGCATACGTCGTTGCTGCTTTAGAGACGATAACGATATAACCGAAAACTTCCTAATTAATAATACCTATTAACCTATATTCCTACTAGCTCCTAACTTTCCCTTTAATTAACTAGATAGATGCCTTACGTGCTACTTCTATACTATTAGCTTCTTTAGGAAAACGCTCGTTTATAACAGGAAGTTCCTATATAACTATTATAAAAACCTGTCCTATAGTTATTATTACTACTATATTAAAAACAGAGTAAGTTATCGATCCTTTTACGTTAGTAATTAACTACTAAGAGACGAATTAAACGTTCTAAGAATCGAAGTTATCTATAATAGTAATAAAACTTAGAGTAATAGCAAACCTGCTATTAATAATAATCTCGACGAGAAAGTCTTCCTAACTAAGAAAACTAAGACCTACGTTATATCTACCTTCGAAGATTCTAAAGAAAAGTAGGAGAGCTTCTTAGAATATAAAGACAATAAGTCTCTCTTAGACCCTACTTTACGCTATAATGCAATTAACGTTATTACTAGTAACTACGTTAAAGAAGAGTAAGCAATTACGACATAAGGAAATAGTTTCTAGATATATAAAGAGAGCAACAAAACTAGATATGCTATTAAGGAATTAACTGCTTTACTACACGAATAACTAAATCGTAGATAACAAAGAGTAGAAGCTAAGGCAACTAGAAAACTCTACTATATGCTAGTAGAGGATATAAAGAGCCTTAGTATCGAACTATAAACGTATAAGGAAGCATTAGACATACATAATGCTAAATAGTAGGAGAAGGCTATCTAAGATAAGTATAATAGCCTAAAAGACAATAATACTTAGGAAGTTGTGCTTAGACCTAAAGATCGTAAAGTCCTAGGCTTAAGATAAGTGTTTAAGCGTAAGATAGTAGTAAATAGCAAAATCGATAAACATAAGGCATACTTTATAGTAAAGGGATATATATAGATCTATAGGCTTAACTTTGACGAAATATACGCCTTAGTAGTAAAGGCCCTATTATATCGACTACTTTTCGCACTTTAAGTATACTATAGCTAGAGATACTACTAAATAGATATTAAGATAGCGTTCCTTAATAGAGAAATCGATTATAAAATCTATATCGAGCTACTAGAAAAGTACGAAGAAGAGGATAGTTACGTCTTATAACTAAATCGGACTCTCTATAGACTTAAATAGTCCCTATAACTTTAGTACCTTTGACTTAGAGAATTCCTTAAAAAGATTAGCTAGATAGCGTCTAAACATAACTACTTAGTCTTTATTTACCTAAAAGGAATGTATATAGTAGTATATGTCGACGATCTACTTATCTTTAGCCCTAACGATTAAGATATCGAAGCAGTTAAGGCCTAACTAGCTATAGAATTTAAGATAACTAATTTAGGACTATGTACCTACTTTCTCGGTATCTATGTCTTATAACATGTTAATAGAGACGTTTATCTTTATTAGTTAAACTACGTAGACCAAATAATTATATGTTTCGGCTTTAAGGGAACATGCTTATAAAGTACTCTAATAGATTTACGACTTAAGCTATAATCGAATTCTAGTATACTACTCTTAACTAATAGAAAACGCCTATACTAATGCTAGATAGGATCTATAAACTACGTAGTAATCGAAACGAGACTAGACATCTTAGTAGTAGTAGGAATTCTTGCTTAGTTCTTAGCTAATCCTTCTAATAAGCACTTTAAAGCTATTAAGAGAGTCTTCTTATATCTAAAGGAAACACTCGATCTTGGACTTTACTTTAAATATTAAATAGACAATCTAGACCTCTATATATTCGTTAATACTAACTAGGCTAGCAATATCGATACTCGTAAATTACGAATAGGCTAGGTAGCTATATTCTAAGGAGCTACTATCTTATAGTTATTATAAAGATAGAGAATATACGTAATAAGTATATATAAGTCCGAACTTATAGCATCTTCTAAAGCGATATTAGAAGCAATCTAGCTTTAAAACTTTATTAACGAACTCGGACTTCTAGATCTTCGAATTCGGATAGTACTACTATTTATTAATAATAATGTAGCTCTTTCTTATTCTTGTAGTAGAGATTAACTACGAAAAGCTAAGCATATAGAGTTAAAGCATAACTTCGTATAGGAGAAGGTTATAGAGAGTGTTATTAACACCCTTAGAGTCGACATAAAGGAAAACACTATAGACATCTTTACTAAAGCCTTGGCAAAAGAGGCTTATTAGAAGCATGTTTGCAGCCTTAGTATAAGCCCTACCTATTATACTAATAGGTTATAGTAGGAGAGTTGTTTTGGACAACCTGTAGTAGGAGACAAAGAGTAAAAGGCATTAGAGACAGTAGGACAAATAGAGATAGCAAATAGAAGGCCCTATTTAGGGACCTATCTACTTATAGTAGGAGAAATCAAGCAAGTTCCATATTCTCCTATCCCTAAGGATCATTTTCAACTTATTCTTACACTGCTCGGAAATTTCTATAAGCCTGAAGAGTTGGGCAAGCGGTCTTGCATGTTCATTGCGACTTCTGCGGCAGGGTCGATGTTCTCCGGGTATCTCCAATCGGCTTTATATTCAGGGATGAATGGCGTCTCAGGCCTGCCCGCGTGGCGCTGGCTGATGATCTTTGACGGTATAATTGAAATCCCCGTTGCACTCTACGGCTTCTTCGCTGTACCTGATAGTCCGACCAACTCACGAGCACTCTGGCTGAAGCCCAAGGATCGCCAAATCGTGATAATCGCTTTCTGTATGAAGCGATATCCCTTGGGAAAGAGGACTGAGATTCCGAGCGGATCTGGCAGCTCATAGTCATTTTACCAGTCAAAGAATGCGCAACTCTCTTATCTAATCCCATGTGTCCAGTTCAGCGAACAGCGGCAGGGATTTGTTGAGCTTTGTTGAACTTGGGTGAAAATGGCCCTTTCCATGAATTGAAGCATACCACGAAGGCATGGCTGGTGAGCCACAGGGGTAGCACAGATGCTCGCACAATTTGGCGATCGTGTTGTGATGGTGGGTACTTTGAATCTCGATGAAGTTGATGATAAGAAAGAAACCTGCGACGGAAGTGAAGTGTAAGCTGGTGTCGGACGGCCGTTCCCTGAGATGACTAAGCCACTTCTTCGTAGACTGTGTCTTCCTCAAGAGGCCCCTTTTTGTCAAAAACCAGATGTTCCGAAAGCTTGCAATGCAGATGCGAAATACATCTGCAGAATCAATACTCTTGAGGGCACGCTGCATAGCGAAACGATCGCGGGCACATCAGCAGGAATGCGTTCATGCATCGCTTGGATTCGTTGAGCATCGCGGTCAGCTTTTTACTTTTTTACCATCAAGTTGTGTTCGAAAGTCTATATGCACTTGAGTAAATATCTGCGCTTGAAGAAGCTTGAGAACGGAATTGCTGCTTCCAACTCCTTGGTTCTCATCAGTATCCGATTGTTACACACGGTTCAACTTCAAGCTTGCTCGACTTGACGGAAATATTTCTCAATCTATGTATATCATGATCATTAGCAAATTGCGACAACTGTTGTCGAGCGAGTGCATCTTACCTTGGCAGCACCATCATAGTCATAGACCCATTTGTTGAATGGAGGTGTATTGAAAGGTGCCTCCTTATCCGCCACTACAGTCTTCTCATCAACAGGTGCAGCACCATTGCTTGACTTTGGGAAATTCGCTGCACCATTGGCGTAGCTATAGTGGTTTGTTTGAGCATAACGCTTGATGTGCTCGACTCGAGGCTTGCGAATGTCTTGCCAAGCCGAGATGGCTTTCGATACGCTTTTGACTCTCTTGTCCTCGAGGAGCAAGTCCAGGACGCCAATGTCTTCGATGATCGTGGAGAAGCCCTATGTGGAGTCAGCAAAAGTTCGATGAGAAAGCGTCGTGTCTCACCTGAGCGGCATCAGGAAACATGCCATGCACCGAATCCCCTAGCAATGCTAGTCGTCCGAGCGGGCTATGCCATGTTGGATAATTCGGGGTCTCTGCGAGTCGCCATCGATCGCAAGACGTAGACAGACCCAGTACCTTTCGCAGACTTGGATTCCAATCTTTGAAGAAGTCTCTCACTGCTTCGATGTCGCCGACCTGGAGTTCAAACTGTCAACAAAGCCCAGAATGAGGCTTGAAGATGAACAGACCTCATCCCAAAGTCTCGGATTCTCTTTGTCGCTCGTACGCATGCCATTGATGAAATTGTATGTCTGCTGCTTACTGTGGAACCTACCAACAGCATAACCTCCACTACCGACCCATACCGTCAGGTTCGTAGTGTCGATGAGACTTCTGGTCTCAGGATGCTGCTTCATGATATCGACCGGCAGCTCCACCTGATGGGCTGTGATTTCACCGAGGATTGGTTCTTCTGCATCCTTTCCAATTATCAGAGGCCTCATTCGGGAGGTGATACCATCGGCTGCCAAGACAAGGTCTGCCTTTACGCTCGTCTCGTCGTCAAAGGTCACCTCAGCTCCATTGTGGTCTTCAGAAAGAGCTATCGCAGTCTTGCCAAATACCATGTTGGTGCCGGCTCTCTTCGCATTCTCGTAGAAGAGCTTTTGAGCGACACTCCTATTGACGCCCAAATCAGGATATTCGGAGTAGTTTCCAGGAGTTCGTTCGTGGAGCACTTCGCCCGTCTGTGAATGGCGATAGAAAGTGGTAGAGGATCGATCTGAGACAGCCTCAAGGGCCTCGCTAAGTCCCCATTGCTGAACAAAGCGGCTTGCTCCACTACGAATCATGATTGCTCCTCCTTTTGGCTCGAATGCCGGTTTGCGTTCGTGAAGCTGTTTGTAACATTTGTCAGAATGATTCCATGAAATTATATAAGGACTTGCCTCGACATCGTGACCATGATGAGAGAAGCAATAGGCTGCCGCCAAACCTCCAAGCCCTGCGCCTATGATCACTATCCTAACTTTACGACCCTCGTCACCATTTGCCAAAGCCATCTTGGCAGTGTCTCAAGAAAAGGTATCAAAAAAAAAATTTCGAGACCGAAACGCAACACGCAGCTTATGTATGCGGCAGCTATGGATGAGATTAGCTAATGCTTGGGATATAGAGTTTCATGTTACAGAGCCGTTCCTTACCAAATGCCGTAAACGCCCAGTGGCCCAAGGGACGAATCCCTGAAGGGCTATTGCTCCTCAGGTCAAACCTGATGGGGTTCTTTGAGATTTGACATCATGATTTCTGGCGTCGCGAGAACTCGTCTGCCCCGTAGCTTCTGCCAAAACTTGGCTTGCTGCACGTCTGGTTTGCGTTGATTCAACTCAAAATTCCACCACAAACCCCAGCAGGTCAACGTGACTATGGTGAGAGGAATTGCAACAGCCCAATATACCCAGAAAGATTCTTTCACCGATCCATGTGAGCCGGTTGACCAGTCAAACATGCCCATGCTGAAGAAGGACTATGTCGGGTTTTGTTAGTAAGCTGATGTGAGCTGATAGACGTTACATGACTCACTGAAACAAATGTACCTGGCAAGTATGCGGCCGTAATGAGTGCAAGGATTTTCATGGATGTACTGTCTTTGCCAGCTAACGTCGCCAGTCGTGCGCTTGTCTGGCCATCGTCTTGAGCAACAGCAGTGTACAGCTAGTAGGGCCAGGTCAGTTGGATTTACATGGGAGGAATTATCGACTTTACTTACGATGTTCAACTGCAGCCGGAGACGAGCTTGGAACGTCTCTGTAGCTTCTGCTAGTGCCTCGCTGTAGCTATGCACGTATTCTAGTGTCTGCTCGAATTGTTGTCCGGGTATGCTGCCATGGTTCTGCAGTCGTTTGCTTTCGGCCAGAAGCCGAATCAAGAACATTGAACAATCCATGTCCCACTTAGGTGAGCGTTTCGTGAAGAGAATTGACGTGGACAGGTCGTTGAGCAAAGCCGTCAGCTCTTTAGCGATGTTTCGTTGCATTCGCTGCTCTCCTCTATCGTTCTTGAACAGCTCCCCCTGTGGCATCCCATTCTGATACCCTTTAGCACCGAATTGAGTATCGTCGGGACGTCCAGCCTTCGTGACACCGATGCAACGCTCTAGAGACATCACGTTGTGGTTAAGGGTGTCGTAGATGTATCGTTTCACCCTGATCGTATGCAAAGTTAGGAAAGTTGACGGCAGCAGCAGTGGGTGTGTCCAAAGAGCCCAATTCATCCTCAACTGCCGCGAGATTGGTTCCAATGCCTCCAAAGTGGTGGTTTTCGGGTCCTCCAAAGAGAACGAGTACCCCAGAGCCAGAGCCGTCGTCATTCCGGTGGCAACGTCATGACACAGCGATATGCCACCGGTGGAACACTCAGCCTTTTGTGGCGTTCGAAACACAAGTCTTAGTTTCGTACATGTATCGATAGTGCTGCCCTCGGGAACGGTGTGGAGTGAAAAGACTCCGGAAGACAGCTGAAAAGAAGCAAACGAGCACTGAGGTAAATTGAGGGCCTCAAGTACAGGGTTCGCGGTCAAGCCATCCGGTATAGCTTCTCGAAAGGTCGATTTGGGCTGAGCGAAGAGAATCCGGAGGCCACCCTCCAGCTTCTTGTTAGATGTCGAACCCATGTGCCCTGCGGAGTACGTTCCTCCTTGCCAGATCCAGTCTACTATGTCGGCCTCCTCCAAGCGACGTATCTTGAAGTTGTCGTCGGTTGCCTTGGTGTCCTGTGAAGCTTTCAGCCATGACCTCAGGCTTCTTCTCACTGTTCGTATTTACACCGCTATACTTCCAAGCTTCCAAGGAAGCGTAGTGACCACCGCCTTCATCAGGCGATGTCAGAAGCCGTGGGTCGTCGAAGGCTGTGAGCATGATTGGAGAGCGTTGAGCACGCGGCTGAATCATTCATCAAGTACCAGCTTTAAGGCCTCCCAGAAAATCAACCGGCATCGGTATGTCGTACAAAATCAGGCTGAGGCCATCAAGTGGCCAGTTGTTGTTGGTGCGAGCAGACATTGCTCAAGGTCAGCGCAAGGCTGAGCCAGCTGGCGGTTGCGGCGTGGCTGCATGAAAGATCTCGAAATGGCCAATCAGAAGTGGCGCTCCAACACGCCAGTGATGAATGATGAATTTGTGCGAGCGAGCAGCATATCATCTTGATAAGTCTTTTGTGTTCAAGAGAAAGATAGATGTGTATTCTGACGGTGCGGCACGGCGCTCTCATAGACCCTCTTTTTCTGTGTGTGCAGTAAGACGCGGGCTTCAGCTCACAACTGGCCCATCAAAGATGCTCATCGAGTCGGGTGATAAGTGAACAGATACAGCGTCTTGAAACGCCAGAGGATAGTTCATTTCCTGGCGTCCGATGCCGAACAAGGGTTCAGGGCAGTCACACATTGTGATGGAGCGATACCTTTCGCAGAGATAACCCTTCGACGCGCGAAGGCGCTATAGTTGATGGTCTTCATCAGTCGTCGCGCAAGACACACGCTCAGCAGAAGAAGAAGAAGAAGAAGAGAATCTGTCAGCTCCAACAAAAGAAGTCGAGAAGTGCGGCTCATCATAGGCTCACCTCATCGCCATACCGACATTTACAACATCCAGTAAGTTCCTCGCCAACTCCTTCCTCACCACCTGAACGACTGGCGGTGCTCCCACTAACATAGCAAAATAGCAAAGCGTCCCTCCCACGAGTTCATCTTGGCATTACGCAAATGCGGTGCCGAGCGGCATTGTCCATCGACCAAACCCAAAGTGGTGTAAAGACAGAAGCTTGAATTGACGCCGATCCAAGATTTGGCCAATAAACTCCAGTCCAGCGAGCTGTGTAGAACTACATCTCCCAGGCTGCCACCACAATTCGTCGACTTTGCTGCAGCATTGGACATGGGGGAGGACGCTTGATGTTCCAGTAGTTCGGTCTGATGTGTGTTGTTTTTTGTGCCTCGGTGTTCGGATCTGATAGTGGGATTTCGTATTGCTTGTCGCCGTCGTTGCTTGTTGTGCTGAATATAAAAGTCGTTGACTTACAGTGGTGATAGTTCTGACTTGAGTGAGCATCCAAAGCCATCGCTTCGTCCTTCAACAGCATGAAAATCGTTCAACTCCTCGCCACTGCGGCGCTCGCCGTCTGCGCAGAAGCCCGTCAGCGGGTTACCTTCCAATCTTCTGGCACTCAGATCGTGGGCTACCACTATCCACCAACCGCATCAAAGGGACCAGCACCAGCAGTCATCATCGCTCATGGCCTAGGTGGTCTCCAATCGTCTCGCCTGCAGCCCTATGCCGAACGCTTCGCCGCTGCAGGCTACAATGCCCTGACCTTCGATTATCGCTATTGGGGTGAGAGTGATGGTGAGCCCCGCAACATCATCGAGGTCGTCTCGCAAGAGGATGACTACCAGGCCGCCATCGCATACATGCAGACTCCTTCCAGCGTTGATCCCAAGCGTATCGTGGTCTGGGGAACCTCGCTCTCCGGAGGCCACGCTCTGCAGCTTGGAGCTAAGTTGTCGAATCTGTCGGCCGTCATTGTCCAGGCTCCTCACGTCAATGGTCCAGCAACCGTGTCCCAGCTTCCGCCAGCCTCACTTCCAGGCTTGATCGCCGTGGGTGTTGAGGATGATACACGGGCTGCCACTAATGCACCACCACTCTACATCCCGACTGCGAACAAGACAGGCGAGTACGGAGCTCTCACGCAAGCCGGGGCGTACGAAGGATACCAGTTTGTCCAGCCCAACCCACCTCCACCAGGCAACGTCTTCCCAGCTCGCTTCATGACGGAGCTGCCATTCTTCAGCCCCGATTTTATCGCGGCGAACAGCAAGGTCCCGACTTTCTTCGCGGTGGGCCTGACAGATAACATCGTCTCTCCGGAGGCTAGTCTCGCGCTTGCGAAGAAGATGAATGCAACTCTCTTGAAGTTGCCTGGCGCTGGACATTTCGATGTGTATCCTGGCAAGTTTGCGTATGAGCAGAATGTCCGCGCGCAGCTGGCGTTCCTGCAAAAGAATGTTCGTCTTTGAAGAAGAGAAGTCATGAAATGGACGCACTTGCAATTGAGGCAATGAAAGAACCGCTTTGAAATACCTGCTGCAATTCAGCTTCAGCCGCTTGGCCGTATCAAAGTAGCGCATGATCAAACTTCGTAAAATTCCACGATTAGCAGGTCTCGACCCAACTCCAAACCCATCGCAGTACATGGGGGAGGTTCCAGACATGAAGATGCACTTGTGCGCCCCATGCCTTACTCAAGCAACGACTTTCTCTTGTCTCCGGCTATGCATTTGTTAGTCAAGCGATCCTCATCATTACGTCGATCAGACGCACCTTGGCAAAATGCTTTTCGGCTTGTATGTCGTATGCTCGGCTGCTGTTGTGCCATTCGAGGTCCCATATCTCACGTTCTGAAAGAGAGCCGACTGTTGCTGCTGGAGGGGCCAAGAAGGCGCTTGCTGAATTCTGCCTGCGACGGTCTCGAACAACTTGCCCTGTTTCTTTTGGGCTCCCCATGAGGACTCATCTTTGGGCGTCTGTCGTCCGTAAGCGACATTCTGGAAGGGCTTGTTCTCGTCTGGAACGACATGGTTGGCAGACATTTCACGTCCATAAGAGACGTCTTGGGAATTTTCGTGCTCTTCTGGCATGAATCTGCCAGCCCAATCATCTTGTGCCGCCAACGTCTCCTTAGTCCCCTTCTCGTGGGATGCATGTTGTGGCAGCGAGAGCATCTTTGGGTCGATGGTATCCAAGTCGGCACCACTGACAGAGGCCAGTTCCTGGCTGCTCACCGAGAGTTCTTTCTCCATTCTACGCATCTCTTGCATCTGATCAAGTCGCTGTCGTATCGTAGCCGTTTTCGACATCGTTCGCTGCTTCCACGCTGAGCTGATACTGGAGATCGCGAATGTATTGATAAGGTGTGCCTAGGCGTCAGTGTCAGGCCAGAAGCATGAAAATGGAAGAGAAAGGAAAGAAATGGCAGACCGTAGGCGCTTCTGCACACCGAAACATTGGTGTTGCACCACGCTGCGGCTGTGCCTGATGATATGCATGAGCATCCTTCAGCTGGCACTGCCTCACTCTGGAATGCTGCAGTGCGTCTTCGTAGCTGCAATATCGCAATCACATTTGTCGCCTCTTGATCAATACAGCCGAGCAAGGTTGAGGTGTTGTCAATGTCGATGAAATGGATCCGATCAACGCGGCAGGAAGTGTTCTGGCGCTGGTCCAAGTGACGTCCGTGCTTGCTAAGGCGGGGGTGACGCTCTATCAAAACATCCGGGATGCTCCTGTCGAGCTCGCTTCCGTGGCCAACCGCGTCCTCTTACTCCAAGGCCAACTCTCGCTGCTGACACTCCTGAACGACGATGAGCTGGACAAGTTGGTGTCTGGCGATTCGCTGCGGGCTATACACGCCTCCTTGAACGCCGCCACCGAGAACATCCAAGAAGTCCACGCACTATGCCAGCAGCTATCGAGCAAATCTCAGAAACTCAGGGGAAAAATACGCTGGGCGCTGCTCGACCGAAAGACACTTGAAAGAGCTCAAAGCCGTCTGGGGGCTACGGAAACTAGCCTGACATGTGCCCTCCAAATTCTGGCTGTGTAAGTTGCGATACAGAGAGATGTGTTGTGGCGGCGCTTGCTTACCCATCCACGTAGCTGCTCGCAAAGTGTACTTCTAGCCAAAGTGGATGGTCTCAGTCAAGCGTTTGAGCGCACTCATATCGAACACTTGCCGTCTGAACAGCCAGCTGGACCACTAACGGCGAGACGAACAACGCCGCTCCAGGAGACTCAGTATGATCGCAACACCGATCCTAGTATCGCTCGAATCACCTACAACAGTGTAGGCCTCTTAGGAAGCCTGGTACGCATCTCCTCGCAGACTCACTCGGAATGGTCTCTGGCGGTGCGGTTCGGCCTACCATTCGCCCAAGTATTTGGTAGCCACGCAGTGCAAGCGCAGCTCGCATTCCGTACGTTTCCTCTTTGTCGGAGCGTCTCTTTCCTCAGCGGCAGCGGAATGACCATGGCCAAGGTTGTCCCGGAGCATTCGGTCTTCATGAGAGCTTGTGTCATGGGTGATATCGGCACTGTTCGCGCAAAGTTTCAAAGTGGGGAAAACCGTCCCACAGACATAACACAACGAAATTGGAGTGCATTTGCTGTGAGTCTATGTTAGTAATGTGCTGCTTTGATGATATTAACTTCTATGCAGCTCGCAGTCGGCAGCGGCAACATAGATCTGGTTCGGCTGTTCCTCGACAACGGAGCCGGTGTCAATTGGACCTTTGGACTGAATCAAACGAGTCCACTTCAGTGGGCCATCGCATCCAGGAACATTGACGTGGTTCGTCTGCTGCTACAGTATGGAGCTTCTCAAGATCACGTCAATGCCTTAGGTTGGAACCCAATGTTCTTCTGCTGGCCTCTGACCAGACAGGGCGAGCCAATCATGCTCGAATATATGAAACTACTTGCAGAGGACTCGTACCAAGACTTGGCTTTGCTTGACGAAGATGGATGGAGCTGCGTACACCGAGTTGCTGCATTTGGTTCCGCTGAGGAACTGATGCAGCTTATTGAATTGGGCGCCGATCCTCTGGGCAAATCTTTGCCGCTTGGATGGAATGCTCTGCAGCATGCTTGCTTCTATGGAAACGTATCGTGTTACGAGGAACTACTGTCTCAACTCGAAGTACAAGCAGCATCGATGACAGACGAACGCGGTTGGACGCTGCTGCATCTCGCTGCAGCTTCTGGCTCCGAAGGTCTATTGAGGGATTTGCTGAAGCGTGGAGCAGATCCAGAAGCCCTCACAAACCCTTCGGTTGCAGAAACAATGAATCAAGACTTGTACGGGAAGCGATGCTCGCCTCGAGACATTGCGGCAATTGAAGGCCCCGAGCATGTTCTCAAGTTCGACCGAGCGATCGAAGACTTGCTTGCTGATGATGAGGTGTTCTTCGACGCAGAGGGGTAGAGTACTAAGTCGTCGTTACGACCGAGACTTCTCCAGCTCCAGACGTGTCATCGACAACAGGACGACTATTACGTTCCATGGCGCTTTTGGTCGGGGCGTTCGAACACGTGTCTCACGCACAGAGAAGACACCGAACTTGATTTGCCTGCTCATAGGCGCCGCAGCTGATCACGAGCACATGTGCTGAATGTCGCCGCGCCTGATCGGCAACATATGAAGTCCAAGCGCTTCCCAGCAGGATGTATGAGCGACTGTTGAGCAACTTCGCAAAAACACCTCACACAACTGCCCAATACCTGGTTATCAGGCACATTGGAGAGACTGTCTCGCATAATTGGGGTCCAATCCTGCCGCTTTTGGCTGTGGGTCACGAGATGTTAGCTGAACCATGGTCGAGCACGAACTCTACTGCTGTCGGCAACCAAGCTGTGGCGCAATATGCCAGCATTGCCACTTCAACTTCAGCTGAACGAACACTCTCGTCGCCTTTCAGGCTTCGCAAGGCACTTGTTCGTACCATAGCAATCGCGCTCACTGGAGGCGTCAGTGCGCGTACTGAGAGGGTCGAATCTCAATGCAACGCGATTCGCAAGTCTTCAGAAACATGCCAAGCGCTTGTTTAAGAAGTGGAGAAATCTCCTGACCGCTTTCTTGTCCTTAAGACAGCAAGTTGTGGCATCTGTGCCGTCTGCACAAGCCACCACAAAGGATCCAAGCACGCGTTCGGTTTACGATGCCTACCAGACTTCCACCTTGCCCAGGCCCACCGCCAAACAGACCACTGCCGCCTCTTCCTAAGAAGTGATGACCATCCTTCCCCAACTCGCTCGCGTAAAAGCTCTACATTCTCAGGCAAACTTGTTGCCATTCTCTTAGCCCTGCTGGCTGGATTTGACGCCCTCTATTCGGACTTCGCTCACGGCCATTTACTCTTTGACCAATCATGGCTACCTCTCAGCTGACTTTATCTCAACTGCATTACATTGAGCCTATGAGGGAAAATACCGGACAGCTACAGCTATCAACTTCCATGCTTCCGAAACAATGCCTCTTCCTGGAAATGCTGCCCGGAGACTTGCGCAACATCATCTACGAGAAAGTCTTCTACGAACCAAATGGCGTCCACATCGATTTCAACGACAAGTCTTCTGGTCGTAATCTCCAGACTCGCTTCGCACTCGCAATGACCTGCAAGGAGATTCGAAACGAATGTTCGGGGCTGCTCTACTGGCTCAATACCTTCCACCTCCACGTCCCGCTTCTGCAGAACACCAGTAGGCTCCGGTCAACCTTGCCAGTCGTTCTTCCACTACGACACCGGGATCCCTCGACAAGAAGACTTCTGAATACGCCATCAGGTGATCTGATCTCCAAGTCGATCCAACTTCGGGAGACGGCACAGCGATTCGTCACAATGGCCATGAGACTTCCGCATATCGACGAAAAGATTGCCCAGCTTTCCAGGCTTGTCAGGAACGCCAACATCATCTCCCAGATCCGACGTTGTCATGTTCACTTGGGCTCTCAAACCGACAATGCTTTTGTAGCTCGATTCCTTTCGGCCTGGAATCAGATCGCACCGGTCCTAGCAGATCTCAGAACGAAGACGGAGATTCGAGTGTCATTTGGCTTGAGAGTCAGTAGGCGGCTAGTTGTTGCCTATGACTTTGGCCTTCGAGACTTGGAGACCACTATGATTGAGATGGATGGATGCGTGGTTCCGGACGGTGACTTGACGCTTCCAGAGCTTTCCAGCATCAACTCTGTCCGATCGACAGTTTGCCATTCCATCTTTACGCTGCAGACAACGGAGAAGACAAGACCAGTCGGAGAAAGTGCACAAGAGTTGCAGGTCTGAAGGCTTTGAGGCTGTTGCATGTTCCAACAAAGTACTACGGAACTTGCAGCGAGATCTTGTTTCCTGGCTCAGCAAACCAGTTAGCTAATTTCTGGAATTGACTCAGGACAAAGCCCAGTCGGGGTGTATAAGTCTACTACTTTCTCACTCCACTGCTCAGCACTCGCTCCATCAACTCTGCTGCAAACATGGCAACCTCCCTTGCGTCGAAGTTCAAGAGTGATCTAGACTGCATTGACCAGCTTGCAGCGGCCTACAACAAGCTTCAACTGCCAAAAACCACGAATCTCGGCCCTATTTCCTTCAAACGTCTCGCACAACTTCATGCCATCGCAGTTCTTCCCAAGCACAACCTCAATGGCAACTGGGATGGGGAATACGACCTTCTGCATGGGCAGAAAACGCTCTTGGTCCAGACTTTCGTCAACCGCTACAGCGTTGATGTCTGGGGAATGTCCACCGTGGACTTCTACTCTCGACCTGGGCTGGGCATTGCGGTCGAGGAGTATTTCGTGCTGCTCATCAGGCTTCCCGTTCCGGCTATTGTGGCGCATGAAAGCGTGGAGAAGCTGCTTGGAGGAACGGCACCTCGCCGTGCGTCCGTGGGATCGTTCGAGCCACCGCCGGAGCATCGCCATCGATGCATTATGGAGTCGTGCACAAAGGCTTTTGCCACGTACATCAAGCTGAGCGACCACATTGAGAAGATGCATCTGAATGACTAGGAAATCACGGCTTGGACAGGGCACAACATGGAAGTGGGTCAAGGTTTGGAAACTTGTGTAATAGGAAAGAGGAATGAAATGGAACAGCACGGTCAGCTAGCCTTTGAGAAATTGTATCTTCGCAACAGCAATGTGAGATGATTGAGCTTTCCGTATTTGCATGGAGTAGACGATGCAAATGGTTCGAGGAGAGATGAATCACAGCTGCAGCAATATGCAAGCTGCATCTGCTCGCAGCGAGCAAACATGCAGCGCAGTAAGTCGTTTGTGCACACAAGCATGCTTCTCATTCTAATTCAATGAAGCAACTCAGACCTCTCTCTCCCTCCCCCGTGATTATCACTCGCCAACTGAAGCCATCCACCATGGCGCCCTCAAATCGAATCACCGAAACAAGCACCGACATCCTCGCCCGTCTCCAGGAAGCCTACGACTCCCTCCAACTCCCGTCCATTACCAACCGCATCGCCTTCTACACCTTCGCAGAAGAACACATGCAAGCCAACATCGACGCAACCACGCAAGAGGCCATGCCGACCGAAGTCCGGTTCTTCAAAGCCGAACAGCTCGCTTTCGACTTCGGAAACAAGTATGGATATCTTTGGAGCCCGGCGCTCAAAGAGTGGGACGGGGAGAAGTTGGAAGTGGTGGGACAAGCGCTGCTTGAGTACTTCTTGGCGCTGTTGCAGATTCCGGTGTTTCGGCGTGCGAATGTGGGAGAGGCGCAGGTGGTTGATCAAGTTAGAGGAGGTACGGTGGGTAGGAGCAAGAGGAGCTCGAGCGAGCCGAGGGAGTTTGCGCCGACGACGGGTCGTTTGCGGGGAATGCAGACGGAAGATGCTTCTTTGGAGGCGGAGTTTCGCGTCCTAGGCTTGGGCGAGGAGGATCAAGATGAAGAGATGGAAGGCGGAGAGCATACACCGACTGGTGGCGGGTCGGGCGAATGGATTGAGGTGAAAGACAAGAAGAAGTCCTCCAGGCCTGGGAAGAGCAAGATTGACCCGTGTCCGTTCTGTGGGGAGGAGTTTGGTTCGGTGGACGAGGTGACTGTGCATGTGGAGTGGACGCATCCTGTTGATGATGGCAATTGAGTGTGAGGGATCTCTAGGGCGTCGCATATGTGCGCTCTCACACTTGAGGATTTGCCCTCAGTGAAGGACTGCTTGAGCAATCCCGGTTTCCGAAGCAAGTCATGTTCCCAAGGTGTCCAGAAACTATTCCGGGCTATGTAAGCAATCACGCTCTCGGTTACCCGGTGGCAGTAGAATGAGTAAATGGTAGATTATTTCTGGGTATTTGGAGTTCCGCATACAATGTTGCGCAGACCAGCCCGACCAGTGCTGAAGAGTGGAGACCAAAGCCTGGTCTACGATCTTGTGAAAAGCCGCGAAACCAATGCTCCTCCCACGTTTCTCGCCAGTGACCCGGAGTACAGTCCTCTTTCCACAAGCCCACTCGCTTGGCTGAATTTGTCGCATCTTGAGAAAGCCAGAGTATTTGTGATCGTGAGGACCAGCGCAATCACTGTTCCGAATGTCAGCCTTTCTCACGCAGTGTGCTCTTTCCTGCACCCGGGACCTACCTATCAGAGGCGCCCACTCGAATTCCAGCTTGACAAATGCGAAGATCGCCAATCCAACCCACATTGCAGGCTGAGCGTACAAAGCCAGCCAGAAGAATCTCTTGTCCGTTGCATTCACCACCTTTCCACCTGGCTCATTAGGTTGCGGGGCGCTCTCGAAGACCCATTGACTATCACCATTTCCTGTATTTACTTCATTCCACCAGCGAAGCCCAACAAGCCGGCGTCCGGCGATGTTCTTGAGGTAGTAGAAGTCGACAGCAAGGAGGAGGATCGTGAGGATGAAGACGAGGACGAAATTGCGGATGAAGAGCAGGCCGAAGAGGTACATGAGCAGGGAACCTATAAGTGTCAAATCGTCAGTATGATATTCCATACTTGTCCAGATGCAAATTCATACCTGCTCTGAAAGATAGAAAGGTGATGAGGGTGATGGGATGAGCGCTCAGCCTCCAATTGAGGGAGCCAGGCGTCGCTTCGATGTCTGCCATTGTCGCAGGATTGGGCTAATCTGAAAGTGATATCGTCGGGCTATCGCATCGCTCGAGTTCGTGTATGGAACGGATCGGTCTCTTGTGGTGGGAGGTGTAACTTTTGCGGTTGTCCATCACATGCGAGCGTCGCGTCCCCTGCGCGTGAAGTGGACAGCTTGACGTCGCAAATGAAGTTTAGCCGCGGATACTTCCGCCGCTTGAGCCGATATGTAGTGGAGATTCGTGATTCTTATCCTCACTTCCTCTCCCTCACCAAGACATCTCAGGCATCTCACACGGAAGTCCACTCATTCACATGCCTGACATCGGTTGAAAGCGCTCATGTCGATGAGCGTAAAAACGCTAATGCTCGCAAGGAAAACTGCTCCCGGATAGGATTGAGCGAAATGGAGAGGAGTTGAACTACTGCCGAGACTTGCTATGAGGATGTTTGTCGTTCGCAGATTCAAGCGATAATAACCTTAAGGACTGCCATATGTATACCGAGGGAAAGGAATTTACGGAACTGGTCATTCTACTAGAGACAACACACCTTGCAGCCACGGACTGGGATCCTTGAATGCAGGGAGTACCCATCTCGTCAGCCTCGTCGGGAAGTGCGGAAGCGCGAGTTCGTCCTCTGCGGCTCAAACCCCGAGCAACTTGTGCAGTATGTGTGCTGTACTTTCGGTATGCTATGACCGCATGGCGCTGCTCGTGACGATAAGTTTTGGTTCAGGGTTGGTGCAGATCCGGGGAAGATGGAGAAGTCGACATAAGTCCACAGGCAACTGCAACCATCCCCTTGTCGGGACTTGCGGAAAGGCCAGGTGATCTTCTTTGTCTGCCCAAGAACATCCTCGATCGCGTACTCGTCGCTTAAATGGTGCTCCGTCCTCTCTAATGACGCGCTTGTCGACGTGGCTCCTTTTGACCGATCGAGCCAAACTGCCGAGAGAGCCATGTTCAGTATCGTGCCAGGCACAGAATGCGATGACGGGAGAGTCGGAAGACGGCGATCGTCTTGCATCATGTTCATGAAGCACCTGCTGGCAAGTATCAGCAAAAGGAGGGGGAGAGCGCTCGCTCGTTCGCATATAAGAATAGAGGCATGACATT
This sequence comes from Phaeophleospora eucalypticola, assembly GCA_022814565.1. Classification (NCBI taxonomy): domain Eukaryota; kingdom Fungi; phylum Ascomycota; class Dothideomycetes; order Mycosphaerellales; family Mycosphaerellaceae; genus Phaeophleospora; species Phaeophleospora eucalypticola. The sequence continues at coordinate 743,636 of JAKLNG010000014.1, forward strand.
CCAGAGTCTACCCAATCTCCCGGATACCACCCCTGCCTCTCTGCACGATTTCATTTAGCAACACAACGTAATGCCGGACACGAACGACTCTGTCATGGACAACAATCCAGGCATCTATCGCGACATGGCCGATACCAATGATGCTGTGATGGATGGAGAAGGCGGCCGCGGCGGTGGCGGCTACGGAGCGGCACTCCACCACTATCGTACCGTCGATAGCGTAGTCATCCCGAAAGAGTACTTTGAGAAGATAAATTCGCAAGAGCGCGCGCCGAGAGCCGTTCTGAGAACCATCTTTGGCAATCCGTTCCCCATGTGAGCTTTCCGTCCTTGGAGTAATGCGCGAGGGACCTTGATGCTAATTTGATTCAGGCCACTCATGGGATTTCTTATCGCTTCGACTCCGCTGGCTTGTACTCTGATGGGGTGGAGAGGAGCAGGTGGGAATGGAGCCGCATTGGTGTAAGCTTTCACTCTCTAATACTGGAGCAAGGGCGCTGATACTTTGGAATCGCAGCGGCGTCTTCTACTTCTTTGGCGGAACCCTTCAGATCATCGGATCTGTTCTCGAATGGATCATTGGCAACACCTTTCCCTTCGTCGTCTTTGCATCTTACGGTGAGTGATCCAAATTCTCATGTCAGCCGTCCATAGCTCATCAGGGTCGTGCAAGGCGCTTTCTGGCTGGCACTAGGCGCGACACTTACGCCATTCTACAACGCGGAAGGGGCATACTTTGGATCAGAAGTCGACGGTTCAGCGTACAGCTTAGCGCTTGGGAAGCCGGCATACTACGATACCTACGGTATGTTTGCACAGGGCGACCTTGCTCGACCTCCATTGACTCTGGTCTCGCAGCATTCTTCTTCATGATTCTCGCCATCTTAAGCTTCTTCTACACGATCGCTTCTCTCCGCATCAACATCACCTTGGTCATAACCTTCTTCTTCATCACCATGGCTTTCACTATGCTCATGTCGGCGTACTGGGTTGTGGGCGATGGTAATGCTAAAGCCGGCATGCAGCTACAGATAGTAAGTCTCTCTTAGCCACATCCGTGACTCCGCTGACCCCTTTGTTTTTCCGTAGGCTGCTGGAGCTTTCGTCTTTACATTCTGCGTCTCAGGGTGGTACTTGTGGTGCTCCCTAATCTTGGAGACGCTTGACTTCCCTTTCATTCTTCCGCTTGGGGACCTGAGCAAGAGGTTTCCGAGTGGAACGGAAATGCGAGAAAGGAAGTTGGAGAAAGGTCTTGCTGGGACCAATGGGCACAAAAGGCCCGCCTAGGAAGTCGGTAATGGAAGACAAGCCACGATGGTGAGGAACAATAATTGGTAGAATGGAGCATCAAGTAAAGATGGAGAATGTAATAACGTACCTCCTAGAACTTATAGCCAAGAGAAAGTAGTCGAGAGCAATACAGGCGGCGCTTAGTCTGAAGGGGTTGTTTTCAATGACAGATATCCACTTCATTGATGCTGCGAAGCGGGAATGTGGCACACCTACATCTACGATGCGAGCGTCGCGTCCCCTGCGCGTGAAATGGACAGCTTGACGTCGCCAATAAGGTTTAGCGGCGGATACATCCGCAGCTACTTTCGCTCACTTCCTTCCTCCGCCAAACATCTCACACATCGTACATCAACATATCAATGCATTCGTTCGCTGCGAAAGACAAGACCCATTTGCTTCATTCAATCTTGTCTCAAAATTGTTGAATCGAAACACCATTCGACCACTCGGCCACCTATCTTGACCATCTGGCATCTTCACCCCATCTCTACGTTGTGGGAGCACTTTCGAATGACATTGATCGAAGTTGACGCACGAGTGTCTGCTTGCATGCTGATTTACCTGCGACAAGACCTCAGCGGCATGATGAAGTTCGGAACCGAGCGTCTCACTCAGAACCAAGTATGTGTCATAGTGCGGCACAGATGAGGCTTTCTGCATGAGGTTCCTTATTAATCCTGAACGCAGTCGACTTGCTCTTCTCTGTTCTGCTATCAGCATCTCTCTGGAAGCAATTAGAACACCACGTCTCGTCTCGCAAGCGCCCTCAAGATTAGACGTACTCTGAGCATTCTTACCCGCGAGCCATGGACTCTCCCGAGAATCAAGATCTTCACGGCATCGTTCAGCGATATGCAGAAGTTGCAGAAAGAGTCAATCGGCGGGAAATGAAACGACTCATTGAATACATCGAAGAAAGATGGGCGCCAGACCCAAACGACATTTGGCCCGAGGACGGCTACACTGATGCTGGCGCCTTTGCTTTGTGTGTCTGGGACGAGGCGTTCGGTGCAAGGTTTCCCCCTCCAAATCCAGGCCACGAGCCGTGTGACGCAGAGGGCGAATCAGGTCCTCCTCCACGTTCCGCTCGAATCGCTTGCAGATTTGGCGTACAGTCCTCTCACAAATCCCCAGCCTGACGACGAGATTGCAAAGAGACTTGGACTCTTGAAAGCTTTTCTGCAGGGGCAGCTTGACGCATCCAAGACGAGACTTGCTGCTCCATTGAAGATTCCTGCAGACTTTGCTACCCTGATGAGTATCACAGATGGCATGGGAGGCGTCGGTGTGCCCTCAGAAACAGATAGTCTGATGCTAGTTTATCCTCTCGAGAAGTATCTCGCCACTTGAAATCAAAGATTGTACTTTTTACCCAATGTACATCGTAGTCGCAGCGTGCCAAATCTCGAATCCCTCTTGGGGCAAAATTTTCGAGAAGATTCGAGTGTGGGCCTCCGATTGCTGCTTGGAAGATTGGCGGTAGTATGCAACACCGAAGCATTTATTACGCTCTATACCAAGATCGTGTGGGAGACGACGGCACTGTTGTGGCGAGCTGGAAGGTATTCGATCACAGTGGCGTAGACTCCGACGCGCCATACGACTGTCTTGCGGACTTCATAGCCACTGAGACCAAGTTTGTCGAGAGCAATACAGGCGGTGCTCAGTCTGAATGGATTCTTTGCTATGACAGATATTCGACCTCCTGAGAAATCTGTCCCGAGATCGCTGAGGCCTTTCACTGGCGCTGAGGGAGGAAATCCTCTTCAGACCGACGTTCGTGGGCCACGCATCCCGCGCAATTTATGCGACAAGACAGAAGCCTTTCATGCCTCGCTTACAGCACCCGTGAGATGTGGACGGCGCAGCCTCGCAACACGAGGCCTAAGCGAAATAGCTCAGGTATGATCCGCACGCCCGGCGCTTAGATCCTGACTCCAAATCGCTTGGACTTGACTGCCTATATCTAGGCGGCACTCGCAACAAGGACTTTCTTGACACTAACACGTTTCAAAGCCGTATCTTAAGTACCGGAATGTCCACCAACCTCTCTGCGCTAGAGAGACTGCCAAGGGAACTGAAGGCCATCATATTTGCTGCTATCCCCGACGTCCACTCTTTGATCGCTTTTGTGCTCTCTGGCCGTGAGCTGTATGATTCGTTCCTGCCAGACGAGCACCTCTTCGCTGGCAAACTTCTTGCCAACCAGTTCAAAGACCTACACATTTTTGAAGATGCTGCGTTAGCACTACAAGCGAGGTCTCACCCGCAAGACCTTTGGATACCAGAGCGGATGGAGAGCCTCTTCAGTAATCATGAGGCCCGTCTCGCTCATGTTCTCGCCCTTCGAAAGCTTTCCGAGGCATTGGAATGGGCAGACTTTCATCGCAAAGTCCAAGACATCGCTGAAGGTACGGACTCCGGGCAAGAAACATAGACACCGAATGGGAGCTGATTCGTTGTAGACATTGCAGCAAGATATTTGACAGCGGCTGAGCAGCGCTATCACTCTCAAGATACCACATATCACGAACAGATCATGCAAAACGAATTGTCTCGCATAATGCGAGCATTGTATCGATTTGAGCTATACTGTGCCTTCTACGGAGATAAGAGGCTCAAGGATGCTTCTTCCCAAAAGCTTCAGCGTGATATCTTTTGGTCGAAGTATGCGCCTTGGGAGATCGAGCAGATTGCCTGCGTGATAGAGTACTTCTATGCGCGACTGATACCACGTAAGCGCTTCTCGCCCATCCATTATCAATACCAGCACTGACAACTGCGTAGTCTTTAAGGAGCTCGGACTGACCTTTTCTGAATGGACGTCGTTTTCCTCCATAGCCGAAGTGCTAGGCGATTCGACCGAGGAATTTCTCCAACCACAAAACGCTCACGGCATTGCAAACATCCACATGCTGATCTTCAAAGGCCCCAGGCCAAGTGATCCTACGCCGTCTGTATCCTTGGTTCGGAGTGATTTGACATACGCATTCGATTTTGTAGTGGAAGGACTCGATGAATGCATGAAAGCTGGCTGGGCACTGGATTTTGCTGAGCACGAGCAAGCTCCGCATACATCAGCAGAGCCGAGACAAATTGCGAAGCCGCCTGTGATTCAAGACAGGGACAACGGACCTGGAAGAATACGGAGATCGGCTCACCAACAGGAACTCACCTTCGTGCTATTGCCGTCCAGAGCAGAGTTGCGATCCTGTGGATATGTGTTCTGGGATGAGGCAAGGCTCATCAAATGCGGACTGATGACCACGCTGTCTGCGGAGGTTCACTTGGCAAAATTTTTGCCCCAGAGCAACAATGAGCCGCCGACAAGAGATGAAAGAACGGAGTGGAAAGTGAAAGAGTTCATTGCATTGGGTCGCCTGGAGTTGTTTCTCTGATGATATAGTGATAGCTGCTCGATGTTTGTGAGACCATTTGCGAGCGTATCTGTGTTTACTCAAGGATTGGCGGGAGATCCCTTTCAAAGCTGACAATGCGGACCGAGGCAAAACGAAGACGCTCAAAATTCTCCAAACGCAAGCGATCCTTGATGTGAAGGTAGGAGAGGTTGAGAATTGAAGGTCGAGGTCGGTGAGAATGAGGCGCAGCTTAGCAGGGCGCTTAGTCGAAACACGGCGGCAAGAGCAATCCTGCAACACCAGTGACTCAGCGACAACATCTCCCCTCCATAAGGCACACTTGCGCTATTCCTTCACCACATCAATTCGCTGGACGAACTTCATTTCCGAGATGGCCGGGCAGTCAAACACAACGAAACTCTCCCCTCTCGAATCCCTTCCGATCGAGCTCAAGAACCTCATCTTTGATCGACTCCTGGACATTCCCTCTCTTCTGGCCGCCGTGTTGACCGGTCCAGAGCTGTACCATGCTTTCAAAGCGGACGAGTCGAGGGTTTCGAGATCTGTTCTTTGCATGCAAATACATGAAACGTCCATGAGCGACGCGACTGGAGCATGGGTAGCGAGATCGCATTTCAACAAGTACTGGACCGTACAACGGACTCAGAAGTTTTTCCATGAGACAGAAGACCGAAATGAATCGTTTTTGAAAAACGTCAATCTAGCAAAGGCGCTGCAGATGTCCCAGCTCCACTCAGCGGTGCAACACCTCGCGCTGGGTACGATCCGCTGAACTTCTCTCTCAATCTTCTTGAAATTTCTAATTGGTGGCAGGTCTGGTTCAGCATGGGGTTCGTAGTGCAAATATGAGCATGGGACTTCGAGAGAGATGGCAAAGCTTCAATTTGCAAGAACTCTCACGGGTAGAGCGTGCCCTCTATCGGTTCGAGCTGTACTGCATTTTCTTTGGCGACCCAAGTTTCAGAGTCGTGGAGAAAGGCGTTGGTCAGCGAGAAGCATTCTGGAATTACTTTGCACCTTGGGAGATTGAGCAGATTGCAAGCGTATCGGAATATGTTCAAGTCGCTATATTGCCATGTAAGTCCTCGCAACCATCCTTGAGCGCATGCTGACTTGCATCAGTTGTCGAACATCTCGCAATGACGGTGCCAAAATGGACAAACTTGCTACATTACTCCAGCGACTGCAACCCGTCTCTCGAAGACTTTGTGCTTGCACGGATGTGGCCAGGCCTACAGTATGTTCGTTCATTTGTAGATCAAGACCTCACGCGGCAACATAATCGACCCATACTGGAAGATCCCTATCCTTATGTCAACAATTTCATACAAGAAAGCTTGGATTGCGCGATAGAGGACAGCCAGGGATGGACACTCTCGGACCTCGAGAGCGATCCGCGCGCAGCAGATATGCGATCGATCATCAAACCCGCGAGATACGACGATGGCGATCCCGGACCTGAAACAATGTGGCGATGGGCTTATCAAAATGGGGTCTCGGACTACGAAGAGCAAAGCAGATTCGTTCGGTGTCCGTCAAGCAAGTCGCTCCGCAGCTTCGCGTATGTCTTCATCGATATGAAGAGAGCTCAGAAGTGGTTTTTTCTCGAGACCGCAAAGACACAAGAGGACTTTCTAGACTTCTCGGATTGGACTTCTGCAAGGTACCAGGACTTATCTCGAAGGATTGACAAGAAAGAGATTGACTGGTCTGTAGCCGGAGTACATGTGAATGCCATCTAGACGCAGGAAAAGGCAACCAGCCGCGGAAAACATTGGAGATCACAACAGGCTCGATTGCGGCTAGTGACTAGTACCGTTCCCGAAGTCTGACCAAAACAGATTATCAAACAGATTGTCAAAAAGGCTAGAATTTGCTATTGACGATTGCCGCCTTATCTAACCTGAAAGAAATAGCAGGCAAAATCGGAGGCGCACAAGCAGTAAGTCGGCGCGATTCGTGAAAGGCTTCAGCGCAGCTACAGACTCCATAGCCCAAGATCAAGCCAGTCTAACAAAATCGCGACCGCCCCAACAATCGTCAAAACACTCCTTCACCACAATGCGCTGCTCTGCCCAGTTCGCAGTGACCACGAACAATTCGCCGACCCACAATATCTCCAGCCTTCGGCAGGCTTGGAAGACGAGTGGAGCCTGTAGTTCGACCACCTCTCTTGGTTACTCGTGCCTATCATTTTCCCAGTCTTTTGTATCGATAGCCAGGATCCGCAAATGGCGAAAGTGTCTCAACTCTTGCAGTAGCTCGCATCCGGGTCCGATTCCCACCACGCCCAATTCTTGTAAGTTTGGCAGCGCGTGGCGTAAGAACGCCAGAGACTGCAAGTCCCACTTTGACTTGACGTCTATCCGGAATACTCGAGGTGAGGGATGCAGATACGTGATTTGATAGTTTGGTATCAGACTTCCAACCAACGCAACGATGCTCGGGCACCTTGTAATCAGCAGACCCGTATCCCCGGCGACCTGTAGTGTTGTGACCTGGGGAAGAAACCCCACTTCCTCGAAGAAAGGCGTGCTGACTTCCGGATACATCTGCCACAGCACGTCCATGGACAGTGTTTCCAGCCTCTCCAAGCTTCGTATGAAGTGTGCAAGTCTGCAGGCCACCTGTGCCGACCAGTCAAGATCCAGATCGAAATTGAAGACAGGAACTTTGATGGTCAATCTGCGAATGGAAGATTTGTTCCGGCGTCGATTCATTGTTTTCAAAGCGATTGGCAATTCATCGAAGCCCTTCGTGAACTTGACATGGTGGAAGAGGATCGGATCGGCCAGAGATCGAATTCGCTTGCAGGTTGCGGAGAACGCTTTCAAGGACAGAGAAGTGCTCGGGAAGTCTTGTGATGGTGGCGTAGCAAGATTTTGGCATATCATGACTGAAACATCGTCGTTCAACGCCAAAATGCTTGGTGGTGTGTAGAAGTAATACTCCTGAGGCATCGTTTCAAGGGTGGGCTGCTGTGAATGTGACTGTCATTTTGGTCGTCTCCCGGGGCTTTATATGTTGTTTCCTGAGGAGTTGACCATATAGGTACTGAGCAAGGAGTTGTAGGCAGCGTAGGCAGCATTTCCATTCCTGTAGATTGGTTCAGGCGGAACTGACATCCCTTGCTGTACCTTTGTGCCTAGAGAGTCAGCTAGCAGGAATGTTCCTTTTAGGGACAACAAATTCATTGTGTACAGGCCGACAGCATCGAGCACCTCGCTTTTCGAAGGCCATGAATTTGCCGCCTCGATCAAGTTCGTGATTTGTTGCCGTGAAATGTACACCTTGTCAACAACAGAGCCCACAAAGCATCGCAGCACAAAGATGATGCGGCCATCACGGATGGCAAATCTTGCGCATCCAGTTCAGCGAAAGGTTTATGGATGACGAATGATGTTGTATGTTGTGGATCGAGGAATCTAAGTTGTCCAAGTCAAGAAATGTCGTCGGCATATACTTTTTGATATCGTCCGTGCACCGGAAATAACGCCACGATACACCCGCGCCCGCGTATCGGGGTTGAGCGAGGAGGCATTACTATCGGGCTTACTTCATCCGTCAAAGATACAACCTTTCCGTCACCAACAACACCGCCGACGACAACGTTGGGAAGCACCAGGGCAAGAGGCGGAATACGCTTGGATTGAGGACATCTACACGGCTACAGAACTCCAGGGAATGCAGAGATATCGCGCCCCGGACGAGCTGTAAAGGCTCACTACCGCCTCCTCAAGCAACCGCCGAGACATGATTGCTCTGCGTACGACAACTCCTGCTCGCATTTTCACCTTCATCTCTGTACCGCAGACGCAGCGACAGTTCTGGACATGGGCCGCGAAGAAGAGCCCCGACGATGGACAATTATCCCGCCGACACGATCGCGAACGAGATCGAGACCCGCAGGCCGGCCTGAGCACTCCGGTGCCTGATGGTGCCGAGGACAGAAAGAGCCAGAGCCCCTTCTACTTCGAGACAGGATATGCCGGCTGGGCTAAGAGAGGCTCGCGACCGTTTCCGCCGCCCTTCTTTTCTCCGCCGAGTGGAAGCTTCAGTGATCCTCTCAGCACCACCCACCGCTCAAAAGATCGGAGACCGCAGGTCGACGGGCAGATGATCCGCGGCGTTACGAACGGCGACGATGCAATGCTCGCGAGTGCCTCTCTGATCTGTACAAATGATGGTGTCGGACAATGGGCGCAGCGGGAGAGGGGATGCGCTCCGCTTTGGAGCAGGCTCATAGCGCACTTCTGGGCCATGTCTGCGGAGAAGGATCTATACGGCGGACAAGGAAACCCAGATCCGGTGCGATATCTGGACGAGGCATACTCGCACACGAAGGAAGCGCTCAGTGAGCCGAATGAGTGGCTCGGAACCACGACCGCAAGCTCCGCACTGCTGCACTATTCGGAAGGTGATAATGGCCAGCGTCCGGTTGTGTATGCGACGCAGCTGGGTGATTGCAAGATCCTGGTCGTGAGACCGAAGGATTCGAGCGTTCTGTTCGCTTCCAAAGAGCAGTATCATTACTTCGACTGTCCGAGACAGCTGGGAACGAATTCTCCTGACACACCTCAAGAGAATGCGGTCATGACCAAAATCGACGTCGAAGAAGAAGACATTGTCTTTGCCATGAGCGACGGTGTCACCGATAATCTATGGGAAGAAGAAGTGATGGATTATGCGGTCTCCGCTCTGCAGACGTGGAAAGAGCAGCACGGTCAGGAAGGAGCAGAGAATCTGGCTGAAGCGATGAAATACGTCGCCCAGGAGATCGTTCTTTCTGCACGAAAAATTGCTGAGGATCCCTTCGCAGCTTCGCCGTTCATGGAGAAAGCAGTCGAGGAAGGTCTCGCCATCGAAGGAGGCAAGCTCGACGACATCTCGGTTGTAGCAGCAATCTGCAAACGACGCTCGCCTGGCTGAATGACACAACACCGATCTCTGGATATACAATATCATCAGTCGCATATTTCGCCGGATTCATCTTCAGCATGTCGCCAGCCACGATGCGCGTCGGCATCACCGCCGGTATCATGGGCATCATGATCGTTGTTGGATTTTTGGTAGTGTGCTTGCTTCTCTTCACCGAAGGGCATGCTGAAACACATCACTTCAACATCATTCGGTTCGAAAACAAAAGCTGCCCAGCCGGCGGCGCCGTCGATGACAATCAAATCGTCCTTCGCGAGCAGCAGTGCCATACCTTCAGGACTCCCCATCGCGATCTTTGGCAAAGCTTCCTGTTGACGGAATCGAACCGGAAAGCGGACCACCGAAACTGGACCTGCGAAATGCGCACATGGCCCATCATTGGGTGTGAAGGTGACGAGCTAAGGCGTGTCTACTTGCCTGATGTATGGCTCCAACTCTCCAGTGGCTGATGGCAAGAACGTGTCTTTGCTAATATTCCATACAGCTACGAAACCACACCTACCCAACCTGCGTTGGAGGCGTGACGAAGAACGAGTCTATCCCTGCATGGGATGATCGCATCCACCAAGAAGTCACTGTAGACTACGGAATTCCCACGGCCCAGAGCGTTCAAATCAACTGCCAAGCACCGTCATTTCAGTCATTCGCATCGAACGCGACCAGACGCGACCTCCGTCACAGAAGATGGAACTGAGTCGGAGGGTAATCTGAGAACGGGAAACCTCCAGAGCCGGCATCGGGGTTCCGCTCTAGCACGAGCGTGCGTTGATGGACAAGCGAACTGGACATGTGGAGGGCGGATACTGTACACAGGACACCTAGAAACTCAATCATGACATTGGTTGCCAGATTCACGAAATGCGTGGTTGATCTCACACCTGGTCGTCTTCACATGCATCACGGTTCCGAGCCGGTACCGACAACCTTACTGACCAGGGTGGACCCATTCTGAGCTTTCATACTCTGCCTCATTTCGCATCGCAATGCAGGAGTCTCCCCAAATTGGAGGAGGATCTAGAAAAAGAGGGGATGATTCGAAAGAGAATGACGCAGAACTGAGTCGATTCCCATTGCTACAAACCTCAATACTCCCACAGCTCACCAGCACCCTGCACCTCATCCTCTTTGCCTTCAACAAACCCTTTCTCCTTCATCGTCTCCTTCGCCCTCGCAATGACCATCTCCATCGGCGGAGGCCCCAGATTACCTCTCGCTTGCTGACTTGCTGCCCTCTTGAAAGCGGAAGGAAAGAGCCACGGCACCGATTGAAGCTCTTTGCACTCTACAAATCCAAACAAATCAGTCCAACTCCATTTGTCTCCAGCTTTTCGATTGCTGTGTAGATCACGAACTAACCTTTCATATCCTCCACTTCACTCGGCGCAAATCCGCCTCCAATGAAAATCGCCTTTGGAACTTTGATCGGCCCCAGAGATTTGCAATTCGATCCTAAACCCGACGAAGGCTCTGTTCGTTCATTGCGGAGGAGAGCGCGGAGTTCGGAAATGGCGACGGGTACGGAGTGGCAGACGTGCACGACTTCGTATTCTGGCAGCATGCGCGTGATGAAGTCCTGAGCCATGTCGGGGTGTTTGCCGCAAAGTGCGATGGGGATTGGTGCCATTTTGCCAATTTTTTGGAGGAGTGTATGAGAATTGGCGGGAAGTTGGAAATCTGTCGACAGTCGTGACGTCCTGTGTTTTATATGTGTAGTCCCTTCGGTGCCTTATCTGACGCGCTCCAGCTGTTGGCCTTGCGTGGGATTGAGTTGGTGGACGTGCCGGGATGCGCGTGCAAGATAAAACTGGGGCGGGCTGCAGCTGATGCCTGCCTGATGCAGCGGTGTTTCGGGAAATCTTCAAGTATCGAAGTTCCGGAACATCAGTTGAAAGTACTCAGGCAGCAGGCGCAGGTGGTTTTCGGTTATATTGTACTGCTTTGTGACCTTGCTCTTGACCTGGACCGGGGCCATGACCGTCTCGCCAGCAGTTGTTGCAGTAGATGTCGCCGTCGCAGCCGAGACATCGCACTTCGCCATCTTCGTTACAGATGCAGCACCAAGAGTCGATGTCTTCGTCTGTGTAAGTAGGTAAATTGGATTTGGGCTTTACTTTGGCTGTGACCTTTGGTCTGGTGGATGGCTTGCTTGTTGGCGTGGAAGGCAGTTTCAAGCCGCCGAGTCCTAGTTTTGCGAAACGTGCTTGGAGGTCGCTGTCTTCTTTTGACTCTGCATTGGGCTCTGAAGACTTTGGCTCGGGAAGATTGGATGGTGTCGAAGGCAGGTCAAGGCCAATACCAGACTCGAGTTGCTTTGAAGACTGATCGTCGTCTTCATCGCCACCGTACTTCTGCTCGTAGTCCACTTCTGCCAGTACTCGCTTCACATAATCATTTGCGTCTTCCTCATCTTGCTGATCTTCGTCTTTCTCATTTTCATTATCATTTGTCTCGTCATGCACGTCATTCATGTGGCTTTCGCCATTCTGACCGGATCCGGCCTGATCGGACTCCTTAGGCAAAGCATCTTTTGCTTCCTTCAACAGAGAATCAGTGTGTTTAGGCTCTTCAGGATCCAGCTTCCACTGATCATCAGGCCCTAGTTCGGCGAGCAGTTCATCCAGCGTCTGCTCGTCTCCATCTTGCTGTTGCCAGTTGCGGATCGGGTCCTTCTCAGCGGCAACCTCATCCTTCACTTGAGAGGTAAGCCTCGTCACCGGATCCGAGGGATCATGTACACCGGAGCTCGCGTTTTGAGGAGTCCCGCCAGCCCTCAAGGTCTTCAATCGTTCCGCGAGCTTGTCTTCCACAGTCTGCGGCTCCGACGTCTGTACATCCACCGAAGGAGCGGGCTGATTCAGCCTGACGGACGAAGGCTTCAAGGCGTTCAGTCGGGCCAGCAAGTCATCATCCTTTCCAGGCATTTCTAACAAGAGGAAACGACTTTGATGGCCATTAGATATTGGTGGGCCGTTCAATAGGATGTCGAGGCTCACGAAGTTGAGTTCGGGATATGGCGCCTTCCTAAATACGGCTAGTTCCGGAAATAGCTCCTGTTCCCGAGGTTACTGAGGAGTGACGATGATCTTCAACTCCACGTACTTCACTTCTCTCCAATGTGCAATGTAGACAACATTTAAATTCAAGGACTTTGACTTGGCAAAAGCAACTGGGCGACCCAAAGATTACAAAAGCTTGTTGTTTCACAAATTGCAATCATGGCGGCAGCAGGAGCAGCGAAGCAAGTCATCCGCCGGGCACAGCTATATGGTATGTCCAATGCTTTTACCCTTAGTCAAGATCAAATCAGAAAATCAATGGATGCCTTGACATGGTTGCTAACACAATCGTCAGTCCCCGGCTCCTCCATGCGGTTCCTCGAAAAATCCCGCTCCATCCCGGCCGTCGACTCCATCTGCTACGATCTCGAAGACTCCGTAACACCGGGCAAAAAACCCGGAGGTCGTCAAAACATTCTCGAAATTCTGAACCGCGAGCGTGCAGCTGGAATCCGTGAGCAAGCCGTGCGGATCAATGCCGTGGATTCCGGGTACGCACTCGAAGACCTGACCTCCATCCTCAAGGGGAAGCACCTCGATTGTGTTGTCGTGCCGAAAGTCGACGCACCCAAGGACTTGCATTTCGTGACAGACGTGCTGAGACAGATGCTCCCCGAACGGCACGCAGAAGGGAGCACGAATCCAGTGAAGATCGTCGCATTGGTAGAATCCGCACGCTCAGTAATGGACTTGAACAGCATCTGCAAAGCATCCCCGTACCTCTCCGGCCTCACCTTTGCCGCCGAAGACTTCGCAATGGACCTAAGCATCACGCGGACTCCCTCTTTGCAAGAATTCATGTACGCGCGAAGTGCGATCGTGACGGCGTCGAGGGCGCACAATTTGCCTTCGACGATTGATTTGGTGAGCACAACGTTCCGAGGTGAGGAGGGGAAGCAGCAGCTGAGGGAGGAGAGTGAGAATGGGAAGCGGTTTGGGTTTAATGGGAAGCAGTGTATTCATCCGGATCAGGTCAGTGTAGTGCAAGAGGTTTATTCGCCGTCGGAGAAGGAGGCGGAGTGGGCTGTGAGGATTGTTATTTGTGATAAGAAGGCCGACGAGCAGGGGCGGGGTGCTTGGACGATGGATGGCAAGATGATTGATGTGCCTGTGGTTGGGAAGGCAAAGGCTATTGTGGCCAAGGCGGAAGTTTGTGGGTTTGATGTGAAGAGTCTGATGGAGAAGTTTAAGGATGAGCAGCCACAGTAAAATAATCAATATGAATGAATTCAATTTGTACAATCTCTTCTGTATCTTCTTCCTATCAATACCCCCTCTTCCGATCTACAACATTGATTAATCGCTCCCCCTTCTTCCTCCTCTCCAAATTCCCCTCCAGCACCAAGAATGTTCTCTCGACATAATCACTCCCACCGCCACTCACATGCGGCGTAATAATCACATTATCCATTCCCCAGAGCTCACTATCCTCCGGCAGCGGCTCTGGGTCCGTCACATCCAACGCAGCTCCACTCACCCTCCCATCCTTCAACGCCTCAATCAACGCAGGCTGATCCACGATCGGCCCTCTCGCAATATTCGTCACGAAAGCCGGCCGCTTCCCATCCCGACTCAGTGCATCAAACTCCTCGCTCGAAAGGAAATGTCTCGTTTCTTTCGTCAACGGAACAGAAATCACAAGCCAATCCAGATCCTGCTTCAAGAACTCTCGCAATTTCTCTTTCTCCAACCCACTAAACCAATCCCTTGGGATACTGCCATCTGCATCTCCCGTTCCAGGGACAATGAACCCCTTATCCTTCTTCTTCTCCGACGTCTCCTTGGGCGAAGCAGTGTACGCCAAAACTTCCATCCCCATCGCCTGCGCGACTCGTCCGACCTGGCGACCGATACTCCCATAACCCAGAATCCCGACTCGTCGACCAACCCAGTCTCGAACTCGACGATAGTTCTGCGGTTTCCCATCGACACTCCCTCCCCATTGCCGTCTCTTCTGCAGCTCGTGGAGCTGATTGTATCCGTGACTACTCACCAATCCCGTCATGACGACCCATTCTGCAATCTGCGGGCCGTGTATTCCGGACGAAGTCGTGATGATGATCTCGTCTGTTTCGGTGTAGATCGGGCTCTTTTCTGCTTGGTTACTGCCCGCGCTGACAAGATGCACAAGTTCCAAATTGGGAACATCGGAGAGCTTCTCGGGAAAGGTGAAGAGCGTGACGAGGATGGTGGTTTTGTGCCATGTTTCTTTGGGCACGCGCTCTTTCAGGTCGTAGAACGAGACGTTAGGGTTGGACGAGGAGTCGACGTATTCGATATCGATGTCCGGGAACTTGGTCTTCAGCTTGGAGATGGTAGATTGCGGCTCCGGAAATGGGAGGATGGCGAGGAGGAAGTCCTTGGGTGGTCCGCCGCCCATTGTGAAGGCTGTTCTACGTATCGTGTCTGTTGTCTGATCAACTGCAACGCAATGCTCAAGAAATGGAATGGAAACAAAGATGACAAATGCAGCTCCTACCTTTGCGCCATACCTCGAGCTCAATAGAGATGCCTACAATGACGCGAGCAGTCGAGAGGTTGTGGATGCGCCTATCATCGGCCGTCTGCGCCGCAGAAGTGGAGTTGTGAGCTTCCTCTTTCGGACCCGTGAGCTGCCCGCGCCAAGAAAACAACAACGTGACTGTCAAGATAGCAATGAGAGGAGATATGCCAGACCATGATAGTAGCATACGCTCTTCCACTTCGACGCACTTGTAATACACAGCAATGCCACGTAATCCGTTCTCAAACGTGAAGCTCGCAGCCTAACGCCTCCCGTAGAGACAACAAAGACTAAGAATCAGTAATTCATTTCAGTGATGGCGAGGATTTCCTATCCTCAAGCAAAGTAGTACAACCCCATTTTCCACCGCCACGCTTCCTGGCCGCAATTCAACTCCTTCGCACCTTCAGCAGAAACGTCCTGTCGAGTCCCAATTCACCGCTTTCTAAGCAGTGGCTTCTTCAGGGGCGCTCTGCATGCGCACATCTCCGTCTGCCTCCTTCTCAACAGACGGTTCCGCATCCTTCTTCTCGTCTTCTGCCTTTGCCTCTGCGATCACAGATTTTGCCTCAGGTGCGGCGTCAGCCTTCTTCTCAACATCTTCCGCGTCCTTCTCCGCCTTCTCCTCAGTCGGCTTCTCTGGCTCAGCAGCAGGCGTTGCCTCGGCGGATGCCTTCTCTCCGTTCGCCTCGGACTCCTTCACAGCAGCGGCTGGCTTTGCGTCGCCATCAGATTCCATGCGCTTGTTCCAGATGTCGAGCAAAGCGGAGCTTCGCTTCTTGAAGTTGTACTGCTCGTCTTTGGGCACAGATGCCAGCTTGACGATTGCTTTGAGCACCTTGTGAATCTTGGTCTCGCGGATGATAGACGGCTCCAAATCCACATAAGCCTCCAGCTGGGTGAAGAATTCCGACATTCCGGGCATCTCTGACTCCTGCGGCGCCTGATCGCGGGCCAGGAAGCCCTTCTGAAGTCGATGACGCAGGTAGAGCACAGCCTTCTGGCGCTGCTCCAGCTTCTCCGCCTCCGTCAGCTGAGGCTTCGATGCGTCGTCTTCTTCTGGCTTCGGTGCCTGGACGACCTTCTTCTTCGGCTTCGCTTTCGATGCGGACGCCTCTCCGTTGGGGGTCTTGGGACCATTAAGCTTGGTGACCTTGGGCGTCTTCTTTGGCTGTAGTCATGTCAGCTCAATTCACGTCTGCCCAAAACTTTCGCCGTGTTGCTGCATTCCAATTGCAAATGCGATAAAACTTACCTTGGCCTCGGCGTCGCTCTCAGCATCCTTCTTACGTTTCTTGCTTGATTTCGGCGCATCGGTGTCGTCCATGTCGACGTCCGTCTCAGCTCCCTTGCTCTTCCGAGGGGCCTTCTTCTTCTTCTCCTTGGCCTCCTCAGTCGCCTCAGCCTCGGCTCTCGCAGCCCGCTCAGCGGCCTGACGCTCAGCCTCAGCCTCAGCTTCCTCCATTTCCTGGCGGATGATCTCTTGCTCCTCTTGCCACGCGTTGAGCATGGCCCTGAAGTGGTCGATGCCGTGGTTTTGCGAGGCGATCTTGTAAGCATCCTGCAGCGCTCGAGTCATCTTTGTCTTGGGCAGCTCCTCGCACTCCTTGGGGTCGAGAGGCTTCAAGTTCGTGTTGACCATCCACTGGCTGTAGAGAGACATGTCAGTGTCGGTGCTGCTTCACTCCTGCATCATCAAGGTACTTACAACTCATTTGTCGACAGGAACATGATGGGGAAGGTACGCTCTTTGGCGTTCTTGCCGCCTTCTTTGAAGTCATCACGAATGGAGCCGTCGGGACGAGCAGTGCTCACGGGGCGCGTGGCGAGAAGCGTCTCAGGAAGCATATCTTCGTCGCAGATAATGGCTGGCCACGGTGGGTATCCCTTGAGACGTGCCCAGTAGAACTCGCCCGGCTTGCAGTCGAGGTGCAGCGTAAGCTGATTCTTCTTCTTGTTCTTCTTGTTCTTGTGCTCCGGCACGCCGCCAGTCGACTTCCTTTTCTTATCTTTGCCGCCGCCCGATGCAGGTGCATCCTCAGAGCCAGGCTCGGCGGGCGCGCTGCCGGCTTCCTGCGCGTCACCCTCCATGAAGGTAGATCCGTCCAACTGCGTGTGCTCTACTGCTGTCTCCTCGCCCTCCTCCTTCTCGCCGTCCGCGGCAGACTCACCGTTGGTTGTGGTAGGCTCGTTTGACTCGTTCGCAACGGCAGGCTGGGTAGTGATCAGCACCGCCGTCGTGCCTACACGTGATAGGCCGTGTTTACTTACCGCTGGCGCCTCTACGGACGCGACGGTGGTCGCCTCGTCGGCCATAACGGGCGTGTCGTGCCGCGTGCGGGCCTAAGTGGTGCGCGCGAAGTACTTTGCGACGCGGTGAGCGTGGCTGGCGATACCACGAGTGACGCGTGGGTGCGAGCGATACTCGTCGCAGCGGCCGGCAATGGACGGGCAGTATGCGGGCACAAGCTGCAGGTCGGGGTTGTGATGAATGGGCGACGCGTGGTGGCGGGTGTGATGGTTGGTGTTGGTGGTGGAGTGCAGGAGAGAGAGAACGGACGACGAGCGAGCTTTCCAATCTTCTCAGCGTCGCGCACAGACCAAGTGTGACGGGGCTGGTTTTTAGATTCACTGCGCGCTGCCACCTCCCACGCCCCAAACGTCTCCAGCGAAACCACAGAGCCGCTTGTGACTGTCCTTTCGATTGTCCGCGTGTGTACTCAGCAGTCGCATGCCTTTGTTGTGCGTGTCTTCGGGCATTTTCGCCGTCGCGGTGCTCGGATTCCAAGCCTTGCTCAGCGCCACTTGATTGGCTTGAGCGTCGATTGCCCGTCCAGCCGAGATTCCCGGCGCTGCATTTTTCCCACGCACGCTCCCGCGCTCGTACGGACGGCCAGAATGTCGTCGTCGTCGAGTCTGGAGGTTGCGTGTTGTATCTCGATCGTAATTCTGGCCTCTTTTTGCATTCTTCCAGGACATGCGCTGCTCAAAAAGGTGGTCTGCTTATCGACTGACGCTGGACGCCAGTTCTGAAGCTAACCAGGCCCCCCACCATGCGAAAAATGAGCTCAAGTTCGGAAGTCCAGGGCGCAGAAAAGTTGTCTGAAAACGTGCTGAGCATTCTCTAGCAAGTGCAGAAGGCTGCTCAATGGCTCAATCCGATCAGGGCGGCCTCAGAAATCTCGTTCGACGAGAATTCATCATTTGATCCTTGACTCTGGTGTTGCTGTCGTAAAGAGTACATTCTTGTCATCGCAGTGTACCGAGCAGATTCGCACGCCTTGAGTCCAGCTAGGTTCATCGATGTTCGGTTTATCGACTGCGACCAGAGCCTGGCCGCCCGTCCCTTTCCAGAAGTTAGCAAGATTCCATGTGTTACTAGCAATACAGCTTGGATACGTACCTTGGTTGGTAGATCGAGTGCACTCGCAAAGATCCAGGATTGTTCCAGAGCAAAAAGATATACGAAAGAGAAAGTGACCCATAGGGTTCTTCCGTAGTAAAGGTAACAGGCACAGGATATGAAAGAGAAACAGAGAGCTGTCACCGTTCCGAGCGTCTTACCTTTGCGTCCTGCGACATGGCGATCGCGGTAGCTATCCAGTGGCAGCAACCTACGTCTTGGCTCGACTTCACCTCTTGTTCTGGCACTTTCCTGGCTTGGTTAGCTTTGGTATGAATGTTCTACCGCGGATGGCAGAGCTTCATCATCTCCGCGGTGGAGTATCCATGCGCTCCGGGCGTGAGCGTCCTGTCCTGCGCTCGAATAGCCGTCGTTCGTCGACGCAGCTTTCCGACATCCTTTCTGAAGTCCGCACCGACACAGCTTTTCATGTTGCGCACGAGGCTGTCTGCGCCAGGAATCGCCGGTATGCAGTCGTCTCCGGAGCTTCAACTCAATCGCAATCAGCCCTTCCATCTCTTATTTGACCATCTCAACATTTCTTCGCCCCGGGCTTTCGAGCCCTCGCGGGTGTATCGCGTCGTTGCTGCGCTTTCTCGATCGCTAATCTTGCGGAGGGAGGTCATGCGACGGTTCGATTCATCGGCGGAGTGCCGGAGAACGTAGCGGGCGCGTATGGAACACCTCAGCTCGAACGTGAACACAATTCAGTTCATCGTCGTCAAGGCCTGAGCGGGACGATGTTGATGTGGTCGAAAGGATGTTGTTGAGTGGCAGCGATGAAGGGGAGCAAAGAAGAGAGCCGGCGTAGTCGTCGCAGCAGCGAAGTTAGCGCACACGTGCCGCCCCGTCTTCAGCCGCCGAGACCGAGCCTCGACTGCCCAACCCTCGAACGCAACTTCCACTTCAACTTCACCATGAAAAACACCAACTTCAACTTCTGAAGTTCTTCCCCAGATGGAGCCGAATTGCAATTCTCTGAGCGAGATACGTTTGAGTGCGATCCATCCTGACACATTCATCCGAGCAGGCAACCCATACCGCATGCAAAGCCGCTGACCTGCCATGCACCGATGCCGACATATGCGTCCGCCACTGAATCAATTTATGAAAATCTCGAGACATGACAATCCCGTCAGATGGGAGAATGCGTTCATGCAACAGTACGGTGTCCTCATTGCGTAGTCACTGCGGCTGTAAATCTTGTCTGCGTTCCACAACAACTTCAGCTCGCAGGCGCGAGCTGACTGCTAAGAGCGGTGTCAATACATGTTCACAGCTGCCCCATTCAGCATCGGTGAGAGATCATTGAAGGATACTGATGTATATGTGCAAAATTGTCAGAGGCTACTTAAGTCAAGATACTAGCCACTACTTTTTGCAACAATCGCAAGTCCCTTCTACCGATGACCATGCTGACCATCGAAATGTGCTGCCTCCTCACAGGCGGCATCCTGGCTTTCAAATTCTTCAGTCATGCTGTTACCAGTCCACTTCGATCAATTCCAGGACCTCTGAGTGCTCGATTGTCTCGAATTTGATATGCTGTTCAATCATACAGAAGAAACATGCCGCAGAACCTCCATCGACTGCACGCTCAACACGGCAAAGTCGTGCGTATCGCACCCCACGAATATAGCGTCGACGATCCTGGCGCCCTCAACATCATCTATGGCCGTCGATCTCAATTCAACAAGTCCAATTTCTACGCCGCCTCTGAGCTCCCTGAACATCCGAATCTGTTCAGTCAACGGGATCCTGTTCAGCATGATCATGACCGAAAGAAGTATAACTTTGCTTTCACCATGACCGCAATCGCGTCTTATGAGAAGTACATTGACGAGTGTATCGAAATTCTCTGCAACCGTCTGCAGGAATCCGCCGAGTCCCAAAAAGATATTGACATGGCATGGTGGCTGCATTGCTTCAGCTTCGATGTCATCGGAGCGATATCATTTTCGAAGCGGTTCGGCTTTCTGGACAACGGACAAGACATCAGCCGTTTGATTGAGACGATTCATGGCAACGCTTTCTACGCCACAGTCTTTGGCGTCTTCCACGAGCTGTATCCACTGGTCTTCCGCGTCAAGGCCATTCTATCTCAACTAGGCCTGATTAGCCCAAGTGGACAAGCGTTCATGCAGACATTCGTAACATGCCTACTAAACCAACGCAGGAGTGAGCTTGAAAACGCATCAACAGCGGGAAAAGATCCCGCAGGTGACGGCGACAGACCCAAAGACTTTCTGACCAAGTACCTCGAGAAGCACCTCAGCAACCCAAATGCCTTCACGAGACCAGACATTCTCAATGGGCTCGGAGCGAACATCAACGCTGGGTCAGACACAACATCCATTACAATCAGCGCCGTCCTGAACTTTCTTCACACAAATCCTGCTAAGCTTCAGGTTTTGAGCACAGAGATCGACAACGCACAAGACGCTGACCTACCGTCTCACCCTGAAACGTTCAAAGAAGTCCAAAGCCTGCCGTACCTTCAAGCAGTCATCAAAGAGTCTCTTCGGCTACACCCAGCCGTCGGAGTGACACTCCCGCGAGTCGTGCCCCTCGGAGGCGTTCAAATTGCGGGCCACTTCTTTCCAGCGGGTGAAATAGTTGGCATCAGTCCCTATGTGGCTCACCGCAACCAAGATGTCTTCGGCGCTGATGCAAATGACTTCAAGCCTGAACGATGATTGAAAAGCCACACTGAGTCCGAAATATTGGCGATGATGGAGAGATACTTCCTGCCATTTGGAGCAGGGAGTAGGAGTTGCATTGGACGCAATGTAGCTTTGATGGAGATTGCAAAGACGATCACGGAGCTAGTGAGGAGGTTTGATTTCGAGCTGTTGGAGAAGGACGAGTGGAAGGTGAGAACGTGGCTTTTCAGTATGCCGGCGAGTTTGAAGATGAAGGTCAGAATGAGAGCCAAAGAGTAGCGATTGCGATGTAAAATATGCCGAACGCGGCAGGAACTGACCTCGTCGAGCTTGCAGGCCCTAGCACGCTTGCCTCGTGATTGGATCGTCTGTGCTCTTAGCATGCATAGTGTTGCTTTTGCCGTGCCTCCTAGGCAGAAATATTGCATTTGTTCGACTTTCTTGTCAAGTACATTGACTTAGCAGCGCAGACTCCTCGGCTGCATTAAGAAGAGACTGACGGCGAAGGCATCACAAGTGACTGCAATACATCAATTCCAACTCAGCATGCCCTCAAACCCGCAACCGCAGCAACAACCTCAATCAAATTTAGACCCAAACCGACCTTCTTCCTCTTCCAACGTGGCGTCTCGAGAACCTGATCTATCCCTCAATATCCATCTCCACGCCCGCAAAGCAACAACCGAAAAAGCAATCTCCCTCTTCCATCAGAGGCAATTCGCTTCGGCCCTGGATCTCTCCGACCGCGCCCACACACCTCCGGACCAAGTCCTCGCTCTCTACCCGGAACACCATCTCCGGTCTACCACCAACAGTCTCCACCTCGTTAGAAGTTCTTTCTGGAGACGACCTTGACCTCGCAGTCAGACATCTTATACCCTACCTCGCTCAAACCCGCAAGGATATCCAACGCCATCTGAATTTCGACGAGACGCTCAAACGTCCACCAGACCTCCAAGATCTTATTTTCTCCCATTTGCTCTCATCAAGCTCCGAGATTTCAGAGGAATCGGCATTCAACGTCCAAGCTAGGCTTCTGACCATAGCCCGCCGGGTCGACACCGCTCTCTTCCTCTCCCTCCTTCACTCCAATCCCTCCCTCATCTCCTCTCTTCTGCGCTTATCCAACTTCTGCTATCCCGACGTAGTCCGCAACAAACTCTGGGAAGCCGAACGGTACGAAGATCTCCTCTCATTCTACACATCAAAAAATCTCCACCGAGAAGCACTAGAATTGCTCTCCACGCTTGGGAAAGGTGGCCCAAATTCGCTGTTCCATGGCTCAAGACAAACGATAACATATCTTCGGACTCAGCTGCCTGCGGAGGAAAGTGCTTTGCTATTCGAGTTCGCCCGTTGGCCTCTAGAACAGGATCCAGAAGCTGCGATACGTATCTTCGCCCATTCCTCTCATCTAGTCGCAGATGAGGCCTTGATGTTCCTCTCATCCCTCCTATCGCACAAATCAGAGATGCTATATTTGGAGCATCTTACTCTGCAGCGCGAATATTCCGAAATTCAGACCATGTCAAAATCCTGATCGATCTCTACATCAGCAACGACGAGTACGACCGATTCAACGATTATTTGACCGCTCTTCTATGTGAAGCAACGGCGAATCTGCGAACGTCAAACTTGATTCGTAATTTAGCCCTGTCACAAAAACGAGCAGCAGAACAGAGACTGTTGATCGGGAATGTAGTGGCGTGGGCGAAGAACATTGGGAAGGGAAGGAGTGCGCAAGTCCGGGTGCAGGATCGCTGCAAAGTCTGCCAGAAGCGATTCTCCAATAACGGAGCAGTCAAGGTGTTACCGCTGAGTGATGTGGTACATTGGGGGTGCGTAAAGGAGGAAAACGAGTAATTGAGAGAATCGATGTCTTCTCATTCAATGCGTAGCGTTAGGACCATGGCGGTCTCATCCCTTGGTCGTAGGAAGTAGCTGGCAGTCACCTTCCCAAGCGTGCAGCGACACGAGCTTCAATGCGTCATCTCGTTCCCTCCAGTCTTCAAATCGCACCTTCACAGTCGGCACGGAAACTGCCTCTCAATGCCCATTCATCCCGTTCTTGCTGAGGTCCACGCCCTTGATCCTCTTTCCAACCGCAGCAATTTCATCCAAGCTGCCGCGCTTAGCGGGTCGATCCGGGTACTGTTCCAAGATCGTGACCAGAGATCGCATGCCTGAATGTCCAAAAGCAGTGGTTAGTCCTGAAAATAGTTTATAAGAGCCAACCAGGATGTGAAGCGAGGAGGGGATAATGATACAGGTGGGAGGGTGAATGTAGTAATGCTACATCTGGAGGATCGTTTCGAGAGTGGCCCAACCTGGAGTTTGCATGAGAGCGGCGCCCTTGGAGGCGTCGTGCGTCGTGGCAGCTTCGCAGAGAAGCCTTAGCTCGTCCTGCAGAGCGGTCAGTATATCAAGTGAGTTTAGAAGAGAGATGAAAGACTTACTTGGCTGAGAATGTCGAGTTGCTGAACGTAAGCAAGAAGGTGGAAGTCGGATATCGCAATGACACCCTGTGGCTGATCAAGGGCGACTCTGTTGGCGCCGCCCTTGAGTTGTTTTTGCAAATCTTGAGGATCTGCATGCTGGCCGAGGTTGTCTCGGTTCTCAACGATGAACGCATTCTTGATGAACATCGGCTGACCTTCGTTAGGGAAACCATGGGTAAGAGTGACAAACAGGTACTCGACAGGGAAAGAGGGCTTTGCGTTCTCCTGGACGTTGGCGCCGTGCTCATTTATCCGACGGTAGAAGACTTCGGGGATGTATCGTCGTCGACCGAGCGCCTCGTTCTCCTCTTCTTCGTCTTGCACCAGCATCGCGCTTGGCTCTGCTGATGGCTCGATGATTTCGGCTGTCACCATCTCGACGGCGTCATTGGAGGCTTGAAAGGCGCTGATAGCGATGTTTCCAGTCTCATCTCCAGACACGTAACATGTCACAAAATTGCTGCCAAATTGCCCAGTTTCGCTCCACTTCGAGGGTCGAGGGTATTTGGCCTGGTACCGCGATGCGAAGCACACCTCAAGTGACGAGAGGTAGTATGAGTTGATATGTCGCTTGCAGACTGCGTTGGCCTCTGAGTCCTCAGGCTTGATCAGGTCAGTGAAGATGACACCCACGCGTGTCAGGCCACACATCTGCGCAAGGTTGTCGATCTTCTGCTCGTTCTCCCAATCTGATAATGTTACGCCATCGATCTCATTGATCTGCGGAGGCTCATAGATTGCCTCGACGACGGCTTTTGTGCCAAGCGGGACGACATCGTACTCCTCGTAATGTCCGTAGAGGAAACCTATTCGTTGTGCACCGCTCTGTCTCCAGAAATTCAGGAAGTTGTTGACAATCTCGAAGGAACCGAACTCGACGTGGTCGACCATGCGGTACTCCTGTGGCTGAAGAGAAATGGCGGAAGGTTGGCACTTCGTGCAGATTTGGGCGGGAAAAGGAGGGTGTCCTGAGGGGCAGTTCGGGTTGACGCGGAAGTAGGGTTCTGTGAGTGGTGGTATGTACGAGCTGCCCGACTCGTACTTGTTCTTGCCCTGGTTGACTTTTCGCAGATAAGCGTGGTATGACAAGTGCTTGATCTTGTTATCGTCCAGATACTGCTTGTTGTACGGCTCGGTGGGCGAGCAATACTCGCACATGCCCTTCGGCCCATGCTTGCACATGCGAGTGTCCAGCTTCCGCTTGATCTTGCCATCGAGCTTGTCTAACCGGTCATCGAGAGGCAGCTGCTTGACCGTTTCCCATGGGTTCTTGAGTACTGTAGGCGCTTTGCCGATGGCGACGCTTGATGAGCTATCTTCTGAGGTGACCTCCTTGCCGTTCATTCGATTCGCCGGTGCCGAGTGGCCATTTGCTACTGGCTCGTCCGTCTTGAAGTCAACGAAGACCTGCGTGCCGTGCCTATAATATCCATCAGTATCTCATCCCCGCAAACGCTCTCTTCAAGACTCACGCCAATCCAAGTTTGCCAAATGTTACGCCTCTTAGAGCTTCGATAGGTCTCGATTCGGCGCCTGCAGGCTTCGGAGATATCGTGACTGATGAAGGTATCGTGTGCGGTGGTAGCTTCTCGAGCACTTGAGGTAGCACGGTGGAGATGTCGGTGTTGTTCTCGACAGTCAGGCGAAACTGGCCATCGCGGCTCTGAAAGCGTATTATCATGTTCGCGACTTGGCCACGTG
Source organism: Phaeophleospora eucalypticola (assembly GCA_022814565.1). NCBI lineage: Eukaryota > Fungi > Ascomycota > Dothideomycetes > Mycosphaerellales > Mycosphaerellaceae > Phaeophleospora > Phaeophleospora eucalypticola. The sequence goes on from JAKLNG010000014.1 coordinate 769,071, forward strand.
GGGATTGATGGTGAGGCGTCGGAGGTATCGTACGGCCGTCGGGGTGTTGTGGTTGATGAACACTTTATCGAGAGATGTCGAGCATCGAGGATATATTTGTCGATGTTCCGGAGGAGTAGGGTTGCTGAGGAAATCCTTCAGGCGGCAGCGGAGATGTGTAGGCGGTGTCGTGGAAAGTCAAGCTGTTTGTGAAGTGGAAGAGACCAGAAGAGAGCTCCGAGCCAGTGACGTTTATGCATCGGCAGCGATCAAGGTTCGCCCCGCAGATCCCGCCCGTGCGATCCCTGCAGGCCATTTTAGGAAGCATGTGCAATGAACACCTGGTGAATAAGTTCCCACAAAGACACATGCAAGCAACTTGTCCCCGCACACACACAAAGACCAATACCCCGGACTGGCCATATGAGGCTTCAATAACACATTCTGAACACATCTCCCAGCATTACATTTTTGCGACTCTGAACATCAACGCCGAGCGCCTCTGAGCGCATCTCCCACCTGTCACCATGGCCGACGCGAACGGCAGCACATTCAACTCGTCCACAAACGGCACATTCAACGGGACCTTCAACGGAACATCAGATGGCTTCAACACTGGACCACCGAAGTCGTTTTGGGCCGGCCTGCTCCTCCCCGTCGTATACCTCACAATCCTGATCGGCTCGCTCTACACCTTCTCCAGCGTATACCGCAAACGCCAAATATCGAAAGCAGCCAAACTCGAGAACTGGTTCCCGCCGCACCGTCAAAGAGATGTTTACCTGTCACTGCTACACTTGGAGACGCCTGATGATGGAGAGAAGAAGTTGTCGCGAGTGCCGGACAATGTGTTGAAGGCTGCGCTATTGAGAAGAGCGGTGCAGGACATTGAGCGCATCGTACAATTGAGGAGTTCGAAGCCAGCTTTGCAACACCTGTTGCAGCGAGGCAGTGTGGGCGACGAGCTGTGGCAGAGATTCTTGAGAGCGGAGAGGGAGATGGAAGAGGAGGTCAAGGATGTCGTGAATGAGGTGAGACACATCCATATTGATATTGCAACGGCTTGCGGAATGCTAACAGACTACAACAGGCCAACGCTTTCTCCCCTCAATGGGGCCAAGTAATCTTCCAATCCGCCAACGAAATCAACCAAAACCGCATCCTCAAGGAGAGGATAGCGGAGCTACAAGAAAAGACAGACGCAGAGAAGGCATGGTGGGAGAAGAAGCGCGCCGGCATGCAAGACGATATTGGGGTCGAGACCGGGGAGAAAGTTCCAGATGCGAAGGTTACGCAATCAAACTCTACTCCTAAGAAGACGTCGAGTGATGATGATGCGGTGTTGGTGGAGGCAGGAGGACCGGGCAGCGCACAAGGCGGTGGAAAGAAGAAGGGTAAAGGAGGCAAGAAATAGAGCATGGAGTGTGTTATCTGTGGTCTGTCTCGCAAGGTGTCCGGAGTTGGATGCTCTCAAGTAGCACGTTGCTGTGATGGTAGAGCATTTTGGCATAGCCTTTGGAGAGGATGGGTGTATAGGATACTGGGAACGAAGTATGCAATGCCAACATCTTCAGCTACTCTGCATCCTCTTTCTTACAACTTGCAGAACATTCTTGCACAGGACGATGATCCTCACGATCGCAATGCTTACCGTCGCACAGGAGCACGCCCCTTTCCTGTACTCTCCTCGGAGATGCTGCTTCAACGACATGTTTCACAACAGAGCCGATCTGGAGACCTTGGACTTGTACGCTTTCACATCAACGCCTTCTACGTCGCTCGATGATGCGATTTGCGGCCAAGATGATGAGAGTAAGACGAAAACGCAATACTTTTCACAATGAGCATCATTTTTCCAACTCGTCTCCAACGCAGTACGCCTCACACAAGAGAGAGTGCTGAGCTGATGACAAGTTCGCAACGACGAACATCCAATGCGAGATTGCCACGATTCCCTTCACGAGCTAGGCCGCAGTCGTAGTGACTTTCCCTTCGCGTGAGACAAGTCTCGTACTGATGAGCTGTACTAAGCCAGCCGAAGCGCCTGCAGAGGTCGAGCCCTTTGTCTTCGCTAGTAGGTACTATAGCTTGGAAGAGGCGCGTGTGATGCAGCTCACATGGTGGCTTCTCTCCGCGAAGCTTGTCGTCCGTAATTTCCAGCTGCGGCGGATGCGAAGGCGGAGTTACGGACTGTGATGGGCGGTGCCCGTTGGTACATGTCCATTGTCAAGAGAATTGTGGACGCTGTCACATGATGGCTTGAGATTTTCGCCGCTAACTCTCGGAAGCGGGATCCGAAAGGCGGGCGGCTGTCGTCGGCGTAAAAATCTGGGGAAGCTTTGCTCATCATCAGTCACCTCAGGCGGCGGCGAACGACTGCACTGCAAGCATTTCCTTTGCAGAGATCAAATTCTTTCAACCTTTTCACTGACTTCCATCGCCTTCTTTTGAACGTTTGATACCACCTTCCCGAAGAATCTCAATCGGATCCATCGCGGCGGCACGAAATCCGAAAGAAATTTCCCAGTCAAAGCGTGCCGGGCCTCGTGACCAGCCTTTCTCCTCACATGGCAGTTTCCGGGGGGTAATAGGAACCAACGTTTAAGTAATGCCGCTGCTCGACTGGATCCTTGGCGACACTCCAGCGCCTCCTTCGTGACCTGTTCAGCGTCTCTGTTAGTCAATGGTATTCCCCAATGCAGCGCACGTGTGTCACGGCTTTGGCGTGATGCGGAGGTCGCATGGCGTTGGCGTCGTTGTTGACTGCAATCCGCGAGTCGCCGTCCATGTACTGCCGTCCCCGATGCTGCCCTCGATTTTCCTGGGGTAATGGCATCTGGTAGCGTGCGCGTGAAACTGGGGAAGATGATGTCCGTCGACTCGGATGGAGCAGCCGTTTGGGTGACTGCGTGACAGGTAGGAAGTCGGGGGAAGAGGCGAGTCCGCGTGACTGGATGGGCGTTACGACGAATGGGACGACAAATGATTCAACTCTTATTATATGAATCACGCCCGCCCCTTCTGACGTCTGCCCTCCCACCGCGCCTGCTCTTTGTTATCTCTACCCAATCCGCGCCCGCCAACCTGCCGTCTGGCTCATTCTTTGTACCTAAGCTGCTCTCCTAACGCACCTGCTCTATCACCGTCTTCTGTCTTGCTATTGGCTTACCACCAACATACTCTCAGCTATCACCCTACCAACCTCAGGCAGCACTACTGCTCTCCTAAGCAAGTCTGCCTCAGGATGCCCATCAACGACTTGCCTCAGGAGATCCTCGCCGACATCCTCCTGCTCGCCACTCAGGCCAACCAGGCCGACGGCGAGCGCTTCACCTACGGACTGTCTCAGGCCCCCTTGCCGCTCCAGAAGACTCCTCTACAGAAATATATCCGCGGACCAGTCACAGCCGAGTCGTTGCGATGGGACGCCACCAACTCCATCCGCCAGGTCTCTTCCCGATGGCATGAATGGGCCCTTTCCTACAACCTCGAGCATGTCTTCATGCGTCGATGGCGAGGCTCCGAGCGATGGGCCAACCTGTCCAACAACCGCCGCAAGATGAGCCTCTACGAACTCATCGACAAGCCCTCGGGTCAGGCCGTCTACCGTGACCCCTATGGATCGCTCAAGGACACCAACCGCATCTTCACAAGACTGCCACAGCTCACTCAGCACGTCCGGCGGCTCTGGTTCAACGGCTTCTATTCTGCAGAAACGGACAAGCTCATCCTGTCCATTGTCTCCGAATGTCATAAGCTGCAATTCCTTAGTGTGCCCTGGACCGTCCTACGACGAAGCACCGCCGAGGACTGGATCGACCTGCTGAACGTCAACACCGGCCATGGATTCGCGTTGCAATCTCTTGAGCTCCTCGCCGTCTGTCTTCCCAAAGACCAAGCCGACGCTCTGGAAGAAGACTCAACCCCAAACGCCCTAGCCGACCCGCGCGTCGACTTCAGCGCCCTCAAGCGCCTCAAATTCTTCGGCAACACCCTCCACAAACCCATCTGCGACGACGACCTACACCTCATCGCTCGCACCGCCACCAATCTTGAAGCCCTTGATCTCACCAACCTCAGCACCATCTCCGTCGCCGGCATGCTCGCACTCGTAAAAGCCTCCCGCTCCACTCTCCAAGTTCTCGAACACTCACCCCGCTCCAACGACGGCTTCTACCACCCGTTCCCTGGAAACCTCCCGACAAACGAACACATCTGCGAGCTCCTCACTTCTCTACCCAAAATGCGCGACCTCTCCATCTCCATCCCCTACATGTGCGCTTCCCTCTTCTCCAATCCGGAAGTCCACTGGGAAGGCGACTGCCAAGTCCGCGCCACCGACCTATGCGGCTGCTGCGCCGACAGCACCACACCCGACACCCGCGCAGAAAAACTCCAATCCGTCCTCGCCTCCGCCCGCTCCTTGGTCCAAGCCCGTCAGCGCGTGCACCACAAGCTCAGCATCGAAATCTTCTTCGCGGGCTGCATTTTCGAGCCTGAGAAAAACTTGGTTCATGGAGACTTCGTCCTCTCCGAAGTCAGGTCTGGTGGTCAATGGCCTGGCAACTCGGCGAGACTGAGCACCAAGGGTCCCTACGGCACGACGGGAGTCTATGGCAAAGAAGACGATTTCAACAACTGGGATGCGGTGTGGGAAGCGGAGTATTTCGACGCGGTGCAGAGGGGCTGGGTGCAGTTGTGACTCACTTCGCTCTCAGAAGGAAAGGGAAGAGGGAGAAGGATGGGGTGTGTCTACGTCAGTGAAGGGGACAGGTTGAGGAGGGTGAGGAGATGGGATCAGCGGATGAATGTCAGAAGGGGACTGCTGACTGCTGAGGCGGATATGGAAGGATTCTGACGGTTAGTGAGGATTTTGGATATGGAACTCTTTACGGCCGCATCCTCACTACTGAAGAGGAGGATTTTCGGCGTGATCAACGGCTTTGGATTTCAGCGAAGGCGCAACGGAAAGGGGTCGGAAAATCGACAGCATCTCACGACTCTCATCATCAATCAATCAATAACGGCCGACAACAAAAGTTACTGAGCGAAGAAAGCAAAAGCGAAAAAGTTGTACTGTAGCGTCCATAGCCAGCTATTTTTATGATATTTGTACGAGAGAGTTGAAGCATTGATCCTCCTACTCCGATTCAACCTCATCCATTCAGACCGAAAGAATGGCTTCTCTTCTCCGCCAAGGCAAGACTGAGTATGACAGTAAACACACTGTACGTTCGAGGAAAACAGCGATGAAAAGCAAGGCAAAAAGCATTCGCACATTGATCTCGAAAATCCCCTAAATATCACAAACGCCTCGCTAAACGCACACAGTCATTCTGTCCGCACTCCGTCAGCTTCTGTCCATCATCCCACTCGAAACCCCAACTGATCTCTCGCATCATCCGTCAACCGTCCCCACTCCAGCAAAAGCCTAAAGAAATAAATCTCCATATCCTCCTTCCTCAACACCTTCCCCGCCCACTCCCTCCCCTGCTCCGCAATCCTCTCGCCCTGCCTCGTCCTGGCTGGCATCTCCACTTTCCCATACCCCTTGATATCCGCGTTTATCCCCATGAAGTAAGCCAAGGTAGCCCAGAGGCCATGACCGCGAACATCCAGCGGGACGAAGTGCACCCACGGCGTCAGGCGGTCATCCCACCATTCCCGGAACAGAGCGGATTTGAACGGTAAGCTGCGGGATTGCAGGAAGGGGAGGAAGCGGCCCGAAAAGCCGGCACCGTCGAGGTCGAGGAGGTACTTGTATTGCCAGTGTGATTGGAAGTGGATGGGTGGTGCGAGGGGTGAGAATTCTAGGTGCTGCTTGTGGCAATCGTCTCCTGCGCAGCGAGCGATCGCTTCGACGATGTGGACGTCGGTTGAGAAGAGGGTCTGAAGTGTTGAGATGGGTAAGTTGACGTATTCGAGGTGATTGCCGTTCCCGGTGGGTATGAGGATCGGCTGTGGAGGTGTGGTCCCGTTGATGTCGTTGGTGAAGTGGTTGAAGCGCTGACGAGCCATGCCCTGCCACTGACCGCGGCCGCCTGAGACACCTTCAGATGTCGCTCCGCGCCAGAACAGTTTGTTCTGCTTTTCTCTGAAAGGCGCGTCGGAGTATTCCGCGTCAGGAGAATATGCAGCCTTGTCGATATAGTTCCAGGCACTGGGGTACAGAATGTCGTTGAAGCCGTGCGCTTTGGACTGCGAGAAGATTGGGTAGAGCTTGTGAGCTCCCTTGAAAGCGGCAGGCGACATATACAAGCCATGCAAATCGGCAAGATCTGGCTGATGGCAGATGTCTCCGGCAGTAGTCCAGTTGGCAACGAAAGCGCCCAGTGACTGCGGAGCAATACAAGACAGGCACAAGCTGCCAGTATCCCATACGCGTTGGTTTCGGGCAGCAGATTCTGGAGGACATCCAATGCTGCCAAATCGATGGAACGTCGGTGCCCATGATAGCTCCTCCAGTGGAGTCTCTTTAATGTGCTCCTCAGGTATTGGCTTCCATTGAGATGAACGACCACTCGAGAAGGTCATCTGAGGAGTATCAACTGGAACTGCAGATTCGAGACCGATTCTACGCATCGGCTCAACCTCTTCGTATGGTACCGCAACTCTCGGCTCATCGTTAATGTTGAAAGCGAGGTCCATATCTGGCAGCCATTTGGCAAATCTGGAGATCATTTCGACAAGTCCTTCAAGCATCCATTGATGGGTTGGCACTACATACGGCACGACAGATACCCTACCGTCGCGAATCATAATGCCTGCTGCGTCGTTCCATGGATTGGATATGAGGTCCCATGTCCTGTCTCGGATTTCCGCAGGGCTGAGTGCGAAGAAAGGGAGCAGATCGGCATCAATGTTGTCGAAAGCGTCTATGACAGCAGACTTGCGCTCGGTGGCGTACTTGTACCAGTGATCGAATCCTGGAGGTGGTCGCCTTGAATACTTCTCCTCATATGTTCGAACAGCACTAGCCAGGTTGGAACTTTGCGCAGTGTTATTGAGGTAGTGTTGGTGATAGTCCTCGGCGTCATAGATCAGCATATCAATGGGATGATAGCTGACTTCTTGTTTGTAGGAGACCCACATCCCACTCCAGAGGAAGAACAATACCAACATTCCCAGGTAGAATGAGGAGGGTACCTTCTGGAAAAGCGCATGACTACTCCGGCCTCCTCTGCCTTCTGTGATGGCCTCAATGTGAAAATAGCTCATGAAGCCGAGAGTCGTCAAGCAGATACCAAGGAAGAGAAGTCCAAATGATGTTGGAGGATACGGATGCGCATTCTTCCAGGCTGCTCCTGTCGTTATCGTCATTGTAGAGGTGAATGCTACCACCAGCGTCGTTGTCATTACACCGGTATCCAAGATCTGGAAGCCGTCAGCGCGGAATTGTTGATAACTGAAACTGTACGACTTACTAGGACCTGAGCGCAAACCAACGTGAAAGCAACATAAAAGTTCAACTTCAAAACACCCCAGAAGTACGTGTGGGGTATCGTTAAAATCCAAGCGCGATCCGAATCCTGTACAAGAAAGTAAACAATGCCAATGACAAGCAGTGTCATGGCTGAAAGCTGACACGCTGTTAGTGCTCGTCATCTCCAACAAGGTTGGAATACGTACAAGAAATGCGTAGCCAACCGATGCAAGTTTTGAGCCTTTCTGTCGAGATCCACGACCATCCTGAAGGGTCAACAGTTTGGCGGCGCAGAAGACAATCAGAAAGTCCACAAGGCTTCCTAGACGCTGCAGAATTGGGATGAGCCTGCGGTATGGGTAGATGGCTGCGCATATGAAGGTAGATGGTGGGTTGCTGCTCGAAGCCAAAGCTAGCATGCCACCTACGCTGCACAGCACAACCACCGCCAGATATGAGATGGGTGTTGCGACAAAGGAATGCTCCAGCGTCTCATAGACGCTGGCACCTTCATCGTCAAACTCATCTCTCCTGCGCTTCCTCTGAACAGTCCAGTAATCCCAGACTGCGACTGCAACTGGAACGAGAGGAGCCCAACTCAACCCGGCGCATTGGACGTTCCTAATGACTTCGCGAAACAGCTCAACTCTGAGACACAGCGCCGCGACCAAGAGGATGAAGTACAGCCGCAACTTCTTTAGGCTGCCCGTGTGTTCCACATGGCTGCGCGCCGGACTGGGTTGTCTTGAGGCGTGCGGCTCTCCCACGTCGTTCAGCGGTACCGACTCATAGTCTCCTCCTTTGTGTGATCTGACGCCTTCGCGTCGCTGCAGCCACTTGCTGAATGCTACTGTCACTCCTCCTGCGCATGCTAATGTCGCGATGCCGGTATGAATGGGTTTATCAAAGGCAAAGGTCGTCTCCGTAGCGCGGGATAGGAACACGGTGCCCAGGACGAGGCCGCTGAAGGATGGATGTCAGTTTGCAGACCGCATCACACAGGTGCTGACGCGACTGAAAGGCAGCTTACCTCAAGGCAGGCCATCTTGCCTGATGCATGACATCGCCGCGGTTCATCAGCTGTTCCTTGTATCACGCGCCAAGAAACGCCTTGGATGTCGCAGGCCGTTGATCGCGGAGCTCGGATACGAGTACGGGTTGTAGGGCTGCTGCTGCTGCTCGTGCGACGACTCCTTCTTATCCGTGAATGTGCTGCATGGGCTCAATGTCGGCGGATGTCGCGTTGTCCTGTGCTGGTCGCGTGGTCGTTGTGGACATGAACATGATTGCTTTTGAGAATTGGCATCATGGTGATGAGGAATGGCGGGAAGCGCTTGTGCTGTTTGCGACGACTCGCTTGCCCGGTTGCTCAACCGACAAACAGGGATCTGGCCCGGCGGCCATGTGGCATGCTGCCGCGCTTTACCCTATCGATTCTACTTGATCTGAGGCTTCCCTTCGCTCACTCCTCGGACCTGCATTTCTACTCGTACTTTGACTGGATTTTGAAGGAATTCTAATAAGACAGCACAGCATTCTTGGAAGCTACAAGCTTTGCACAATGACGAGCACATTGGCAGGAAACTCACTCCGCTACCTGTCTATTCGAAACTACAGATTTCCAGCTTCTCAGCCGTAGAGGCTCTTGTTGGCCTCTACCCAGTCTTCAAACTTCTGAGACGGCCTACCGGTATATCGCTGCACATTCTCGACGCCCTCGTTAAACAATGGACGGTCCTCTAGGCCAGTGTTCCCTTGGAAAGTCATCATCTTCCAACTGAAGTAATCCGCCATGGACGCAGGGAGCCCTGTCTGCAGGAACACTCGCTTAATCCCTTCTTGATCGGTCACCTTGTTGACTTTGATCGGCTGCTTCAGTGCTCGCTTCTGGATGATTTCCAAAGCTTCTTCCTGAGGGAGAAGATCTGGCCCGAAGAGGTAGACGTGTCTCTGTCCGTCCTTGGGCCCATTGGCAAGAACGGTGCCAGACACTCTGCCCATGTCGTCTGGCGTGATCATATCTTGCTTTCCATCTGGGACGCACAAGTCGACTTCGCCAGCCTTGATGCCCCGGCCCCAGTACATCAAACTGTTTGTCGCGAAGAAACCAGGGCGAATCGCAACGAAATTATCGGGCCCAAAAATGTTCTCCAGTTGAATTTCGACTTGAGCATGTATGAATGGGATGATGTCGTTTGCGGGAACGTCGCTGAGCTTTCGCTCTTGAATGGTGTAGCTGCTGAGGAAGACGGCAAACTTGATGCCTGACTCCTTCAGCGCTTCCACAGTCGACTTCATATGGTCCTGCGAGCCGTGTACCAGATAAAAGAAAGCCCGGGTAGCACCGGATTTCTTTACTGCCTCAGCCACCGTCTCTGGCTTCGAGAGATCTGCTTGAATTCGCTCATACCCGCCTTGCTTCTCTTCGTCGGAACTGAGGGTCGGAATTGACTTAGAGGTATCGCGCATCGCCAAGAAGACTTTAGATCCATGCTGGCGGGCTGTCACCGCTGCAGTGGACGCAACGTTTCCGGTAGGACCGAAGACAATGACAGTGTTGTTGGCCATGTTGGGATTGGTGGTGAGAATAGTGATTCAGCCGTGTTTTTGCAACAGATGTCTTTGCAACAGATTCAAGAGCTGGGTAAGCGTGCTCTTATAGATCTTTGCTTACAAGATGTCCAGCTGGGCCCGCAAGCGTCATACCGCCGGCCTTTGTGAAGCTTTCTTCCGGCGCCAACAGCCAGCTGAGTTGTGTGGCGCCCGCTTTCTGCATATCGGAGTTAACAGGACGGAGGCACGGAGGATGGATGAGTCCGTTGGATGATGGTCCTTCGCGAACACGAAACTTGCCCTCGCCTTTATTGTCATTCGCCTTTCTGAAGCAGGGCTCTTGTATCGTGAAACGCATCTGAATCCTTCGAAACGGTGTAGGGCAAGATTACATAGAATCCTCATACGAGCTGGATGAGATACACACATTCTACGCGAAAGTCAACAAGCGAGCTCCCTTTGTTGACGTTGATCACCTATCGATCTAACTGCAATCATAAAGGTTTTGGATCCGTCGAGAAGATGTAAATTAGACCTGCTCCAATGTTTTCGGGGCCGATTCGGCATGTGAAGTGGCTGGTGGTGTGGCGCTCGATGGCGATCTGGGGTCAAGCGAGAGGCTAAAAAGTTCGCCGGGATTTTGCTGCAAATTCCATTCGAGCTCTTCGAGCAATTGCAACTTCACCTTTCTCCGCCGAATTGCTGATACCAGTCCCAAATTCTTTTACAATACTGGCTGAGAGCATGTGCAGCTCCGCGCGGTAACACGAGCTCCCGCCGCGACAGAACGCCAACCATCGATCCTCTCCCGCGCATCTATCGAATCGTCTGTCCAAAATGCCTAAGAAAGCCATCGACGCGCGGATACCCGCTCTCATCCGCAATGGCATGCAAGAAAAAAAGCGTTCGTTCTTCGTCATTGTCGGCGACCGCCAAAAAGATGTCATCGTCAACCTCTACCACATCCTCCTCAACCTCGACATCAAACTGAACAAGTCGGTCCTATGGGCCTACAAAAACAAGCTGCTTGGCTTCACATCTCACCGCAAGAAGCGTGAGAAGAAGATCAAGAAGGAGATCAAAAGGGGCCAGCGGGATGCAGATTCAGAAGACCCATTTGAGCTGTTTGTCAGCACACAGAACATTCGTTATGTGTATTACAAGGAGACGGAGAAGATTCTTGGAAACACATTTGGGATGTGTATCTTGCAGGACTTCGAGGCCATAACACCCAACTTACTGGCGAGGACGATGGAGACAGTTGAAGGAGGAGGATTGGTGATATTGCTCTTGAAGGGCATGAACAGCTTGAAGCAGCTGTACACACTGAGCATGGATATTCACTCGCGGTATCGAACAGAGGCTCATGACGATGTCGTCGCCAGATTCAACGAGCGCTTCATATTAAGCCTGGGAAGTTGCGAGTCATGTCTAGTCATTGACGACGAGATGAATGTGTTACCGATATCTGGCGGGAAGAGCGTAGTGGAGAAGCAGCCTTCAGAAGAGGAGACAGAAAAGGCAAAGTCCAGACGAGAGTTGAAAGAGATCAAGGAGAATCTAGCGGATACAGAGCTGGTCGGAGATTTGGTGAAGCTCGCGAAGACAGCAGACCAAGCGAGAGCTCTCCTCACATTCGTGGAGTCGATCAAAGAGAAGACGTTGGCAAGCACAGTCACGCTAACGGCAGGACGTGGACGAGGAAAGTCGGCAGCTTTGGGTGTTGCAATTGCTGCAGCTATAGCACACGGCTACAGCAATATCTTCATCACATCACCCTCCCCGGAGAACTTAAAGACTCTCTTCGAGTTCGTGTTCAAGGGATTCGATGCTCTCGGATACCTCGACCACCAAGACTATACCATCATTCAATCAACGAATCCTGACTTCAACAAGGCCATCGTCCGTGTCAACGTCCACAGGAATCATCGCCAAACCATTCAGTACATTCAGCCGCAGGACGCATACACTCTTGGTCAAGCTGAATTGCTCGTCATCGATGAGGCTGCTGCAATTCCGCTGCCTCTCGTTCGCAAGCTGATGGGACCCTACTTGGTCTTCATGGCATCTACAATCAATGGATACGAAGGAACGGGAAGATCGCTCTCTCTCAAGCTCATCCAGCAATTGAGAGAGCAGTCAAGGGGTGCAGCGAAGGCGAAGAGCGACGACAAAGTCACTAACCGAGCGAACGGGGCAGAGGACAAGGACTACACACCGAGATCTTCAAGATCACTGCGGGAGATCACACTATCGGAACCAATTCGATACTCACAGGGAGACGGAGTGGAGAAATGGCTAAATCGCTTGCTCTGCCTTGACGCGACTCTGCCGCAGCGATCGAACATCCATGGCACACCACATCCGTCGCAGTGTCAGCTGTTGCAGGTCAATCGCGACACACTCTTCTCTTTCCACCCAGTCAGCGAAAAATTCCTCCAGCGCATGATGGCGCTATACGTTGCTTCGCACTACAAAAACACCCCTAATGACCTCCAATTAATGTCCGATGCGCCGGCGCATCAGCTCTTCGTCCTAGTTCCGCCAGTCTCCGACGATGCGAAAGAGCTGCCAGAGATTCTCTGTGTCCTGCAAGTTTCATTGGAGGGGCAGATCAGCAAAGAGAGCGTGTTGAGCAGCCTGTCGAGAGGGCAGAGGGCGGGTGGTGACCTGATACCATGGCTTGTAAGCCAACAATTCCAAGATTCGGACTTTGCAGGGCTCAGTGGAGCTCGAGTCGTAAGAATTGCGACAAACCCCGACTACGGCAGCATGGGCTACGGATCTCGGGCGCTGCAGCTACTGAACGAGTTCTACGAAGGCAAGCACATCAACCTCTCGGAGTCAGATGACAACACATCGGCACACGAGAAGGAGATGGTACGAGTAACGGACGCAGAGCTTGAACAGAGCTCGCTCATGACGGACAACGTCAAAGTTCGAGATATCCGCTCCATGCCTCCTCTCTTTGCAAGACTTTCAGAACGAAAGCCGGCGGCGCTGGACTACATCGGTGTCTCATACGGCTTGACGCAACCGCTTCACAAGTTTTGGCAGCGCTCTGGCTTCGTCCCGGTCTATCTACGACAGACGGCCAATGAACTCACTGGTGAGCACACATGTGTGATGCTGCGAACACTGCAGACGGGCTCGAGTGATCCAAGCTGGCTCGGAGCATACGCCAAGGATTTCCATCGCCGTTTCTTGAACCTGCTCTCCTACCAGTTCCGAACATTCGGAGCAGTGCAGGCGCTGGCAATTGATGAATCCGCAAATAAGGGTATCAGCCTTCTGGACGAATCGGACAAGGCTCGGGCGCTGAGCAAGAGTAATCTTGATGAGCTGTTCACCCCATTTGACCTGAAGCGTCTGGACTCGTATGCGAACAATATGCTGGACTACCACGTCATATTGGATCTGATGCCCAGCATCGCACAGCTGTACTTTACCGGCAGGACAAAGGACTCGAATGGCATCAATCTTTCTGGCATCCAAAAAGCATTGCTCTGCGCGATCGGACTTCAACGCAAGGTTCTGGAGGATCTGGAGAAGGAGCTCGGACTCGGCACAAGCCAGCTTCTGGCCATGTTCGTGAAGGTGATCCGCAAAGTCAGCACTCATTACCGACAGCTCCAGGAAGGAGCCATCTCAGCGTCGATGCCAAAGACTCAAGCTGGTGCTGCGCCTGACGACGATAACGTCGAAGCAGCGATTGACGCAGAGACTGTGCGCAAGAATCTCGCAGATGATCTCGCCGAAGGCGAAGAGGAGTTTCAGGCCACTGAACGAGAGCGAGAAGAACGCGAGAGGAAGCGCGAGTACATCAACTCCCTGCCGCTCGGCAACTACGAGATCCAGAATGGCGATGCGGGCTGGGAGGATGCCGAGAAGCAGGTTCGAGACGCGGAGAAGAGGGGCAAGAAGGGCAAGGATGGAATGACGGTCAGTGTGAAGAATGCTAAAGGGGGCGAGGACAAGAAGAGAAAAGCGGGCGAGGCTCTTGCGGAGGCGCAGAAAGAGGCTGAGAAATTTGGCGGGAAGAAGGCGAAGAAGAGTAAGAGGTAGTGGCTGGGCTTCATGAGGTTCTGAAGCCTGGCCAAATGCGATACCCTGTACTATCACGCTGTCTCTCGGTCTCGTTGACGAACCAGTATCTATTCAGGTCTCCGATGGAGATAAAATGATGCGAAGATATATGCATTCATCTCCACGGGCTGGCTCGCTCTCACTCTACTATCCGATCGCACCTCACGCGTCTTTTGCACACGCGACCTTGGCCATTGTCACAGCCAGCTCGGGACGTCTTAGCATCACCAACTCAAACTTGGAAGTTTCCCCATCAATGTCCCACAGCAAATCGTCCCGGGTGAGCGCCTCCTTCACGATTTCATCCCGAATCGCAGTCGTGGCGGCAGGTTCGCCCCACGCCAATCCCGCTGTTTCGGCTAACACGTCGTTGGTCGTAGCCTCGCTCTTCACTGCGCGCACGAAATTCTTGATTGCGAGCTTCTTCAGGTCGAAGATCGCGTACTGTAGTATCCGTTAAACCAGCTCGAGCTATATTCGTTACTTGCCTGAAGGCTGTGCCTACCTTGTGTGCAAGGATGCACATCTCCGTGTGGAACTCAGCATCCGCCCATTGATCTGACTCTGGAACATTGTAGTCGAAGGCGTAGAGGTACTCAAAGAGGGCCTGCACGCAGTGAGGATATTCATCGGACAGGTCAATCTCGGGATCCTCTCCTTCCTAAGAGAAGTCAATGCCTGGAGACACCCAAAACAGCAAGAACGCTTACCTGCGAGGATTGAGTGACGAGTTGCTCGAGCTTGTACGAATGCGCGATCAATACCACGCGGTGGACATGCCACGTCTCATCGTGGCACACCATTCTGATATCGGCAAATTCGCCCCTGGTCTGACGGGCGAGCCGGCTGAGGAAGGTAGACGCAAACTCACGATTTGCAGTCATGATTGGTGTAATAGAAGAGAGGAGAGAGAAAAGAGAAAGTCCAAAGCTGAAACAAGGTCATATCAAGCGGCAAGCCGGGGGCGCTAGCGGCTTAGCCCGAGAGTAACGAGATTTGCATGTGAAAGGCTGGAGCTCGTGCAAGGCAAAGACATGTCAAATTATCGCATCTCCACTTGAAACCCGTTTGACATACAGCCAACAGATCGGCCAGTGCCATGGCTCTATGTCCGAGATAATGGAGAGCATTCCTCGTGTCTCCCCTGGAGTGTCGTTCGACGCACAGCCGATAGGTCGCCAGGTGGCACGGCTTTTGGCTCGGCTTTCG
Organism: Phaeophleospora eucalypticola; assembly: GCA_022814565.1. Taxonomy (NCBI): domain Eukaryota; kingdom Fungi; phylum Ascomycota; class Dothideomycetes; order Mycosphaerellales; family Mycosphaerellaceae; genus Phaeophleospora; species Phaeophleospora eucalypticola. The sequence goes on from JAKLNG010000014.1 coordinate 784,321, forward strand.
AAGATCGTTGACAGCGACTGATCTTGTGCGCCTAAACACTTTCAGCTGCAGTCACACGTAATTGAACTGGAATGCGCACTCTTCATGACATTCATGTGATTCATTTTTGAAGTCTGATACATTTCCGGCATCGAGAGGTAGCGGGCTTCTACTCATCTTTGGCTCAGTTAGACTGGCCGATGACAATACGCAGCGTCGTACTATCGATACGAGGTAAGATATATCAAGCCGTCGTGATACCGTCTCGCTGCTCCATGATATACTTGCCAACGACGAGCCCGCTCCCTACTTCCTTAGTCATGTAGCCGATCGCCTTCCCTTTGGAATATTCCTGCCCAACTCCGACGCTCAGAAACACACATGCGTAGACTACAGGAAGCCTATGAGACTATTGAACACAATGTGGTCAGTAAAGTCAAAGCAAAAGCACATTGAAAAACACTTACACTTCCACTTGTTTCCACACACCGTACACTCGCAGAATGTCGTGAGAGGCTCATCAGCCGATCGCGTCTGTGCTTGCGTGTATGCGACCTTGTTCTGCTTGCACTTGCTGCATGTGAAGGTTGTCGAAATGGCCTTCTCCTCCACCGCCGTCATCGCCTTGTTCATGTTCTCTCGCTCCATCGCCGCATCCTCCGCACGCTTCTCTTCTGACTTGAGCTCGTCCGATGTCATGGTAACGAACGTGGCCGGCTTGATCTTCATACTAAAAACATCCTTCCGCAGCAGCGTGTTGCCCTTCATCTTCAGGTTCTGGAATAGACTCCGCATCTTAGTCTTGTACTCGGCGTTGGTCTGCTGCTTGAAGTGGCTGAACGCAGCGTGCTCAACCTTCTGCGCAACACCCAGCACTGCTTCTGGAGGCTCTTCTGACATGAAGGCGATGCCATCGTACATGAGCTTCAGGCAGCCGTCTCGGGTTTGGTCTCCAGTCAGCTTGTAGTCCACCGCATCCGTATTGGTATTCCGCTTCTCCGGATCTACTGTGCTCTTGCGCATTGCACCTGGGTCCTTCTTGACCTCTTTTGACTGTGGGGCCGGACTACTAGTTCCACTGCTCCGGCCATTTGCCTGGGCACCATTCACAGCCTTGTTGGAAGGGGCGGGACTGCCCTCGCCCTTCTTCTTCTTCACTTCCTGCTTCCAGCGATTCACCAGTCTTGCTGCCGTCTCTTGCACCTTTGGATCCTTGTTTGTGCGCAGCTTCGTGACAGTAACTCCAATCTTCGACTGTCGTAGGAGGTCCTCGGTTGCCTTGAAATTGTCGAGTGTTTGTAGGAGGGCTAGAATCGTCGCTGGGGGATCGCCAGACTCTGAAGCTTTGGAGATCTGCTTTCCGGTATCTGCTAGTGTCTTTGCGTCCATTTCGGCGGCTGGATGAGATGTTGATGTGGGCGTTCCTTGCCGTTCGCGGCGATGCGCGCGCGCGTTTCAGGCCTGCTGCAGTGGGCGGCCCTCGGATTCGAATGGATGTGTTGTTGATTTGCGAGCAGCTGTGTTGTTCGAATTGCGGAGCGTCGTGTCGATGTTTGCGCAGAGAGTTGGAATGTTTCTGGAAGAAAGCGCATTCAAAAGGCGCAAGTGGGAGGTGGTCTGGAAGGCACGCGACAAGAGCCGAACATTAGCCGAACCTTCGCCGTCTCAGAGCTCCATTCGATCCGCAAGCATTCACTTGACCACGCTTTCACATGTTCATGAAGATGAGCCGACGCACGCTTTCTGTATTGGAGGCAGTGGCCTCGGGCATCAGTGCTCGTCGAGGCACCCTGTCCCCTCGGGCTAGGTTTCTGTGAGTCTCAAATGCAAGCAAGACCTGCAGTAGCTGATCTCTCGGCAGCAGCCAATGCCAGACGCGATCCACGCCGCAAAGAGCTTCAAGTAGGATTTTGAATGTCACAGTACAGCAGACGCTGTCCGCGCGAAGCTTTTCGTCATCACAATGCCTCTCAAAGAAAGGTGGGAAGGCCGCTCGTGAAGAGAAGCAAGCCGCCGCTGCTTCGAAATCAGACTCGGGAGAAGCTGCGTCTGACGATCCGTTCGACTTCTCTGGCCTTGAGGCTGACATCGCATCCTCCTTGGAGAGATTGAAGAACGACTTGTCAAAGTTAAGAGCTGGTGGAAGGTTCAACCCTGAAGTGGTGGAAAATCTGAGAGTGCAGCTGGAGAAGGGCAGCAGCAAGACCATCAAGTTGAGCGATGTTGCACAGGTGATAGCCAAGGGAAGAACTGTTCAGATACTGGTTGGAGAGAAAGATGTGAGTTACGGAGCGAGCATGATAGGAGGAGCGGCACACTGATACCTGGTCGCAGCATGTGAAGCCAGTGTCTTCGGCGATCCAGTCGTCGTCCCTTTCCTTGACACCACAGCCAGATCCTACCGGTGCCAACCCTCTTCTTTTGGTTTTGAACATTCCTCCGCCAACGGCAGATTCGAGGAAAGCTGCCGTTGCCGAAGCTTCAAAAGCTGGCGACAAGGCCAGCATGAGTGTCAGAGATGCAAGAGGAAAGCAACAAAAGAAGCTTCGAGCGCTACAGCTCAGTAAGAGCGCAAGACCTGACGATCTGAAGAAGGCTGGCACAATGATGGAAAAGGTAGTCGAGAAGGGTACAGCCGAGCTGAAAAAGGTGATTGACAACGCCAAGAAAGTGCTGGAGAGCGGTTGAGGAGCCGCACCTCTCTACTGTCACATTTCCGGCCTCACCCTGTTGGGCTCGCGTCGTCCTGGGAGCTACGAGATCAGCCAAATAGCTGGGACTCCGGCCAACTCATACTCGATCATTGCTGGCCAAAAAAGTCAACCTTCCCCTCGCTCCGGCGTTGTTACCAGGCAGTCGTCGTAGGATACGAGAGACTTGAGAAATGGCAGTCCCTCCACGAAGAGATTGCATTCTTCTTCGCTGGCTCACCTTTGGTCAGGCCGTCGCTGTTAGCTCCGGGAATTGGAAAGCATGTCGACTGCCCTTTTGTTTCTTCTGTCTTGCTAAGCCCTCCATGCATTGGCTGGGTGTCGTGACTGTTCCTCTTGACGGGTGGATTGTGGTCGCTGCCCTATCCAGCTGACGACGTCCGTCACTCGGGGATTGAGATCTGCCAGTAATCCGGGCGCAGATGGAGGTGATAGCCTCATAGCTGCAGACAATTAGGTCACATGAAGGGACCGAATTGATACCGATGATATGCGACGCGGCTCTGCTTCACATTACCTTCGGCTTTGCATGTGAAGCGCACAAGCCACCGGCAACGTTCTGCGCCCACTTCAGCTATGTTTCACGGGTTTTCAAGTTGTTCGTTTCTGCATCTCAACAGCTCATTGACATTACCACCGCGTCCGAACAAATCTGGTCAACAAAGGACCAACAACACGTCGACGACGCCATGGACACTCCACCAGCACAGCGGCCATTCCCTTTCTTCGACTTGCCTCGAGAGCTGCGCGATCACATCTACAGCTACCTCCATCACAATCACAAGGATGTCCTAGGTCGCGCAGGATGCGAGAATGAGCCGAAGATATCTTTGAGGTCTTGCCCACTGGCAAGCGCCTCTCTCGTCTGCAGTCAATTTGTCCACGAGTATAGAGACGCCAAAGAGAAGCAGACCACAATGCTATTCTACGACCACATGGAGTTTCAGCCCGACACTCCCAAAAGTCTTGGCCTCACTCTTCGCAAAGTACGCCCGTTGATGCAAGGAGCTCTGCGTAATGTGCGCTTTGCCGAATTCAATATCACCGGAAGCTTCTTCTACGTGGCTGGCTGGCTTCGCGGCAAAGGACCGCTCCATCTAGAGACTTATTATTCTCAAAAATTGTGGATCGACGCGGTCACTCAGGCTTTCACAAGTTTGGAGAGCTTTCAGATCAGATATTCTCTGACCGGCTGGAGGAAGACGAAGTTGCTTCCCAGGTGGTCGGACAGGGTCCTTTACATGACCACTCTCGAGGAAATCACGGACCTACTCACAATTCCGAAACTCTCTGAGCTTGAGCTCTTTGCTGCTTCTGGGATCCCTCAGTGCTCGGTATTCGACGTTGTGGATCATGAGCTGAATGAGAAATCAAGCATTGCAACTTGGACGCCTGGCGAGCTTTGGCGATGCAAAGGCGAAGAGAGCGCATTTGAAGTGACGAGCGGTTCGTGCGGGAAGTATTACTGCTATGCATGCACTTGAAAGACCGCATCAACCCCAACCCGACCAAGCGATAGATGGCGGATGACCGGACCTATAAGGGACGTATGAGGTTTCACGTCACAGAGACATGGAGCTCTGTCTCTTCAATACTGGTTTTGTCATTCCTTACTGTCTTGAATTCAGACACTTGCATTTCAGAGAATTGAGATTCATAAATTAGGGACCAACGGAATGTTTTGTAAGGTATTCACACATCGGGAGCAGACCTTGAAATGATGCAATGATCTTTTTGCATGACTCCGCATTCGGCTCAATGCAAAAAAACATCTTTCAAGTTGTATCCTCGCTCCAGGTCCGTACGTCCTTGTTTCATACACCGCATATGTTTTCAAACTCAAAATCCTGTAGCCCACCCATTCCACGATGCTGTCCATCGCAGCACTCTCAAACCGAATCTCAAGATTGAGTGGTTTTGGCAGTGAGCTCGACACCCACCACGCCAAGTCTCAACGATATTGGTCATGCCGTCTTTCGATCTGTTATGCTACCGTTAGGGCCATGGACTGGAACTGTGTGTACCGGCGTTCGACCTACCTATGCAATCCGGGCACCCAGTGTATTGGATTGCATACTTCTCCACCCTTCTTTCCTTGTCCAGATTCTCGCCAGGTATTTTTCCTCGATATAGTCGCTCTTCCAGATGTCTTCGTTTTCCCTGCAGCTGTAAACCTCCAGGCGCTCAAGATTTTTCAAGCCCAAGAAGAAGCAGTCAAAATCGAGCTTTCCAATTTCCTCGCTCTGAGAAGCGTCCTTCAAATCGTGGAAGAACTCATCCTCCAGAGTACACAAAATTTGTAGGATCAAAATAGCGCTCCATTGAAGTTTTTTGCGCATGAACCAATAAACGTAGTGCTCATCCGAAGTGAGTTTCTCCTGAGTGTCGGCCAGCTCGCCCACAAAGAGGTCGTAGTAAAGGCGGGCCTCGATCTTGAGGACGTCGAAAGCAAAATCTTCAGGTTCGAGCTCATACGCTCGGTCATCTCGGGCATCTCGGCCACGAGGAAACAGAGGGGTGAAGATCGAAGCCTTTCCGACGCGATTTCTTCGTACTCTTCGCGGAATGCCTTGGAGACAAGGTATGCTGATGCTTGGGGTCCATGTCGCATGAATGTGCAAGAGCCATCCTCGACATCTGATACTTGCCTGACGAGCTGCCTCTCGACTAGTGCGTAATCGTACACCATATCGCGCAGCTCTCTTGGCAAATCGAAGAAGGGGAAGGGCGTGTCCTTGGGGTGCAGGTCCATGATGGAGGCTGTGTTGGATTGCATGATTGCTGTGGTTCGAATGTGTTGTCGTCCTGGCGTAAGCAGTGTTGAATGCGTCTGCAAGGAACTACCGAGCTGAATCTATACCTCGCAAGTGCCAAGCTGCGCGGCTCGGGATTCCCCGCTTTCATGTGAAAAGGGGCCTTGCAGCTTCAAGTGACTGACGTGAAGCGTTGCTATGAGGACCTTTATCATTGATAGGCGGCTCATTACTTTCATTCATGTAATATGAGGTGCATGAAGCGCAGATACGAGCTTGGAATTTGGATCAGATGAAGGAGACACGGTGATGTTAATGTACCAATTGATTGCGCTCCATGCACCGCGCATGATTGCATATGAGCTGAAGGTACAATGCTCCGTGTCCGAACAGCTTTGCCATAAGATCGGGGTCAGCGATAAGATCGCAGCCATCGGCCGCTCGTCTGACGAAGCCCGCCGTGTTATGAGCAAAACGCTTGGCGCGTGAGGTTCCTGCAGAGAAGGCGCTCATGGCTCAGCACAGTGGGCGATGCTCAGTGTGACCTTTTTGTCCTGTTTAGGCCCCCATTCACTCTCCCTCGTCCACGTAGTGAAGCAGAACTCCTCTGTGAAGCATCTCAGGTCGTACTTCGTGTCGGCTCCAGCATAGACCCGAACCTTTCGCAAAGCCGGAAGCTGGGTAAAGCTGGCGACCTGCCAAGGAGCTTGAGTGTCCTTGATCGTGTCAGGATGAAACTTTTCATAGCCAGTCTCAGCTCCTAGAAAAATCTGCACGTCGATGCCGAAGTTGAAAGGCTCAGATGTGAACGACAGCCATGATTGAATCCATTCGAAATGATCTAACACCACCGATGGGATTCTACAATGCGTGTCGGACCTTCGGTGTTGGCAATCCTCCTGCATCCTGCACATTGCGAAAAGGCGTATTCTGATGATCTTCGTACTTGGTGGTACTACCAATGAAGGAGTGCGTAGGCAGTCAAAGCCTTCTTCATCGTTGAGCGACAAAGTTGGCTGGAAAAGGTTGCCGCGACGTTTGATCTCGCTATTGATCTGGCGATTGACGAGAAGGGCGTTCGTCGGCAGGTAATTTTGTCCACTTACTGGCAGCGCGAGTTCAGGCTTGTGGAAAGTGGTCTCGTTGCCGATGATGAGGAGGTCGTAGACGTTGTCGCGCATCTCACGCGGCAGATCAAGGAACCGAAAGGGCTGCTCTTCTGGCGGATCCATTGTCGTGCAAGCTGAGTCCGGAGACAGAAGCCGGGAGGTTCTCGAAGTCTTGAACGGCGCAGAGAAGCACTTTTGGTCTTGAGTGCTGGAGTTGCGTGGTCCGCCGCTGGATGTTGGATGTCGTGTGAAGAGAACGGCTTGCCAGCGTTTGAAGGTCAAGTGCGCTGAAGCTTGAACCTGGCGGGCGTGCCTTTGGCGAGCTTAGGAAGGAGCATGTGGATCTTGCGAGCGGAAGGAGCGTTCAAGCGGTTTGGAATCATTTCTTGCAAGACGCTCACGATAATACATTTTCGCGGCATAAACAGACCTGACTGCGAGATAAGGTTGAACACAGACGGCACGAATTTTTCTTGAAAGCTCGCGATTGTCATCGATCCAAGTCTTTGAGCTCTTAAGCACCCTTCCACCCGATATCTTCGGTCCAGCTAACGCACAGTCTGTCTCGCTTGAACTCGAAACGATTGATATCCCAGTCACCGGAGCAACGATAAACTTCCACAAGCCTCACATACGGGATCTTCACCATCTCTTGCAAGGCCTCCTGCAGACGACTCGTGTGGGGAGTGGTTGGCCACACTGTCGTAGAACTGGAATTCCACCACAATCCGAGGCGTATAGTTACTTTCTTCAAGTGGAGCAGAACCGGAAGGACATCCGTGATCCAGTCGCAGATCTCCAGAACATCCACCGCAGCCTCGTAGGCGGATTCGCGAAGCGGACATGATTGCAATGTATCATGCCCTGGTAATCGAGCTCTTGGACCTTCGCCGATATCACATCTTGGGCTTTTGCGCTGACGCCATGAAGGATGGATCCGAACATGTGACACAGCCCGCTGCGATCTTGGACGAATAGCGTCGCCTTGTGCCTGAGCATTTCATGCGTGTATTCGAATTCCATCTGACGGCTCACGAGGAGAAGAGACGAAGTAGGAGCACCGGATAGGTAGATGCTAAGATCCGATTCGGGATATTGGCCGATACCAAACTGTTCGCAGTTTTCTCTGAATTTGCGTCCTGGAAACACTTCAAGTGGGTCGTCAAGGAGGTAGCCGTAGATCTCGATTCGAAGTTCGGCGGGTAGGTTGAAGAAGTGGAATGCTCCGCCCAGCGAGTCGGCGTTGGCGAGCATTATGAATGAAATGAACGGTTGCTAATTGATGGGCGCTTCCAAAATCTGTGAAGTCGATATGAAGACAAGGTTGACGATATGCCGTGATGGGCGTCTAAAGCAGAGTGGAGAAGAGGAGGCCAGCCATTTTCCTGCGTAAGGCACCTCCCAGTGACTGGAGCTAAAGCAGACCGTGCCTTACTTCTGCAACTCATACACCAAGCGAGTCTCGACCCTTCCGTCGCCGCCCTTGGTGGTCGTCACGACTCTCCTCACGAACTCGTCGCTTCCTTCGACAAACCATGCCTGTCGTGCCTTCCAGTCCTTTTCCAAGCTCTCCACCTCAGCTTCAACGATATCTTCTTCTCCATCGACTTTCTCTTTCAGGAACGCGTCTTCGAATTCAGCAGCTTTCCTCCATCGGCTCCGACTTTTCACTTTGCCCAAAAACGCATCGCCGAACTCCCTCCATTCCCAGTCATGTATCCATTCTTCGGTGATGGCAGGGATGGAGGCTGTCGTGGATTGTTTGATTTGGACTTCATCCTCGCTCTTCTGCGTGACATCGATGTTGATTGGTGCTTTCGATACCGTCGAAGCGAGGAGCTTGTTGAAGCCTTGGAGTTGAAGGACGGGAGAGACGTCTGACGACTTCGCCTTGGATTGGTGGTATTTGCCTGTGAGGGTCTTGAGAGATGGAGACATGGTTACGGTTGATACAAAGAGAAGTTCGGGCAAGCTTTTGTTCTTCGAAGAAACGATACCGGATAGAATGTAGAGGAGATATAGGAGATGTATTTCATCGCGATGCCCCTCGCAGTGTGCGCATCATCGTTCCAGCACGAGATGTACGCCGCGGAGAGAGGAAGAACTCAGCGTATCCGAGCCCCTTCTTCACGGGCCTTCGGAAGTCGTAAGACTAGGCCTTAGGGGCAGCTTTTGGTCATTGGCATGTCTGAGGTGAAGTCTGAAAGGTGAGTGGGAGGTACATCTCCAAAATGGTGGCCTTAAGGCATCAACTTCCAGGGCGGGGCTCGGAAGCAGAGCCGAAGGTTCAAGTGCTTCGCGTTGGCTGCATCACAACCAACCTGCACTCTGCACTCTCCACAGCAACCACCTCACCTCACCTCAACTTGCTTCTTCGCGCCCTTGGATATCGCTGCAAGCCCCTCCGACTTGATTTCCAACTTCGCCTGGCCTCACTCGGTGCTAAGCAGGCCGACCTCGAACAATTCCGCACGGGATCCGGCAGCCTCGAAGGTTGCACATGACTAGGATCTACTGACGCTCGACTTGGACCTGTTCACCGCACTCTGCGCCTCTTGCAAGCACCTCTCCACGTCACGGGCACCAGCGACGCTCAGTTCAGAGCCACGACACTTCGAAATTGGCTCATTACCGCCTAGCCAACGCACCGCGACATCAACAAGCCATATCACTCCGCGATTGGCTGATCTGCCGCAAGCGAGTAATTGCCGATCTACGAGCGCTGCTTTGACCTCTGCCTGTGGACTCGATACTGGCGGAGCGCCGCATGAAGACCCAGAACGTACCTGCAAACGCGATCCACACCTGGAGCAGGCCAGTGGTCAAGAACGCACACCGATAAGCAAATTCGATTCGAAATGGCGACCGACAAAGACAACGGCCCGCTGTCAGACACGGAAGGCGGCGAGAAGCCAGTCAGAGAACAATTGCAGAAAGCAAATCTCGGACAGGAAAAGAACATGCCACGATCAACTGCTGCCACTGCGGAGCATGAGGACAAGAACGAGGAGAACGGTGTAGAGGACAAGGGCCGGGGGCGCTTGAACAGGAAGAGGAGCCACGACGATATGGATGCACACGACAACCAGGAGCAAGCTGCACCGGCAAAGACAATACAGCGCAAGCGGTCTCGCAGCACCACTCACGAAGAAGATGAGCTGAATAACGGCTCACGTAAGGTGTCTGGTGAGCGCCCGCGGAATGGCAATGAGGGTTTGGAAGAGTCAGTAGATGCGTCTACCAAGGCCAACGGCGCTGCACCAAGACCAGGCACGCCAGAAGCCACAGGCGAGAAGCGGGGAGGCGCCGAGGCGGAGGAGGTGACAAGTCCGAAGACTAAGAGAAGTCGGCTGCTCTCTTCGACAACCGCCGACGGTTCCTCTCATGTTAAAGGCAAGGATGCGGAAGGCAAAGAAAAGGAGATTTCTACTCGAGAGAGCAAGATACCTTCTTCGAGCGGCTTCGCCAACTCCTCAGCTGTATCGCCTTTTGGAGCACTCGCTGGCAGCAAATCGCCAGCCAAAGAGCAGGAGACTTCTTCGAGTGCGTTCGCGTCTTCTGGTTTCGGTGCACTCGCTGGATCATCAACATCAGGATTCGGGGCTATTGGCAAAGAGTCAGGTGTGTGATCTCGATGCACTATTCGCTGAATTTGAAGTGAGCTGACTTTTGACAGGTGGCTTCGGCGCGGGCGGTAGTTTCGCTACTGGATCCAAGAGCCCACTGAAGGAGAGTGGAAAGTCTGCGTTCGGTGGCGCGCTTGGTCAGCAATCCGCCTTCGCTTCGGCGGGCACGGGGAGCGGATTTGGCTCAGGTGCTTCTGGCTTCGGATCCTTAGGAGCGTCATCTGCTGGAGGCTTCGGCGGAGGAATTGGAGGAACCGGTTTCAGCAGCTTGGGTGGAGGAAGTGGTCTGTCCTCTTTCGCGAGCGGGAAAACTGCTGCTCCCTTGGGAAAGCCATCAAGGTGCGTGATCCTCCTCTTTCGCGCGTGCTACGCAAGCTTCTCCCAGCAGTGAAGTCTGGTGGACAAGCACAATTGCTATTGCTGCCAGTTACGCACACTGTTGCACAGACACGCCATGTATGGCCAAATACGGCATTGACTGACATGCTCCCAGACCTTTCGGAGCGCCTGCTGACGACGATGACGAGAACGACGAAGCAGGAGACGATGACGAGAAGTCTGGTGCTAAGAGCCCACTGGCAACCGAAGAGGAGAAGCAGGATGAGCGCTTCTACGCCCAAGAATTGGAGACGGGCGAGGAAGACGAGGTGACCGAGTTCACAGCTCGTGCCAAGCTCTACAACTTTGCTGCTGGTCCAGAGGACAAGAGCAAGAAGGAGTGGCGAGAGCGTGGCTTGGGAACACTTCGATTTAACGTTCGCAAGCCAACAACCGAGGACGAGAAGCCCAAGGCGCGACTGGTGATGCGTGCCGAAGGTTCCCATCGTGTGATGCTCAACACACCCGTCAAGAAAGAGCTCAAGTTCGGCACTCCGTCTGGCGACAAGCCTCAGGGTGGCTACATGTACTTCATGGGCACCATCGAGGGCAAAGACGGCCTGGAGCTTCTGCAATTGAAGGTGAACGAAGACAACATGCTACTAAGGATACCACAAGCTGACTTTGAAACAGATGAAACAAGTCAACTGCCTTGACCTCTGGGCTCAGATCACGGAGCTGCAAGAGGCAATGTGAGCTAGACATCTCGGTCACTCCGCTCGCGCCGAGCCTCTTTCGTACAACTCTCAAACCGGCGCATTCTGGAAACGTGCAAAAGCACTGCACTAAAGCTTCTTTTGGCATTGGACGAGGTGGAAATCTGGTATACCATCGCATAGACGCTTCACGGAGCATTTCCTATATCATGTGTCTTTTTGCTGTAACGGCGGAGAGAGATTGGTTGAGTTTTGTTGCAACAGATACCAGAAGCATGTTTGCCTCCCTTTTACATAGCAAAAGGCGGAAAGAGAAGAGAGTATAGCACGAAGATTTGCACATGTCTTCTTGTTCTCGCGCGTGGCTGTTGAACTTCAAAGCGTCAGGGAGATCCTGGTTGCTCGCAGACGCTTCCTCTGGTTGACATCGAACTCCCTTCACGTGCTACAACTTCCAGGCTTCATCCCAATAAGACACGATGATCTCTCAGCGGGACATCCACACAATCAACTTGAACATGAGTAGAGACCGCGTCATATGGTGGCAGTGATCATCCGTGCGGTCCTGGTAACGGAGGTTTCGGATGGAAATATGTCAGACTGGGATTCAGGGGTGATGGCCGTATAAGAGTTGCACCACCGAAGTACAATAAAAGGCCTCGAGAACAGCGACACATTTCAATCCTTTTGCTCTTTTGGCGACATTGACAGGCGAAATCGTGCAAGCATATCAATTCACCGCAGGTGTAACACGTCCTGCATTGCACGACTTCAGCGCTGATGACCACTTAGAACGGTCAACTTCAAAATGCGTTCTCCGACAACGACCATGGTCTCGCTCTTCCTCGCCTTGCTCTTCCACACAGCCTCCGCCTGCGTCTACTTCAACGCGACCCTCCTCAACGATAATGGCCCCGCAGACGAAGGCTCCCAAGGCCAACTCACCGTCGACATGTGGGACGACAGCAACAACAACCGCATCCGCGAATCCGGTGACCCACAATGCACAGGCGACAACCTCGACCGCGTCGGCAAAAACCACTGGCGAGTCCCCTGCAAGAGCGGCAAAGACACGATTCTGGATGTCTTCTTGGACCGCGAGACGAACCGGTTCTTGAAGGTGGTGTATCGGTATTTGAACGAGGCGGCGAGCGATCGACAGGATTATGATCCGGAGTTCATCTTTACGTGGGAGGCGGGAAGTGTGGATGGGAAGCACTTCAAGACGAGGCAGTTTTGTGATGATGTGCTTTATGATTTGGGGCTGTTCCGGGATGGGTGTGATATTGAGGATGCGAGGAAGTTTTGTGGGTAGATTAAAAGTGAGTGGCCGGCTTCGTGGAGATCGAGTAACGCAAGTAGATGAGAAAGGAGGTGTTGCGTGCAATAATGCCCAGTCCAAAAGAGGGCGGCTTCTCACAAAATCGTGCATTAATGCTCAACTCGAAAAGCCACGACTGACCGAGAATTCGTCACGTCAACTTTACAGGTCGTCATTTGGCCAATGAGACTTCCAAGCGATTTTCGGGAATATTTGGCAGAACAAAACATTCCTCAGTACCAGTGCTCCACTTCAGTCACATCAAGATCACAATTCTCAACTTTCGCGTCCCTGAAGCATCTACAGTAAGCAAGATGCTGTGAGGATAATGTATGCTTGAGGTAGGACTCACCAGACAAACCCGCTTTTCTCTTCACTTGGAGGAATATCCTTTGCACCGACAATCTCCAACCTTGCCTTCGCGAACGGAAAGTCTTGCTCCTCCCTTGCAACTTTCGAAAAGCTCTGGGCTCCATTCGTCAAGGTAAGAAGCACAACGAAAAGCCCAGCATTTTCCAGCAGGGGATTAGGCACCCAGAGAGTCGTCGACCGATGGTTATACCACACCCTTTCCAGTAAATGAATGTAGCCGTCTTCGGTGATCGTCGAGAACGATGAGCTACTCATCCGCACGATGTCAAACCGTGGCCTCATTCCGGGGCCGTCGTGTGGATGGGATAACGCAGGCTTTTGCATCTTCTTGAATGGCATGATCGAATGTACAGCCACGGAGTCATGTTCCGCGCTCTTGGTCACTGTAGGGAAGGACATGATGAGCTTGTGCTTCCTGCCTAGTGACAGAATTTCCGGATCTTCTGCATCCCCTCTGTATTGGCGCTCCGGATCTCGCTTGGCGTAGTCAAAGTCGATTGAGATTCGATCTTCTGCGTCGTAGGATATCGCATCTGGGTTGCGAGTGATGTGTTCAAATTGAGCGACTTTCCCGAAGATCCCTTCCTCGATCTTGAGGATATCTGAGACGGGACAGACAGGTGTTGAGATGGTGTCAAGGAGCATGAAGGTCATGGTCAGCGGTTGGTTGCCGTGCGTGGCTTCGAAATAGTGGTCGCTGCCCTCGTAGAAGAGTTTCCACATCTGTACTCTCAAAGGCCCTACCGAGGGCTGCGAGAGCTTTTCGAGACGACAGGTATAGCCAATATCCGTTGTTTCCCAGCTCATGCCTGTGATGGTAGCCGAGCTCCTTTTCGTAGGCGAAAATATGTAGACTGGATCTGGTGTCGAGGTGCTTTGAGACTGATGGGTGCCCCTTCGTATTTTGCTCAACTCCACGCCCATTGCCCCGCTCTTCCTTGTGTTGTAGTTCGAGAAGTGCGTACTGCCATAACAATGCTGAACCTTGACCTCGTTCAAAAAGCTGTTATGAGACCACGCAGCCATAACATACCTCCTGCCTGGCTCGAGGTCGACGTAAATGCTGGTAGGCAGACTTTCCATCCTGTGTGGTAGCGGAGCAGAGATCATGCGATGGTAGCAATGCCGAATATATCCAGATTTGTACTCCGGTCGGCGCTCTACATACGGACTAGAGAAACTACGCTTCATGCTGAAAGACTGTGTCCGGACCCAAATACATGGTTGTTGCCTCCTTGGCTCCGTGGAGGGAAGGTGACTGAAAGGGCGGATTGGTCGTTTGTTGCTGTTGCTGAAAGCTTTGGATGAGCTCGATACGTAAGAGGCTGCTTGATATGCCCTGAACTTCCTCTGGCTGGGATACTGCCGTAGCTCCCGGAGCGTCGAGTGCGTGAAAGCAATCGCTTACCTTGGCCGGACCGAGTTCTGCCAAGACGTGCGTGTTGCAATCGGCGCGAATGGGCAGAGCGTCGGCATGCCGGACATGTGCGCTTTATAGAAAGAGAGCCGGGCCGATGGACGTAGTAATCAGCTTGTGGTGCGCCTCATCATTGATTCCACGTATGGGAAGGCCTGGCGGTATCATTGTGTAACCTGTGGCTTGTAGCTACACCGGGCTCGTGGTGAAGGCGTGCTCGACTCTCGTGTATTCGGGGAGTCGGGCTTCGAAATCTGTACGATCATCTAGAAAACGGAAGTCAGCTCGGTTGTGTTGGCCAGAAGGAGACGTGATGGTAGTACTTGTTGGCAACAACCAAGCCACAAACCAACTCGCCAGGAAAGTCGCTGAGAAGGCCGGACTTCGGCTTGCATTCCAACTGTCGTATGGTATCTGATGCTTTTGATGTTTCATCGTTGATGGGACCGTCCTGGAAGACCGATGTCATCCACTCATTTCCTGAATCACCTTCTCCAGATTCCCAACATCGTGTGCAAAGCGGCCCAAAAAGCAGCCATCAATGCCCTCCTTCAGACGCTCAAACGTTCCCGGACCAGCGCTGCCACCATACAGAATCCTCGTCCTACCCTTTCGACCCGAACACAGCGCTCTCAAGTTCTGCGTGACTGCCACGACATGGTCCGCTCCTGCGGGTTGCGAAGCTCCAATCGCCCACACAGGCTCGTACGCCAGTATCACCTCTGCATCGTCTGGGATACGTGACAGTGCAGCCTCGATCTGAGGCTTGCACTCGCTCACCGCCATTCCCACCGCCTGCGAGGCAATATCACTCTTACTCTTCTCCCCAATGCAGACGAGTGGAATCATTCCATTCCTGACAATGGCTTCCGCCTTCTTGGCCACATCTCCGTCCGTCTCACCGAACAGCCTTCTCCGCTCTGCGTGTCCAATCTCGACAATCTTGACTCCGGCCTGGCTCAAGTTCAAGGGGCTGACTTCGCCCGTGAAAGCGCCCTTGTCTTCGCTGTAGGAATCTTGGGCGCCGAGCATGACACTTGTGCCAGACAAACGGTCTTTCGAAGGGATTACGGAGACAAAGTCCGGAATGACGAACAGGTCGACATTGGCTGCTTCGGCGGTCTTGGACAGAGCGGCGACGGATTCGATGTAGCGGAGAGTCGAGGGCAGGTCGAAGTACATCTTGAGCGAAGTCCCCACGATGCGCTTCTCGCGCTGGGTAGGGAGAGGAGGCATTTTGTAGGAATTATCTTCAGTTCAAGGCTGGCAATTGGGCGTTTCGACTGATTACTGTGTTGGAGTTGGAGCAGGAAATGGTATACTTACACCTGTTAAAGATAAATGTTTGGACCCCATGGAGAAGTTGACGTGGGAGGTGGAGAGCTGCGGGATGCCGAACGCGGAAAGCCGAGGCAGGCACTTCTATCAACTGCACCCTCTCTTCTTCTCCATTCCCTTCGCCTCTACTGCGATGTCCTGGCTTGATAGAAGCAAGGCGTCGAGATCGCCTGAATCGCCATTGTGTTGTCTGTTGTCATCAGAACAGACAAATGGTCAAATCATCTTGCAATAGTACAGAAAGCAACTGTGACATGAAACCGTTGCATCTCGAAGCACGCAAGAAATATAAAGCTGTCATTTCTTCTACAAAGCAAGCCAGAATCACGCCGCGCTAGCCAATGCCATCTATCTATCCACTCCTGGCTGAAACCCCTTATACCGAACTCCACGCCAAACCAATCCTCGCCAGATCAAGATTCCTTAGCAGGCTGATACTCCGTGCAAGAATGCCATCCACCAAACCAGTTGTCCGGCCTCTTGGTACAGCAATCAACACGGTTATGTGTGGATCTCACGACAGAAGCCGAAGTACCCGAAGTCGTAATCTGGAACTGATCGCCATTGTTGAAGGGCTTTCCCGAGTTGACATCGGTCTTTTGGCCGGCGACCGTAACATATGCTTGAGCCTGATAGATTCCACTCTGCACGATGTCGTAGTATTTGTACTGAACGGTGCCGGTACTTTCGAAGTAGGTGATGGTGAAGTGCTGCTGCATATGGCCGTAGTTGTAGGTACCGACGTACCACGCAACGACCAGCTGGCGAGATCCTACGGGACCAGTGATGCTAGATGGATGTCAGGTTTGCTTCTGTTGTGCGTTCAGATGGAAGTAAGCATACCGGTAGAAGACCCCGTTAGTGCCACCGTAGATGTACAAGCCGCCTCCTTGGCCCGCGAAAGCGGATAGAACAGTACTGGAGTCGCCGATTTTGACCTGAATTCTGCATGTCAGCAATAGTTGAAATAGTTTGGTCAATGTTGGAGCACCTACGTATCCATTAGTGCCAACTATCAGGACGTTGCTGCTGACTTTGCCGATATTGATCGTGAACGGAAGCTGTACCGTCACCTCTCGTGAAGCAACGGAGTATCCAAGATCGCCAACGGTGTCACCGTTCCACTTGCCCCACACGGGATTGAAAACGATATAGTCCGGATTCTGGGATGGAATAACACAAGCTTGCAGGGTTGTAGCAGCAACCAGCGATACATAGCTGGTAGTATGAGACGCTGGCAACGTAGCTGTGAGAGTCGTGGTCGTAGTACCAGTGGCAACCGAAGAGCAGGCTTCAGCGATGCGAGCTGATGGCCAAGACGCAATGGAAGCAGGCGTGGCGACGGCACGTTCGACGAGATGCCTTTTCGCAGCCGGCGCAACAACGTTGTCAGGTGCATCAGTGGGCACGGTCCCATTTGCTGCGGTGAGAGTGGCCACGTAGCTGGCCAAAGTAACTGCTGTGGACGGGCCCACATTCGCTACAGTGGTGTAGGTGGCATTGTTGCTTAGCACTGCAGAGTCTGAAGGGCTAGCCTCGTCACGCTTCCATTGAACATCGGCCGTGATCGTCGCAGTCGGTTTGACGTTAGGGTCCATAGCGATCGAAGTTGAGAAGGTGGTGGTGACAATCTCGACAATGGCATTTGGGGTTTGCGTGGCAGTCGCAGTAACGGTGGGCGCCGAGTAGCCGTTGAAGCTGGTGCAGAAATCCGAGCCGCTGGAGATGAGGTAGTTGATGTCGGACGTGCAGACGGGCTGAATGTCTGGCTTGCTGTAGAAGAAGCTGTAGCTGTACGTGTACTTGGCTCCGATGCCGTCGTCGTATGAGGCTTTGTTCACAGCATACTGCGAGTCCCAAGCAGAGGTGTAGAGGGTGCACATCTGGCCCATCTGGTAGGATGATGTCTTATTGGTCATTGTGAGGATGTACGTTCCGAAGGCCGCGCACTTGACCGGCTTGCCCTTACTCGGAGGATGAGCGACATTGTAGGCGGTCTGAGCATCGCATGCAGCAGCGCAGAGGTTAGGGTCATATGGACCGGATTGGAACATCTTATAACCCAAGTAGGTCCAAGTGTTTGAGCAGTCCCAAAGCGGCGCGTTCATAGTAGCCGTGTCCAGCTTCTGAGGGCTCGACCACTTGTCAATGGGCCCACCAACCTTGTAAGAGGTGTAGGCATTCGATCCTGCAATACCGACTTGGAAGTCATCCCGCCATTGTCCATAGTTGTTTGCAGTCGTGCTGTCGAGAGCGGTGCCCCAGAAGGAGCACTTGATGTTGGCAAAGGCAGTGGGGTTCTTGCATCCGGCACCTGGCTCGATGGTTGGGTCCCGTTCAAAGTAGATGTTGAAAGAGAGACAACCAGCGATCGAGTCACATTGCTTCGCGCACCAATTGGTGTCATATCCAGTTTTTCCCTTGTTCACGATCGCGTAGCCCATGTAAGCATAAGCACTATTGGCACCTGGGGCATTTTTGAAATTGTTGAAGTACCCAGATGGCGTGGGGGCGTCCAGAGCGACAGATGATACAGTAGGATCGGCCTTGAATGCGTCGTGGCCGTCGACGTTGACGTTGTAATAATTGGCGATGGTAGCCTGGGGATCGCAGGCAGCTCTCTTGCCGAGTCCTCGCTTGGAAGAGGCAGAGTCTTCGCCTGCAGCGTTGATTGGCACCGTCGTTACGGCAGGCTAGAGATCGTCAGCTATTGTTCGATAAGTGTGGTGTAATGATGGTAGACTTACAAAAACGCTAAGAGGCGATTCCTTCTGCTCAGCGGCGGCAGCGGCGGTGGCGGTAGCGGCCACATATGTGATTACATTTGAGGCGAGACCAGGTGTTTCCGTGTAAGTTGGAATGTCAAGATTCCTGAGATCCTCAAGTGGCAAGGCATCTGGGGTAGCAACGGCGCCGACAGGTGCGTTGCTTGTTATGGCGGCATCCTGAGCTTGAACCAAGCCCAGCAAGGCTGGCAAGAGGAGAGCACGAGGGATCATCTCGCCGCAGGCCTGAGGATATGAAGACGAGCAATGGATGTAGGGGCTGGAATGTAAAAGTTGGTGCTGATAGCAGAAGCAAAGAAAACAAAGCGCTCGATGCGTCGCCAGTTATATACACTTACAACAGTGCCTTACCTTGTCACCGCGGTCCTACTGGCACTCAGCTCGCGATTCCATCGGCCGTCAGATTCACGACGAGTCGAATCTAGACCGGTGTACTCATGTGCAGATGTCAATGGCAGCGACGAGTGATCACCCTGGCATGATCGTGGTGGCCGATGGCTGCAACAGACTGCCGAGAGATCCAAGCTGATCGCAGGTGCTCTGAATATGCAAAGGCATGCCTCAGGAGACAGATGGGCAAACCAGAGAGCGACATGTCCGCCACGTCCAGAAGGCATAACAGGTGAAGGGGGCGAGACTGCGATTCAGCCAGCCGGGGTTGCCCTTAGGCTGCTTGATCCGTCGGCCAGTGGACAAGTCCACCACGCCGTAAACGACCAGGATACGACAGCCATGAGGGCCTGACTCCGACACGCGAACGATGGAGGGCTTCGTGAGGTGCGTGCTTGGAGCACGGCTTCAACGTTGGCAATTCTTGCCGTGCGAAGGAGACTCCACTGTCCATCAGCTGATTGCAAAAACCTTCCAGTCCACATTCTCATCCTTGGCACAGAAATGTGGCAGAGTTGGGTTCGAATGGGCACTCGATTGCATGAAGTGGCTCCGTGGTCGCCCGGCTCACATGTGCGGTTGAAACGCTGTACCGGATTCGGGCCAAGTTCAAACTCGAAGCAGCATTTCAGTCCTGCCAAGCCAAAGAGGCGTCCAACCACGTGCAGCGGCGTGCCTCATTAGGTCTGACCTGATCACGAAAAGCGTAGTCCAACTACGCTTTGGTAGTAGCGACCAGCCACGATCATGCAAGATAGGAATCTCGTTTTTGCAAGCGCGTAATGCGAGCGCATATTGATGTTTGCAGGCATTCATCTCCATGCACTCCCTGAGCCAGCCTGACCAGATTACCACACAGGAGTGCTTGGCATGACCTGTACTCTTGATGGTAACAGTGTTGCGCAGGTGAGAAAACGTTTCAAACGCCTGGCTCTTCCTTGAACAACACGCGAAGAGGGCTTCCTCTTTTGGCTCCGCTTTCGGCCCCTAAATACCAAGAAGTTGGTACCGCGTGCATGTTCCTAGAAGCAAGAGAGTCCTTGACGAATTCTTTTGTCCAGTTCCGAAAGAACGGTGTGAGCGCCCGCTGGGCTCCAGTGAGTCAGCTGGCTGCAAGATGTTTGTGGCCCTGCAGCCCGGCAACACCGACAGTCACATGGCGCAAGCTGCCACATGGCCGAGGCTTCTCAAGCCATAGTGCTGTGTCATATAGGCACGACACGTGGTAGCGAACTCTGACTACACTGTCTCCGTGTCGGCTCCCAAAGTCCACGGAGATGGCGCATCGGGGATCCAGGCCTTAGGCAAGTGCCTTGCTGCTGCAAAGTCCGTTCCTCGGGAAGCCGTATATGTCTCAATTCGCGTCTTCTGTACCACACGCGCAAAGCCGGCTCAGCAGTGTCGAGCATCGCCTCGATCCAAGTGCCGGGTCTCAGGGCCCATGCGAAGCCTGTCGTCTGCCGTTAGGCTAGGCCTGACAGTTCCACGTGCAGGCATTCTAGAAGGCTTTTGCAATGGATCCAGGACCTGCAGCCTTACGCTTCCCCCGGTGGCCTTGGCTGGTTGTCCTTCGCGTTTCCCGTTCTCCTGCCCCAGCCCTGTGCAAATCCTCCTCATGTGAACATTCCGGCAATGTTGACATCGACATGCCATTTCGCACATCCCATGATTTCGAGTAGTCCAGGCCCATCATTCTGCGCCCCCAGACTTCGCTCCTGAATGGCCCTGCTCTTTCAGCGCTTCTTCCGGCTATGTGGGCACGCGATAAAGAAGGTCCACTGGCGGAGATCGAGAGATGGCTGCGTCATGAGAAATGTTCGTGGGACCTACGGCCGAAGCAACAATTTCTGTCGACAAGGAACAAGGAGGCAAGATGGAACGAGGCTGCTGTCACGAATGTCCGCTTTGAAGTGTTGATTTGCAGCAGGAGTGTGACGTAGAGATGGAAGAGCGGAACAGCAATCACGTGATGTCCTCACAGGGTCCACGCTAGCGCACACCTTGCCGAGATCTTTCCTCCAGGTCTTCTCCTCTCTCTCATCAACGGGTGCTGTTGAGATCTCGGAAGCACACAGCCTTCAATTGCCAATACCCACCAGCCATAGCCGCTCGATGGCACCAAAATCCAAGAAGCAGCCAAAAAAAACAGTGATGGGTAGTTCCAAAAGCCTGAAAGGTAGGATTTTCTGCTGCCTCGCAGCCCAGATCTTGCAAAGTCAGGAGCTTGAAGATCTTCGCGATCAGGCCACCGCTTCATCGCGGAGCAGCCTGCTGTTAATATGAATGAACACATCTGCAGGATACTGACAGCAGATCGCCAAGTCGGAGAGTCTCCTAACCTTCTATCCGAGGTGAGACATTCGAGATTCTAATGTCGGTTGTCGCTTGGACTTCGGGAGTAACTCACGGAGAATTGATCTTGGTAGAAAGGATGTTACCTCCTCTCGCGGCTGTCTCTGGAAGATTGTCATCAACATCACGCCTGCCGCCGCCTTGAAAATGAAGTTCTGGCTGGCCTTTGCCGCGCTGCTCGCCAGTGTGGTAGCTGAACCAGGCTGTACCAACTGCACGAATGAGTCGCCCGATCCTTACGTCTCAGTACCGGCGCCATGGTCTCTGAAGGGAACAATCTATTCCTTCTTCCTCCTTCCGGGCCTGGGTGTGCCACTTGATCTTGTCCTGCCCAACAAGACCTATCCGCCTCTGGAGCGACGGTACCCATTTGCGATCGAGGGGAACTATACGGGGACGATCGGTATCATTCAGGTTGTGCGCTACACCGAGACTCCTGTTGGACCTTATGATGAGATGTTTGTGATTCCTGGATTCTACGACTACGACCGGGAGGGTAAGAAGGAGACCAATCTGCGCATCAGCAGAATCTATGTCAGTCAGAAGTACAGTGTTTGGAATGCGCGAAGGAGTGAGTAGATGACATGCGAGTCTCTGAGATCGAGCTGACACGGGAGTCAAGCCTGGAACCAGCCGAAGCACCTCGCACGCTTCGACTGGACTTCCTCCGAGGATGGCAGTGAATCCGTCAAGGTCTATCCCTTTGACACCTCTGGAGACGCCACCGAATCGGGACCGTCTGAGAAGCCTTGGTTCCAGATGACCTACTCGCCCCTTCTCCCCAAGAACCTCATCGACATCGAAATTCCCGGCCTTCTCTCTCTCAAGACAGGCGACCTCAACCCCAAGATCCCATTCACGTCTGACCTTTACGGTCTGCTCGGCCTCAACGCGACTTTGACGCAGTCACCGCTTCCGACTACAAACGACAAGTACGGTGCTCTGGTTAGTGGAGGACCGGTGTGGAAGGACGTCGTGCCTGGAGAGTACAGCAACAAGACCACCATCGGTACAATTAACCTTGACCAGACTGGCGGTGACGGCGAAGAGACGGGTGTCAACGCAGTGGGAGATGAGTTCTATCAGAACTTCTGGCCGGGCGTGCTGCCTCTTACTGTTGGCTTGAAGATGGAGAATTCGGTGTTGACTTTTAGTGAGGCTGTTGCTTTCGACGGATAGAAGACGAATCATCGACTATCAATACCAGTCGAGAGGCAGAGGGCTGAAGGCCATGGATAATTTAAATTGAGGCGGCAGTCGGCCTGGGCAAGCGCTCGTCGGCGACATGGTTTAGGCCCTCCAATATATTCCCACCGTCTACTAGCTTGCTTTCTGTCAGCGTAATGTAGCACTCCATACCGATCCGATCCTGACACACGCCGATACGAAGATTCCGATGTCCACTCTCCGATGCTGGCGTTTACTGGTGGGCTTGGTTTGCGCGTTCAGAAAGTGTTATGAAAACGACCTCCCTTTATTGTCCCATCAAGAAGCATGATCGAAGAGGATAGAGGTGCGCTCTCTTCCACAGCTTCAGGAGCTTCTTGTGCATCCTTCGACGATTCTCTCGTCAGACCGGGAACCGAGGATTCGGCAACCGGTGACGGCCTAGCAGGGTCTCATCAGGGACGAACGCCGCTTTCCGTGTGCTCTGGCGGGGTCGAGTCCAATGTTGACCGTCTGTTCAAGGCGTCGAATGTTAATAATATTCCATTTCCCACACGTGTTCTGCAGAGGTGTTTATTATGGAGATCGCAGCAACATGAAGTGAGGTGGGAATATCGACATCGTCATCGCCGTCATCGGACAGAAAGCAAAAAGTGGCCGGAGTCAAATTGGACAGCGGCCTGGAGTGCACGGACCAATTATCGTGGGGTCTTTCACCGTGGTGGCATCTTCTCACGCCCGCTTCGGAACAATCCCATCGCCTCAACATCAACTTTCTTTCGCCTGCTTCTGGACAATGGTTCTCTCCGACTAACCACCTTTTCCCTTAATACCCGTAATGTCCCTGTACAACGGAAGGGAACTTGTCGACTTCAAAGCAAACCTACCCATTCCTACCATCACCACCACCAACAGCACCACCAACATCGCCGCCGCCCTCACTGCCGTCTACTGCTAGTCTCCGCCGAGTCGCCGTTCATATACGTCTACGACTTCCGCTAGACTGCACGCTGTTCTGCGGAACACACACAAAAACAACCACGGAAGAGATCTGTATGTTTCTCGCACCCGGCTCTCCCACAAAGAATCTGTTTGCTGGAGTCTGCCGACGACTTCAATGGCTCAGCAGCGGCATTCGCGAACATCGCTGAGCGATTTTGGATCAAACCTTGCTGACGCTGCACATAACAGTCTCGCCCATAGCCGAACACATTCGCTGAACGGTTGCCATTGATTGTCCGCTCCATACAACGACGCCGAACGCTTTCTCCCCCTCGACGCCATCATGCATATCTCGAAGAAGCTCGCCGCGGCGCATTCGGCCGGCAAGGTCACTCACTCGTACGAATACTTCCCTCCAAAGACGGCTCAGGGTGTGCAGAACCTCTACGACCGTATGGACCAGATGCACGGTCTAGGCCCTGCTTTCATTGACATCACCTGGGGTGCTGGAGGACGTCACGCTAGTCTGACCAACGAGATGGTCAAGAACGCACAGGCTGCCTATGGACTGGAGACATGCATGCATCTCACCTGCACTGATATGGGAATCGAAAAGATTGACGAGGCATTGCGAGAGGCATACAACGCAGGATGCACCAACATCCTCGCGCTCCGCGGAGATCCGCCCCGAGAGAAGGAAAAGTGGGAGCAGACTGATGGGGGCTTCCGCTACGCTCTGGACTTGATCAAGTACATCAAGAAGCAATACGGAGACCATTTCGACATTGGTGTCGCTGGATATCCCGAGGGTCTGGACGAGACATGCTCCGCGGACGAGCACATCAAGTACCTGAAGGAGAAGATTGAAGCGGGCGGAACTTTCATCGTCACACAGATGTGTTACGACGCCGAGTGCTTCATCGAATGGATGAAGAGGGTCAGAGCTGCCGGCATTCCGGAATCCGTACCGATCATCCCGGGCATCATGCCGATATCAACACACGCGGCGTTCTTGCGTCGCGCGAACTGGGTCAAAGCTCGAATTCCACCAGAGTGGCATGATGCCTTGGAGCCAATCAAGAACGATGATGGCGCCGTTAAGATTGTAGGACGTGATCTCATCGTGGAGTTCTGCAGGAAGCTACTTAACGCCGGCATCATGCATCTTCACTTCTACACCATGAACCTCGCTGCTGCTTCAAGAATGGTACTCGAAGAGCTCGACCTTCTGCCTGCTCCGGAAAGCCCTCAGCCTGACTTGAAGCCTCTTCCATGGCGACAGTCACTGGGTCTCAACAGGCGAGACGAAAACGTTAGGCCGATCTTCTGGCGAAACCGCAACCGAGCTTACGTGCAGCGAACACAGGACTGGGACGAGTTCCCGAACGGACGCTGGGGTGACAGTAGATCTCCCGCTTTTGGAGGCCTTGATGAGTACGGCATTGGACTCAAGGGCACCAACGAGAACAACCGCAAGCTGTGGGGTGAGCCCAAGACACTCAAGGAGATCTCAGACCTGTTCGTTGGCTACATGCGCGGCAAGGTCGAGAGTCTTCCATGGTCAGAGTCTCCCATCAACGAGGAGGCCAACATTCTCGTCGATGACTTGGTCGACCTCAACAGCCGTGGACTGTTCACCATCAACTCTCAGCCAGCCGTTGATGGAGCCAAGTCGACGGACAAGATTTACGGATGGGGACCAGCTAACGGTTACGTCTACCAAAAGCAATATCTGGAAGTCATGGTGTCTCCAGATCTGATCCAGGAAGTCATTCGCCGCATGGACACAGACCCGAACGTCACCTACTACGCCGTCAACTCCACCGGCGAGCTGAAGACCAACGCGCCTTCTGACGGCGGTCCAAATGCCGTTACTTGGGGTGTCTTCCCGGGTAAGGAAATTGTCCAGCCAACCATTGTCGAGACTGTGTCCTTCCTCGCCTGGAGAGATGAGTTCTATCACCTCGGAATGGAGTGGAGCAAGTGCTACGATGAAGGCAGCCCGAGCCGAGACCTCATCCAAGAGGTCACTCAGAGCTGGTTCTTGGTCAACATCGTGCACAATGACTTCCGCCAGAACAATGGTATCTTCAAGATCTTCACCGGCCTGAAGGCTCCTGGCATTCAGTTCGAACCTCTCACCAACGGCCATCATCACGAAGAGTCGAGCGCCAAAGAGAACGGCAAGCCAGTGACGAACGGCATCCCGAATGGCGTTCCAAATGGCGTGCCTAACGGCCTTTACGCCACTCCAGGCGCTGATGCGACGTCCAACACGCCGCTCAAAAACTAGATGACACGATAAAAGACGAAGACATTACACTGGAGTTCTCGGGAAGATGGCATATCAGCGTGGCGTTCATCGAACCAAGGCTCACTCACGACATTCGATCTTCTTCAACAAGAAGACGTCTCAACCGCGACTCAAAAAGTGCGTCCAGCGTTCAGTCTGCTGCTTTTCCTTTTCATGTTGATAATTGGCGTTGCGGTATTCTGCATTTTCAAAGATACCCCATTCAACCGGGACCAGGAAGGAAAGGAAGGATATGAAAAGTTGAGCCTTGTTTCTTTGTTGATATAGGGGAAGCAAGAGGCATGGCTTGAATCTCAACATGCGACGTGCCCATGATGGAATGAAATCGTATAGATGGTGGAGGAGGATAGCTCGACTATATTCTAAATAGTCGAAAGGAAGGAATGAGAGCCGACGTTGCGAATTCCAATTCTTCGGGAGATCTGGCAACGCGCAAACGTGCTCAGTCCGAAATGCGCAAACTTGCTCATTCATGTTCGGCCGCGACATGGATCACGTGCGACCAGTCCCACCTTCATGGTCCATTGGTATACCACGGGTGGGACATCAAGGTTGACAGGTAACAACCACCCTTCACCTACGACGAGACATTATTGCCTAGCGACTGTTGCACTATATCACTGCTTCCGATTCTTCAACACGTCGACACTTGAGAGTGCCAAGACCCTTCTAAAGAATAAAGCCAGCATGTGCAACGGCCACTCCACACGCACCTCGCAAGGCGGCACAATTGCGATTTTGAAACCTGTCCGCTCTTCAATAGCATCACCACATGTTTTGAAGAAGGAAGTCTCTTTACGGTTATCGAACGGTCGAACGACGACTGTTGCGACTCTTGATGGTGTTTCGGCTCTACCTACAACATCAACATCGTCAACAGAGGAGGGCGCAAGTATCGTGATACAGTGAGTCTCACACTCCGTCAAGAAGAATGTCATTCATCCGTGCTGACTGTCGTTGAAGTCGAGACGGCGATCTGTCAAGTCGGGCCGTAGGGGAAATCTTACACAAATTTTCAGTGAACGAGAGGAGTGGAGGAACGTGGACGTTACCAGAAGTTCTAGATTTGGGTGTTGGAGGGATGGGGATTATTGGCAGACGAGTGTCATTTTTGAGAGGTGGTGAGGTTGTTGGTGAGGGGATCATGGGTTGGAATTGACCGATTCACCCGTCGAAGGGGTGGGTCTTGTGTCTGTATCATTGAATGAGCGGTCAGTAACTGGGGTGACCTCTTTATAGATGAGACGAAGAGGACTTTTGAAATCAATTTGATGCATTTCATTCCAGTGTGTCTGGCTAAATCTTAATGAACGCCTGCGCTGAATGCTCAAGTCGAAGTGCTGCTGGTCGTGAAAGCGTCTCTTCCTTCCTGAACTCCCACGCTGAATCGCAATGACAAAAATGACAATATCTTTCAGAGCACCCGCTTTTCTTCTGGTGCTGTTGGTCCACACTTTCAAATCAACTGCTGATGGAAATCATGTCCGCCGATGGCTGCGCGGGTAGATGTCCGGGAAGCGACTCATCGTCGCTCTCGTGTTCATCTTCCGACTCGTCCTCCTCTTCCTCTTCATCGTCTTGCTTCATGCCTCGAGGTAGCTTCCATTCATTGTACTCGCCCTCCAGCCATCTCTTACTCTGCGGCAGGTGGTATGGATCGAATGGAAAGTATGCTTCGAGCTGGTAGTGTGACTCGCCGGCCTTGCGGTCCCAGGCTGTTTCTCGACGTGCGACATCGGTGATGCTGGCTGCTCCATAGACTGACGGTATCTGTGCCAGACGAATGCGCTTGTTGCGTTCCAGGATGGAAAAGACATACAGGAACCGTAGATGGTTGGCGATCTTGGCAAACTCCGCCACGATGGGAGCAGAGCAGACCTTCAGAGGATTCAGTTTTGACTGAATGTTTGCGTTCAAGATTTCCTTCATGCCAGACAGCCAGATTAGATCTCGGCCCTCGTCCAGAACATCCTCTTCCTGAATATTGTCTTCGTCTGACTCCGGTGTAGTAGAACCAACTACAAGCTCTCTCCATCTGAAACAGAAGATGTACAGCAACGCTTGCACGACTGCGTAGTATTGACAGTAGCTCTTGCGATTTGGTCCATTGCAAGTGGGCTCGTATTGGCGGCGCATCTGCTCCAAGAACTGAATGAGTACCTGATATACTACGCGGACCGTAGCGGAGGGTACGTGAGAAGCTCTTGCAGTGAAGCTTGCGACATAGGCACATGCAGTCAGCCTGTCACTCTGTGCGGAGTTGCGGTCCAGGGTGATGCGAAGGCAGGACTGCACGAAGTCGTTCGCGTAGTTGGGCGATATTTGCGAGAAGTGGAAAAGCAGAAATTGTGCATGTCGTGTTCGGCTCGGCATGATGCGGTTCGTGAACTGAGAGAGCAGGTCTTGATATGCCTCGTTGTCTTTCGGCGATTGCTCGGCCTTGAAGTACGGCTCGTAGTATTCAAACAGCAAGTCCTGCGTGCCGTCCATCTTTGCAACCTTCAAGCGAAGCTCACGGAGCTTCTGCTCGTCCTCGGTGGTCGTCATTTCTGACTCAGAGACCGACTCTACATCGCTGTCATCGGACTCTTCCGGTTCATCTTTGTCGTTGGTGAGGCGTGGCCGCTGCAGGAGCATGTCTTCGTCGTCGTCCTCCAGATCTTCGAGGTCTTCTTGAATCTGCACATCGATGTCCACTAGACGCTGCACGATGAGCGCCAGAATCTCAGCCTTCAGCTCCGGTGCCACGTCCGCAATGCTAAGAGCATGTCTCTGGTATTGTAGGTGGCCTTTGGCGGTGGCCATGTCATTGGGGAACTGCTGCTTCAGCATACGCAGAAGCGCGTTTCCAGCAGATGGCAGGTATGCAAGCATCGTCTTAATGACTGCGTGAAGCCTGTCAAACATGGCGGCCCGAGAAACGATATCTTCTTCCGGTAGGCGACCGGTGGAAGCTGGCAGCCTTTCGAAGTTCCCGACCAGACGCTCCATGATTGGCGCAATGTACTTGCCATGTGTAGTGGCCAGTGTCAAGAGGAACTTGGTGTAGACCTGTACGAACTCCCTGCTACGTCCGACCCATGACAGATCGAGTACTGCAATCACCAGCTTCCCGCATTCGCTCAGATCTTTCATATTTGAGCCAATGGCCGAGACGTACTTCGTCAGCAGCTTCGTGCTGGGTGCTTCACTCGAGAAAGCATCCTGACCAAGCAGCTGCAGTGTCTTGACGTACTGCGCATCGTCTCGCTGTTCCGCCGGCGCTAGGTGACGCTGAATCCCGAGTCGGACTTCCTCCTTGACCAGCTCAAAGCTCTTATCGTTCCAGTCGTCCATGATCCGCACATCAACATGATCGTCGAAGGCCACCTTCAGTCTCTTAGTGGTAGTGGAGAGGCCTGCCTCATCGTCGGTATCGAGATATGAACTGTCGCGCTTGAGGCCTATCGTGGGGTGCTTCTGGATCGGTGTGGGTGGCGGCGGCATCGCGCTCGTGGGCGCGGCGAAGGATACCATTTTGGGCAAACAGTTGATATCATGGAGTAGTGTCGAACAGGCGGCGTAGGAATAGGCGGCGCCGGGGCGGTTTACATGGTGTTGCATGTGCGTGAGAGTAGGTGAATGAACAGAAATTTGCAGGTGGATTGTGTGTGATGCGCTTCAGCCATCCCCGCAAACTTTATTTAGCGCGAATCCTTGCGCGGCCAAGCGTCCCTGCCTAAGCAACACCTCACGTGCCGCTCCTCCCCTTCTTCACCTTTCGTGCGGCATCACATGTGCACTCGAAATTCAACCTCAAGCCAGGTATATCTTCAACACCTCGGAATCTCCATTTGCTCATCAACGACGATATTGACCTCTACAACAATGGATTTCTGCCAGCGGTGGGATATCGCGCGCATGGAAATCCGTCCCGACCAGACATTTCCCTTCTTCGACTTGCCTCCGGAGCTGCGCGAATGGGTATACGACTACCTGAGCGGCGATGAAGTCCGCATACTCTCACCCGCGCTGGAAGCGAGCATGTCCGTCGTCGACTTTCCTCTCGCCAATATCTTGTGTGTATCCAAGCGAATCAAGCAGGAGTACGAGCACGTGGCGGCGCACAAGACCAGACTCGTCTACACAGATCATCAAGACTTCGACTTCACACTTCCTCCGCTTCCTGCAAGACTTGTGCAAGTCAAAAACGTCGAATTACGAATGTTTGTCGTCTGCGAGCACACGTGTCCCGGGAACACCTCACATTGTGAAGCCGCGAACGACTTGCGCCAGACGTTCAGCCTGATCTCCGACAAAGGGTCTACGTGGTTCGCGGGCACCAATTTCGAGCTCAAGCTAGGCTTGTGGTGGAAAGCGAACGAAAAGCGGAATTGGCCTGAGACTCCACATGCCGATAACTTGGTCACAGAACTGAAGACCGGGGTTGAGAAGCTCGAGCAGTTATCGCGTGTTGACGTGTACCGATCGAGTGAGCGCTGCCTTGAAGCTGACAAGATCGTGGACAATGACAACTTGCTCGTTACGTACACGAGGGAGAGTGGATGGCAGGCTGGGAGGTCTCCGCAACCGGACGCGTGAGCGGCAAGGAGTTGATCGCGGAAGAAGCCCGAGACGATAACATTTGATCACACAATCCATATCATGGCACTGCGGCCGACTCCTGCCTGGTAACAGTACGAATTCTTCAAGCTGATTTGCAGTTGATTGTATCACAGTCATGTCCACTGCTCGGTAAGCTTCCGCGGCGTCGCTGGTGCAGCCGGCTTACTCTGCTCCTGCTTGTGTGCAGCTTCATTTCGCAGCAAGCTCGAGAATATTCCACAGATGGAAGCACGCCTCGTGCGGTAACTCTAATTCTACGACAAGCTTTCCAAGCATTGATATGCTGCATGCTGCATTGCTGCATTTGCTTAATCATTTATGGACCCTGGCGACAATGCAATCCCTCTTGAAGCTGTCTTCGGCCGAGCCGAATCCTAGATATCGACCGGTCTTCTATATGAGCCACGCTCTCGAGGCAAAAGCCTGCTGTTCTCTCATTCTCGTTCTTACTCGTCTTGAAATCAACTCCAACGCGCACAATGCCTCAAATCAAGATTGGATCGTACCTCTTTGAGCGCCTCGCCCAACTCGGCATCAAGACCTGCTGGGGCGTTCCTGGTGACTACGAGCTTGCCCTCCTGGACTTGATCGGCGAGTCCGGTATTCAATTCAGTGGAAATGCAAACGAGCTTATTGCTTCCTACTCTGCTGATGGCTATGCTCGTATCAATGGCGCCGGAGCCTTCGTGACCACGTTCGGTCCCGGAGAGCTCAGTGCTTATTGCGGGCATGCTGGAGCGTATGCCGAGTACGTGCCAGTCGTGCATATCGTTGGATACCCAGGTGTAGCTGCCATGAGAGAGAAAAAATTGATGCACCACTCTCTGGGCACAGGGCAATTCGAGTACGTGTCGCTGATTTGCACATTCATTGGCTGCTGACGTTGGAGCTTCAGCATGTATCATCAGATGGCTAAACAAGTTTCCGTTGATACGGCGGTTTTGACAGATCCCAAGACTGCTGCCGACACGATTGACCGCTGCTTGAACAACATGCTGTATCACAGTAGACCGGTTTACATCGGCGTCCCGGTGGATGTCTCACATCTTCCAATTGACGGGCAGGGGTTGAAGACACCATTACAGAGGAAGATGCCTAGGAGCACTGAGGTACCTCAACGACTTGTGAGAGGTCTTCAGTTTGCTGACTCGATACAGGCGCATGAGCGCAAGGTGCTCTCAGATATCATAGGCCGCATAGAAAGCTCGAAGCACCCGGTGATTATCGCAGACGGCCTACTTGTCCGCAACGAGCTAAGCGTCGAGGCCGACAAGCTCGCTCAACTTACGGGCTGGCCGTACTTCACCACTGCCATGGGCAAAGGAGGCCCCAACGAGAACCTGCCGAATTTTGGTGGTGTGTATGCTGGCGCCGGCTCTCTCCCGGCAATCAAGAGTGCCATAGAAAACGAGGCAGATCTTGTTATATGGCTAGGAAGCTTCCGTACAGATTTCAACACCGGCGAGATGACTGATTTTGTGGACGAGGCCAGGACCATCGACTTCCAGCGCTTCTCTACTAAAGTCGGAGCCGAGACTCATGAGGTTGGCATGGAAAGATTGCTGAAGACTCTGAACGCGGAGATTGCAACTGGCAAGCTCAACGTTGCCAGAGCTGGGGTCGAAGTGAGATGGGAGCCATATTCTCCACCCGAAGGTGTGCTTGAGGCTAGTGGCACATCCAAGCCTCTAACGCAAGACTTTCTCTGGCATACTCTCTCGAGTTTCTTCAAATCCGGCGACGTCGTTGTCGGTGAGACAGGAACGTCGGCATTTGGACTGTGCGCATCGAGATACCCCGGCGGATGTCACGGCTACAACCAGACTGTGTTTGGTAGCATTGGCTATGCGGGTCCTTCGTCTACTGGCGCTTTCCAAGCAGCAACAGAATCTGGCAAGCTCGGTCGTGGTATTTTGGTCACCGGAGAAGGCAGTCTGCAGCTTACGCCGATGTGCTTTGCGGATATGCTGAAGTTAGACTTGAAGCCCGTCGTGTTCGTGCTCAACAACAACGGATACACGGTCGAGAGACTGATCCGTGGGAAGGAGGCTTTCTATAACTCCGTCCCGGAATGGGACTATGAGGCTTTGAGCAGAGTCTTTGGACCAAAGCACATGAGTAGATACTTCGGGCCGATCAGGACTTGTGAAGAATTGGAGCGGCTGCTTCAAGACGAGACTTTCCAATGGGCAGAGTGTTTCCAGGTATGTTGTCCTTTCAGGCTGATATGTGCATCGAATACACTGATGACGACTGCAGTTGGTTGAATTGGTTCTTGGAGAGCTTGACGCACCTCAGTCCGTTCGCTTGACAACAGCTGCGATTGAAGCGTTCAATCAGAAGAACGCTGCTAAGGACTCTGGCTTGACTGGCACTTCATCCTGAGCCTCAATTGTGCTGCAAGTGTACTCCTGAGAAGACTCGATACAATCAACCTATGAAATCGAAGGGCTGAGCAAAGAAATCACATGCCGTGCCGTGTCCCCTGAAGCGATCTTCACCTTGCATATGGCATTATAGCCTATTTCCTTTGACCCCGCTTTAGGAAGGATGAAGCCGGAGAAGCTTCCAGTGAACCCGCATTGGCTTTTGGCTAGATCTCACTTTTACCACTCGACGCGAAGCACGTGTAGATCTTGATCCGGCGGTCGGCAAATGGTATAAATCATCGAGCACCTCACTTCGTAGGTTTGGTAAGGAATTTCGCTGGTCAACTAGGATTCATCATGATACTCAGAAGCATTGCTCTCGCAACCATACTTGCTACTACTGACGCATATCAGGAGGCTTCTTTTGCGCAGTATGACGATGCCAGCTCTTCGGAGTGTTCTTGGGATTTGACAAAGTTCTCGACTCTAGTGGCATTTGGCGACAGCTATACGGACGATTCAAGGTTGGGCTATGTGGGCAGTCACAAAGGATCCTATCCACCTGTCGGATACGCAAATCCTGTCGTAAGTACACAATGGACCATTACCTCCGAGGAAACGTGCTGATGCGAATTGAAGAACTACGCCGCCGCAGACGGCGGCCGTGTATGGCCTCAATACGTGAAACAATATACCAACGCCAATCTCTATAACTACGCGGTCGGCGGCGCCGAATGCTCCAACGACATCACACCTCGAATCTTCCAGTCCGTCAACGTGAACTTTCCGACTGTCAGAGAATACGAAGTTCCAACTTACCTTGCCGAACACAACCTCACCAACCAGGACGGCAGCAAGTTCCTGACCGTTCCGCCCAACGCGACAGTCTACTCGATGTGGATCGGAACCAACGATATGGGGTCCTATGCCTTCATCACGGACTCACAGGTTCGCGGAACGAATATCGTGACCTACATGGACTGCGTATTTGCTCAGATCCAAAGAGTCTACGACAATGGAGGGAAGTACTTCGTTATACAAAATCTGCCGCCGTTGAATCTCGCTCCGCTGTACGCCTTGCCGGAGAAGGGAGGTGTGAAGAGCAACTATGCGTACTGGCCTGATAAGGGGTCAAATTTGACGGAGATCAGCTACAAGATGATGGAATATGTTGCCACGACGAATTCAATTTATGAGTACAGAACGCCGGTGGAGGTCGAGTTGGGGAAGAGGTTCAAGGACGCGAGGTTTGCATTGTATGATGTGCATGGATTGGTGAGTTTCTAACGATTCTGGAGCTGACTGGTATTGACGGTGAAGATGCTGACTGAAGCTGGGCAGATGACGGATATCTACTATAACCCGTCAGCCTACTTGAACGGAACAGCGCCGCTGAATACCACGGGCGTCGTGCATCGATGTGATGCTACGGGGGCCAATTGTGTGACAAACACAAGTCCTGACAGCTATATGTGGTATGATGACTTGCATCCGAGTGAGCAGACGGAGCGGGTCATTGCAAGAGAGTTCGTCAAGGTCGTGAATGGTACGAGCAAGTGGGCAAGCTATTGGGGAGGCAAGAGGTAGTTTAGGTGCCAGCAACACCATGGGAGATCGATAAGTGTCTTGAAATGTCGATCAAGGGAACACCCATTTTGGGCAGTGCTTTCAAAACTAATTGTCTTGGTGGCATCTGCTGTCAACTGGGTGGCATAAACATACGAAGTAAGGATATATCAAAACAATTCGCCTGAGAATCTGTGATATCATGGACCAGTGGTGCACGCTTGGAAAAGCTTTCAACATGATACTATCAAGACAAGCTGAGCTAAGAAGCGGCTCATTGTTCCAATATCAATGCTACGCCATTCCATGGAAAAAGGCTGGAGTCGAAGTCGAGTACAATATACACGTTCCAGAATGTCATAAGACTTGATCGTCCTGTTTCAAGCTTCCAAGAACTCCTGGGCTTCGCTTTACGGCTTTTCGATCCACTGTCGCCATATCTTCGCATTTCTACTCGCTCAGTATTACCATGCACGGTCCGGCTCTCGATATTTCATCACGCCTCTGCCCTTGAACTTGACTGGTGGGTCGTAATCATCTCCACTTCCGCCTAGGCGTCCATCCTCGCCTAACCTGCCTTCGTTTTCATGCCGATCTCTCGAGGGGCGGTATCTGTTGTCATCTCGTCGCCGCCCATGGTGCCGGTAGTCATCCCTTCGTGGACTTGGCCGGTACCTGTCTTGATCGCCGTGCCCGCGTCTTCGGTCCTCGTTGTACTGATTTGGCAAACTTCGTCTCCGCCGTTCTTCACCAGCCTGCTCTGATCGCCGATCCAGATGTCGACTCGGTGAAGGACTACGTTTTCGCTTGTGCATCCTCGCTGGCGAGCTCTCCGTATCGTCTTCTTCGTCCTCTTCAATCGGATTCGATGATGACCGTGACTGCGAGCGTAGCCTCGGGCGGCCTCTTATGCCCTCGTCGACCACGTTATCACTCTGCCGCCGATGTCGCTTCTCCCTCTCTCTATTAGGGGGTGTCGTGTCCATCTCGTCTTCATCCTTGTCTTGATCGCTCTTCCGCCTTCTGCCGCGATCATCCGGAGCCACACTGTCACGCAGTTGCGCCGAATCCCGTTTTGCCTTTTTCTTCCTCTCGAGCTCTCCGCATCGCGACACTACCACAGGCTCAATTGGCCGATCGTTCTTGTCCACGTTCACCTTCGCCATTTTCTCCAGCGTGTCCTCCCCGCTCACCACTCTCCCGAAGATTGTGTGCTTGCCGTTCAGGTGCGGACAAGCCTCCAACGTGATGAAGAATTGACTGCCATTGCTGTCTTTCCCACGATTCGCGCAAGCTACCAGTCCTTTTGTGTCCATCTCTCTCCAACCTAAATCCTCATCTTCGAATTCCCGTCCGTATATGCTCTTCGTGCCTGTTCCATCCTGCTTTTCTACATCACCACCTTGCACCATGAACTCGTCGATGACGCGATGGAATGGAATGCGTGCGTATGACAGACTGTCGCCATTCTCGCCGGTGCACAGCTGTCTGAAGTTCTCACACGCTCGAGGTGTTTTGTCGATGAAGAGCTCAATGACCAGGCGGCCGATGGGTGTGGTGGAATGCGAGATTTCCAGGAAGACCCTGGGACGAGTCGCCATTCTGATGATGTGCTGTTGATTCAGTTCATGCAGGCGTGCGTTGGCTGGTGTGGTTGGAAATGTTCGACGAGGAAGCGATGTGTGTGCAAGTGGAAAGAAATGTCCCTCTGATCGACGTGCACCTGCGTCAAGGCTGTGGGGTAGCTGATCCGGCTCCTTCCTAAGTTGGGACGGCGTCACGAGAGCGGCTCGTGAAGGTGGCCTGTGCTCTATGCCCCTCGGCGCCGAGGGAGCGACTGATGGTATTGCAGGTGGTCAGCAAGTTGCAAGAGGTCGGCAAGCGCATGAGCGAACGAGAGCGGCATCTCAGGCAAGCGTCTTGAATTCGAGAACAAATATGATTACATGCTATCGATCTGTTGGAAAGGGGACAAAGTTGGCAGTCATGGCTTAGCCACCACCATCACAAAAACAAGAACGCCCGCTTGCTACGTCTCACATCATTCCGTGTCGTCCCTATGGTACGCGCAGTTGGTATCACCTATCCCTTTTTCAGGACCCCACCGCCCTCGCTTACTTGCCATAAGCGGTGTCGATGTCCTTCTTGTACTTCTCGGTGAGACCCTTTCGGTTCAGCTTCTGCGCCGATGTGACGAGGCCCTGGTAGTGATTGTCAGCAATGTGAAGTAGAATCATGGCCGGGACAAGAGCTTACGTTTTGCGGCGTCCACTCCTCATCAGCAAGAACGACTCCCTCGATAATCTCAAATCCGGCGAGGCCACCGGCCTTGCCTGCATTTTGCATTTCCTTGAGCACCAGGTCGTTGACCTTCTTGTTGTGACACAAGTCCTCCAGTCCAGTACCGTTAACACCATTCTTGTTGGCGAGCTCCTTGAGCGCCGGCTCAGCCGGTACGACGATCGCGATTGGCTTGTTCTTGTCTTGAGCAGCGTACACGCAGATGTTTCCAACGACTGGGCATGATCTGTACACAGACTCGAGCTTCTCCAAGGCGATGTACTCGCCGTTCAAAGTCTTGACCAAGTTCTTCTTGCGGTCGATAATTCGGAGCTGTCCGTAACTGTCGAACTCGCCGATGTCGCCAGTCTTGAACCAGCCGTCATCAGTGAAAGACTCCTTGGTCTCCTTCTCCAGATCTAAGTATCCAGAGGTGACAGAGTCGCCACGGATCCAGATCTCACCTTGCGGAGGGTTGTTCTTGGCATAGTAGCCAGCATCCGCAAAGTCCACGAGCTTGACCTCAATAGAGCCTGGAAGCTCACCCAGCGCGGCGTCAGTCCAGGCCAGTGGGTCCATCAGGGCGCCCATGGCAGCAGTTTCGGTGAGACCGTATCCTGAAATCATTGGCGCAATGCACATAGAGACAAAACGCTGAGTCTCCTTTGCCACAGGACCACCACCGTTCATGCAGATGCGCAGTCTGCCACCAGTAGCCTCGGCGACTTTCTTAAAGACCACATTGTCCATGATGCTGGTGCCGACCCCAGAAAGAGGCAAGTAGCTTGCATTCGACATCATGAAGCTCTTCGCAGACATGGCTCCCCAGAACATGTTTCGCGAGATGGGGTTGAGCTTCGCAACCTTGGCCATGATTCCCTTCTTGACTGTCTCCCACACGGCAGGCACGCCTACCAGAATGGATGGCTTGAACTCAGCAATGTCACCTTTGCAGTGGCGCATAGAGTTGTCAGAGATGGTTTTCGGGTTGCCGTAACCCATGGTACCTCCCCAGTACAGACAGGCCGATTCGAAGACGAACTCCAGAATGTGAGCCAATGGGAGATATGTCAAGAGACCGTCGCCGGGACCAATGTAAGGACCGACAATGATGTTCACGCCGGCAATGGCTGCCATGACGTTCTTGTGCGTTAGAAGGACACCCTTGGGTGTACCGGTCGAGCCAGAGGTATACATGATGCACGCGAGATCTTCTGGGTTGGGCGGAGTTGGGTCTGTCTTCTTTCCTTCGCCCATCTTGATGAACTCGCTGAAACTGAGCACGGTCAAGTGCGGGTGTGCGTCCTTGAGCTTCTTCACATTCTCTTGCATCTTCTCTGGCTCCATCTTCGAGCTAGGTGCATCATCGTCGTTGTAAATAACATGTTGAATGTCTTTTGCCTCCTTCATCGGGTTGATCAGCTTGGTGAGGAGGTGAGGGTCGAGGAAGATCGCTTTCGCATTGGTCTGCAGCAACGAGTGCTTGAGACCATCCTCGCCGAGGGTGTCGTAGGCGGTGACGATGGAGAGCGCTTGGCTGTGAGATCCGTGTGCGATGGCAAGCCAATGTGGGTGCGTGGCAGCGAAGATGTGTACCCGGTCCTTTCGCGGCTCCAGGCCCAGAGAGCGGAAAGCGCTTCCCACTTTGAGGACGAGCTGCTCGTACTCGGAGAACGAGAAGTAGTTGTAGTCGGAGAGCTCATAGTAGGTCCACTTCTTGTCGACTTCCTGCTCCTTGCCGTCGACAACCTTCTTGACCTTCCTGTTCTCCTCGTGCAGCTTGATCAGCTTTCTCTTGCCCAGCGCTTTGGCATTGCCGTATTTCTCGCTCGCTCTTCGCACGATGTCGTAGAGCGTCTTGACGTCGGGCTCGGGCGTTGACTGCAGAGCATCCTTGGTGCGGATGTTTCGTCGGGGGACGGTCTCGCCATCTTTCTTCTGTGCGCCGGGAGCTTCGACGGTGAAGGGAGGCTTCTTGTAGTTCCGCGGCTGCGGCATGAAGGTCTTGAGGTCTCTTCGGCTCATGATGTCGCTCATGCTGGAGTCGAGGTGCCGCGGTTGGGAGGTGGTTGAGCTGCTGGGGGCGACGAGGGTGTCGAATGGCATGCACGCCGGTCAGAGCACGTCGGTGTTGGTGTAGTCGTCGAGGTGAGGTGACGGGCAATTAAAAAGGTCGGAGTTGCAACAGGGCAGCGTGTGCGGCTGGGGATGGGGATGGGGATGGGTGAGGATGTGGATGTTTCGGATGCGAGTGTTTCCTCGTCGCCGTCGCTGCTCGCTCGCTCGAACTAGGTGCACGCTGCACGGAAGCTTGAGCTTGACTACAACGTCATCCAAGAAATTCTATCGAGACCCTCCCACTGCACTCTGCACAAGCCCTTAACATCAACATCAACATCAATTTTTCACGCCTTTTATACCTTCGCCTTGTTCTTCACTGCCATCTCCATGCTTCGTTGAAGCGCGATAACGATACGTGCGGCAAACAGCATAACGTAGCGCTCACTCGACACGCGCAGTCACGATCCTCAGCCACCAGCTCGTGACCTTGATCCTTTCACGCCTTTGTTGCCTCCGCACAACGAAAACGAGAGCGACAGGATCTGTATACTTCCATCTCAGGAGGTTGCATTGAGAATCTCACCTGAGGTCTACTTGCCTTTTGCCCATATGAAAATCGTGTAAAGTATTTACCATCCTGCACGTGGCATCTGAGACTCCTGACCGAGTAGCCACGCGGCAAACTCAATATGGAGGCGCTGTTGGCGAAGCTTGGAGAAGAAATCCAAGACCCAAATGAAGGTCAGCTAGTCAACACATGAACTCCGAATGGGCTGGTAACAGGTAAGTGCAGAAACGTATGATGTCTTTTCTCAGCCTCGGCCATCTCAAGACCTTGGCATGGTCGATGCGAAAGCAGAGACCCTCGAGCTTTCCATCGCTGGCCGTGACTTTGAGATCAATCAGTCGCCTGGCGTGTTACAGTCGAGTCGCGGAGGCGGCACGACCGGTGCGGCAGTCTGGCAGGCCTCTGTCAAGTTTGCCGAATGGCTGGCATGGTCGAGAAATCCGCTGTTCGAGACCAGCGCCATTGACTCCAGCTCAATAGCCCTTGAGCTAGGCGCTGGTATATCTGGCCTTGTGCCATGCCTCCTTGGGCCAAGAGTGTCAAGAATGGTCGTCACGGACCAGTCGTACATCCTCAAGGCCATTCGGGGAAACGTCGCTCGCAACACTCCCAAAACGAAACCACCGAAAAACAAGAAAGTCAGCAACAGAGGCCATGATCACGACCAAAATGACACCATCGAGGTACTTTCTTTGGACTGGGAGAACGATGACATCCCGAGCGTGCTCTCCTCAAGCGACCTGGCAGGCGGAGTAGATCTTCTCATGGCATGCGACTGCATCTTCAACTATGCTCTGATTCAGCCGCTTGTGCAGACCTTTGTGGATATCTGTCGTATCCGGAAACAGGACGAGACTTCTCCTGGAGCGCCAGCAAAACCGACATTGTGCTTGATAGCTCAACAGCTGCGGCAACCGGAAGTATTCGAGCAGTGGCTGGAGGCTTTCCATGAGCATTTCAGAACCTGGCGACTTCCAGACGAAATGCTCACTGCCGATTTGCGCGAGGGCAGCGGCTTTGTGATTCACATTGGCGTCTTGCGTGGTCAAGACATTTGAAAGAGGTACGTTTGAAGAAGAAATTTCCATCTCTATGCTTCCCTGATGAACACCATGAACGTTGTTGAAATCCTACTCTTTGTGAAGGAAAGAATCAAAGGCCTGTCTGGTTGCTACCTGCCCCCTTCGACACACTACATTGCCATGTGACGAGATAGAAGCCGTGCTGACATTTGCCGAGTGCGCAGATTGAGCCGCTTTCATGCGTAGGGCTGGCCACACCTTTACGGGCGTCGAGTCTGGTCGATGGGTCCAATTAGCGACCATCTGACCTTCAAGCCACAGCCAATAGGCAAAATTCTGGTCCATGGCACAGAAGACAAGCGAGAGATGCAGAGATGCTACAAAAGGAATGAGGCAGTGAGGCCGCACGTATCGGCTTGACCTGTTCGTTCTTCGCACGTCGGCTTTCCAACATATACGCCGGACTGTACACGTTGCGGCGCTTCCAGCCGCTCTTGATGGGGCCCACTGTTGAGTCGAAACTTCTTCAGGATGACTGAGCCGGGTCATGTTGCGCTGTTGGATTGCGGCGTACAACGGCGTCGTGCTGACAGCGCACTCACCGCACAGCGCGAGAAGATTTCGCCTCTGCAACCGATCATCTTCTCCTCCACAGCCTGGACTTTGTACCTCGAGTAGGTAAGACAATATCTGCCACTGGCGCGAAGTGCAGCAGAGGATATAGCAGTAGCTGCAGCAGAGATTGGGCCTTCACGCCTGAGGCATTCAATGAGATAAATGCAAGGCGAAGTCGGCTTGACCTTGCATGTGCAGTAGCATCCTTCTCCGGAGTATCGCCTTGAGTTCCCAAAGGCCCAGAAGCTGCAGCAGAGCTCTTTGCTAGCTGCAGTAGAACGGTTTGGTGCCCGAGGAGGAGGCTATGGAGGTATGCAGCAGCAGGCCTTGATCGGTAGAAGCATGTCGAGGGGTGGCAGCGTAGCAGCGTTCGGTGGGCTCTCAATGCCGTCTGCGGAGCGGCTGGACGAAGGCATCCGCCTCATCATTGCGCAGCATTCATTGCGTCGAAGATGTAACGTGGTTTCCGCACATAGATAGACTGCATCGCCCTCTCGCTTGTTACAGCGATGAGTGGCTACGACGATATGAAGTGATAACTCTTTTGCTTTTGCCGCCGCCGATCACCAACCACCGAAACTAACACCTCCCACTCTGGACCCCACCGGTGCGGCACGTGTCTCCGATCCGGGACATTTGTTTCACCTCACGCTTCTCTGAGAATACGCGTGCGACTTGACCGTGTCAGCCAACCGATCATCCGTCACTTCTCTGGCCTGCTCGCCGTGTGCTTGCTATTGCTCTGCCTGTCGTCGGGATCTTCTGGACCGCCGTGGATGCAGCCTTCCGTGAGCAGTCGGGGGCGCAGCATCATTTGCAGGCGGCGATTGGCTGCAGTGGGACTTGCTGGAGCTGCGGGCTCACCGCTTGGAGAAGTCCGTCGCCGCGTTTCTGCAGCAATCGCCCACAACACAACACGCCGCACAAATCCTGAATCGCTCATCAGCTGAGCACCGGTCTGCTGTTGCTGCTGCTGTTGTTGTTGTTGTTGTTGTTGTTGCTGTTGTTGGTGGTGCTCGCCAATTTCGCGCATTGTGGGAAAGCACGGCGTGATTACGCGAGACGCAATTGCAACGGAAGCGACTTGATCAGACTTCCATCTCATCTCATCTTCAGGCCTCAACATATACCGTGCGAACCTCCCAGCTGCCTCGCTACACTGCATTATTGCCGGCCCTGTTCTGGAACCACGACGTGCAGCGCATGTGACAGCATATCGATGGAGACCCGCGTTTGCCCTCGTCGTACCTGTTTCATCCCCACGACGCATGGTACCACCCGAAGATCCAACGCCGGACGAGCAACTGAGGTGCCATCTCATAGCACCGCACGACAGCGGCCAGCAGCGTTTGCAGCATCTGGCAGCACGCGAACTCCTGTTGCTGCTGATTGCTGCATTGCATGACAGCAGCACGTAATCATATACAACAGTACATGCCATTCTTGCAATTGCCGTCGAGACACAGCGAATCCTACCTAGCGTCGTTCCTTACACACCTGAGGCTCCCTGACTGGTCCAACGAACATGCCCCATCTCTTCTCCTTTGCCGGCAACGATGATGACTCCGAAGTGCAAGAGTTGGGTCATGGCCTTGCTGTCGGAGACAAGGATAAGCCATCGAGGCGGCCTTCGTTGCTGAGAAAGCCATTGGATCGCTTGAGGAGGCAGCTCCATTCGCCGCGAAGGCAGGACAATGCAGGCAGCAATGCCAATGCCAATGCCATTCCGACGACCGCTCCACCTGAGCTGGCCAGCCTGGCAGAATACTTCCCCCCTCGCCGAAGGCCCAGCTTACCGGAAAACGTGCCCGCAGCTGGTGGTGGGCGGAGAGCAATACCATCGTTACCTCGCCCTCAGACATTTCGCAGACAGGAGTCTGAACGACGAGAAAAGCTGCTGCAAGTCGAGCCTTCTCCGAACGAGCGCAGAACTTTGAGCGCGGACCGGAGAAGGAGTCGTGGGCTGAGTGCGACTGGAAGGGTTGCGCGATCACAATCTCAAGACCTGACCACGGCTCTTGCTACGTCTGCCCCTGACATCTCGCAGTCTAATGAGTCAGAGTCCGCACCTCCGGGGCCGCAAAACCCCGTTGAATCCTCATCAGGCGCTGACAGTCGCCAACCCTTTTCACGGAATGAGCTTCCCCCTCTCGATATTCCTCTAGACATCGAGCCATTCGAGTTCGAGGAGGATTACAACCACTCCGAATGCGATCAGAATGCCTCCAAAAGTCCGCTCGAGCAGGAGTTTGAATCTCGTTGGATCCTGAATCTGAGCATGCATTTTCGTGACAATTCCAATCGTGAGAAATTCTTCGTCACATTTGCTGACAAGCCCACCCAATGGCGCCGTGTTACTGTGTCGCTGGATTACCGGGAAGCGCCGCCAGACTCCTTGGAAGCAGACCTTTCGACGTTGCACTTCCAGCGGGACAAAAGTCTGAGAATCTATGAAGCGATACGAGATTCTCTGCCCGACATCCAGTATTACGACACCGTCACCAATCTGAAGCTGGAGACAGACCCCAGGGATGGACAGTTACACGTTCACGTGCGAGAAGATGCTAATGAGATTGTCCAAT
This sequence comes from Phaeophleospora eucalypticola, assembly GCA_022814565.1. Classification (NCBI taxonomy): domain Eukaryota; kingdom Fungi; phylum Ascomycota; class Dothideomycetes; order Mycosphaerellales; family Mycosphaerellaceae; genus Phaeophleospora; species Phaeophleospora eucalypticola. The sequence goes on from JAKLNG010000014.1 coordinate 827,600, forward strand.
TTCCGCGACTATCCTTACTTGATCACATCCGTTGCCCACGAATCGCAGAAGGAACTCTAGAATTTGTCGGCCACCTCTCTGGCTTTGTGTACAAGGTTCTACTTGATGCTGGAAAAGAGAGACGAGTGGTGATCAAGAAGGAAATTCCGGGGCCAGATACAGTGGATGAGTTCCTTTACGAGGTCAATGCGCTCGACGCTCTTGTTGGATGTGAGAATGTGACTCAATTGGAAGGTCTGGTGACGGACGATCGGGGCGAAGTGGTGAAGGGCTTACTTATCTCGTATGCCAAGAATGGTGCGTTGGTTGACCTTCTCTACGATCAGAAGGGAACGAGGGAGCTATCCTGGTCAAGAAGGGAAAAATGGGCAAGACAGATCGTCAATGGGCTTGCGGAGATCCACGAGGCTGGCTTTGTGCAAGGCGACTTCACGCTCTCGAATATTGTGATTGATGGCAAGGATGATGCGCAGATCATCGACATTAACCGGCGAGGCTGTCCGGTCGGATGGGAGCCGCCAGAGCTCAACAGGCTGATTGATAGTGGGCAGCGGATTGGCATGTGCATTGGCGTCAAGACAGACCTATTCCAGCTGGGCATGGTTCTCTGGGCCTTGGCTGAAGAGATCGACGAGCCTGAGAGGCATGAACGACCACTTCGGGATGTCTCAGATGGAATACCGGAGTACTTTCGCCAGATTGTGCGAATCTGCCTGAGTGAGATGCCTCAGGGCCGGCTCGGGGCAAAACAGCTGCTTGGCCGCTTTCCTGAGCATCCCAACAGCCTTTCGAGACAGCCTTCGCCATACCAGCGCCGTCGTTTGCTCGATGCGTCAGATCACAGCGAATCTACGCACCGCTCTGCGAAAGAATACATTGATCCTCAGCTGGCTGTCACCATTGATGAAGTCCGTAGAGGGCATGCTACGGGTGCGCAGGAACAACGTGACCTGGTCACGTATGTCAATCCAGACTCTGATCCTGCCTCGAGCATCTATCGATTTGAGAGCTCTGGATCGTGGGTAGTTGGAAGAGAGAGGAGCCGAGGCCGATCTCCTGTGAGCAGAAGCAGGAGAAGAAGTTCGCCGTATGGTCAGACCATCTCCAGTGCGACTTCTGTCTCCGCTGGGACCACTTCACCAAAATGGACAGGCGAGAAACACGATGAACAATCACCAAGCGGTGTTGTGACGGATAAAAGGCTCGCTGCTGTCCGGGCCGAAGCTCGGAATCAAGATCCTGCCTCGCTCATGCATACCGACTCTGGATTTGATGAAGCTATGGAGGATGACCTGGACAATAGCATTTCGCAACTGACGGATCGATCTGAGTTCGTTGGTGAGAGACGGAAAAAGACGTACGTTCCTGACGATGACGAAGAGGATTCCGACGTGGACGAAATGCCACCAGTCACGCCCGCGTCATGGCATACTGCGAATGAGAAGAGGAATGGCTCGAACGCGACCCTGATTGATAACCAAGACGTCAGACCAACAGTCGGAGGTAGCGACGAATCGACGATGTAACGACAGGGATGACGCTTGCATGCCGGTATAGCAACCCGACAGAACGGCAACTTTGGCGTTTGATTTGGGACTTTCTGATCGAATATCATGGCGAGGAGTTCTTGGGACCGCATTCCATTTTGGAGCGGACGGGTGTCAATAGTCTTTTTGTAAAATCTCCAGCTTGGGGAGGCTTTCAACTTGGACATCGCTCACAATATATGCGCTCAATGAGCCATCTCATCGGTGTCATGCTGTCCGACCCGCAATCTCCATCACTCCTAATATGTCAAAACTCCTCGCTGATCCCGCAGCTCGCATCTTTTTCGACTCCTGTTTCACGCATCGCTCGCTCCGTACTGCCGCCTATACTCCTCCATTGCCTTGACTTCCTCTCCTCTTCCCATCTCCTTCATCCCTTCTATCAGATCCTGCAGGGTCAACACCGCCAGCACCGGGACGCCCGTCTCCCGTCTGACTTCCCCAATGGCACTGCTCCTCGCCGATCCGTCATCCGCTTTGCCCTCTTTCTCCGCCTGGCTGGGCATCTTCTCTTGTCTGTCGATCGCGACGATTATGCCTGCCAATGTCCCTCCCTGCGAGGAGATGATGCTGATGGCTTCCCGAATCGCTGTTCCAGCCGTAATAACATCGTCAATCACCAGCACGCGCTTTCCCTTCATCGATTGCCCCACTATGAGACCGCCTTCGCCGTGATCCTTCACCTCTTTTCGATTGTAGCAGTATCCCACTTCATCGTACTTTTCGGCATCTATCCTGCCTAATTCTGAGGCCGTAGTCGCGCAGAACGGGATGCCTTTGTATGCGGGGCCGAACAGTAGGTCGAATTCGAATTCGGGGTGAGCGGAGCTGTATTGGTGGATTGCGTTCGCGTAGGCAGAAGAAAGAGCGCGGATCGTTTTGGATTGCGAGAAGAGGCCGCAGTTGACGAAGTAGGGTGAGATGCGGTTGGATTTGAGGGTGTAGGTGCCGAAGGTGAGGATGTTGGTTTGGAGGGCGGTGCGGATGAGGGAGTGTTTCCAGTCGGGGAGGGCGGAGGTGGACATCTTGGTGAGATTGGTTTTGAGACGTGTTGTGAACGTGGGTGAGGAGAGTTGTTTAGTTGGAGGTGTTGGTGTTGATGTTGATGTGGGAGAGGTGCTGGAAAATTGTGGAGGGGTCAATGGCAGAATCGATAAGGTTTGCGATTAAGCCGGGCGGTGACAGGGGTCCTTCCTCCATCCTCCCGTGCTCCTACCAACTGTCGGCATCCATCTTACATCTTTCATGTTTCAGCTCCATCTCATTCCACATGGACGGGCTCAAAGAAGTCGTTCGGCCTTTGCAATACTGACTCACTTGCATCTTAATCACCGCGTTGAATCGGCAGTGCTCCGGCCGGAGCTGGCCATGACCGTCCAGTGAGGGGCATTAAGAGTCGACGACGCCTTTCCTGGCTCCATTCAACAACTCGACGACACTTGTTTCCGGATCTGGTGAGAAGCTGTCCTCCAGCATGAAAACGGGCAAGCAGCCGGGCGCCATACTCATCAGCGGCAGCAACGGATTAGACTGCAGCTGGAGAGCAACCAGGAGAACTCTAGGTATCGTCCCGAACCATCTCCTTCTCCTACACTCGAAATCCATTTTTCCCATTTCTTACGTATGTCCCGATCCACCACTGCGACTTTTGATCACGTCAGCATGAATGCATACACACCCACTTTCGGCATCCTGTTTCTTCTGCCCACATGCAATATATCTGTACTACCCTACCTCCTACCAGCACCTGTTCCCTCCGCTTGGTTGCTACATCCCAAGCTTCGTTGCCCCGGCCGGTGTCCCCATAAGGCACGTCTCTCCATTTGTCACACGCCCACCACACCACGGCCGGCGAAATTTCGTCTCCCGGCGTTCTTCCGACTGCAGCTATCTGCTTCAGGTTGCGATCACTGCTTGGTGACGTCTAACTCACCTCCGGTTATCGGCTGGTGAAACGTCCAAAGGAAAGCATTCGAGGATCAAAGAGGGGCTATAAGCTCGACAGCTTTCTGCGTCCATCCGAAGATGTCTGTCTCATGTCAAGATCAAGAAACAACCTTGCCCAAGTTTTATAAATCATGGATCCTGCCCAAGACAACCGGCCACCAAGCTCTGGTGCTGCTGGACCAGCAAGCTATGCCGGACTCGCTGGGGGACGATGAAGTGCTGGTGGAGATTCGGGCGGCGAGTCTAAACTATCGGGAGTTGGTCGTTGCAAAGGTACTCTTCTCATGCATCACAACAAGTTGGAAAGATGCTGACCGAATAGGACGGTGCCGGTGGCAAGGTGAAGGAGCATCTGGTGCCCGGCTCAGATGGTGCTGGCATCGTCAGAGCAGTAGGAGGAAACGTCAAGGAATTCAAAGCAGGCGACAACGTGGTCACACATCTCTGTCCAGAGGTCGGAGATGATCACATTCCCACCTTCGCAGACATATCTGCGGGCATTGGACATGGCAAGGATGGAACTTTGAGGGAGTTTGGCGTCTTCCATCACACGGCTCTCGTCCCTGCCCCGAAAAACTTGACCTTTGAACACGCTGCCACGCTGACTTGCAGCGGATTGACTGCCTGGAATGCGCTCCGAGATGTGAAGGAGGGCGACTGGGTTCTTGTACAGGGCACTGGTGGAGTGAGCATTGCTGCGCTGCAGTTTGCAGTTGCTAAAGGTGCCAGCGTGGTCGCCACAACATCGACCGAGCAGAAGGCAGAGAGGTTGACGAAGTTGGGCGCAAGTACAGTGGTGAACTATCGCAACACTGATAATTGGGGAGAGGAGGTACGGAGAGCTACGAAAGACGGGAGAGGTTTTGACTGCGTGGTTGACGTAGGTGGGAACGGGACTTTGCCAGAATCGCTCAAAGCTGTTCGAGTCGGTGGGACTGTCATTCTAACAGGAATTCTGTCGGGGCAGAAACCGCAGGCAGTGCCCATGATGGCGGCATTGTTCCAGGTCTGCTCGGTCAGGGGGATTTTGCTAGGGACGAGGCAGCAGTTCATGGAGTTGGTAAAGTTTGTGGAGGAAACAGATGTGCAGCCAGTATTGGATCATGTGGATTTCAGCCTGGACGAAGTTAAAGAGTGCTATGACAGATTGGAAGCACAGAAGCATTTCTCGAAGGTTGTCATCAAGCTAGATAGAGCTGCCTGATTTCTCGCGAACGCTTCCATCCCTGAGCCATCGAGATCAACTCTCGCATTTGGGCCAAGCTCAACAGCACATCGCAGAGTAAGTATGCTGGAGCCCACTCGCACCGGTTACTCAGTTTCTCGCGGCTCCTGAAATTGTGCTATCTTCACAGCATCGCAGCGTTTCAGCTCGGCCACAGTGTGTCGCCTTCGAGCTGCCGCACCCCTGCTTCTGCCCAAATCAGGGTCTTAAGTCGGGCTTTTTGCAATCTTCACATCTTCCGCATTCTCCACTTGTCTCCGGTGTAGAACATATCGCAGCTCTTACAAGAGATACTTCCGCTGGTCGGGAAGTAGTCGAAGTAATTGACAGCCCCGCAACTTCTGCCCGGGCACCGATACTTCAGCGTAGCAGACTCGGGGGAAGCCTCGAGGGCAGCGACTGCATTTTCTTTTGAGGATGCACGCGCTCTCAGCGTATCGATTGCCAGCTGTGGATAGACTTCCATCACTTTCTCGAGCTCCTTGCTCTCCGTGTCAACGCCGATCAGATTCTTGCTATTGATCTTGGAGACGATGCTCAGACAAATGGCCGTTACCGCGGAAGGCCCGCTGTACGCAAGCTTAGCGGCCTCGGCCATTTCATTGCCTTTCTTGACTTGCGGCAAAAGGGCGTCGAATTTCTTGATGGAGAGCTGTTTGAGGCCCTTAATGTCGTACTTGTCGGCAATGAAGCACACGTGCGTGTGGAATGTCAATTTGACATCGATTGACTGGAGATCGCGGGTGTCATCATAGTCCCACTTGTAGAGGTAACTGACGAGGGCTTCGACATGCGCACTTGCATACTCCGAGAGGTCGATCTGGCGCTGCACACCGTTAGATTTCTGAAATGCTCGAAGAAGAGGCGAGTTCCTTTGCGAGGCATTATCGAAAGGGGCTCACTTACGTCTTTTGTCTCCACGAAGTCGCCATTGCAGGACTTCGCGAGCACCTTGGAGTGAAGCGAAAGTAGCAGTCGATGGGTCTTCCAAGACTTGGTCTGGCAGACGATGGTGAAGTCCGAAAGATCTGAGCTGTCGAGGTAGTGGCTTAGGGCGCCGCAGAGAGCAAGCTTGGTATTGGTGTCCGCCATTCTCAAGGGGTGAGGAGCAGATATTGGTGGTGGTGGTTTTGTTGGATGCAGATTGCAGGATGGCTCTGTTATGTAGGCTGGAATAAATACGTCGGGCGGCTTGAGTGACTAAGCAGTATCTGACGCGCTGCATATGACACGCAGAAGAGTTCGCATGTGAGAGTCCTGGCATGTGACTGACTGATTTGAGACTGATCTCGAGCTCGTATGAGAAGAATTGACGAAACACGGGAGTACGCACCATCAGTTTGGGGCAAGCTCAAGTCGTAGCACAGATTCGAAGCCAAAAGAACGCCGTTTACGGGAAGCTCTGGCTTATTGATTCTTTCGAGGAAGCGTGACTGCTGCGTGCGACTGGTTGGAGAGGTGATTCGGCGGAAAGATGCGTAAGCATTGCTTGTTGCTTGTGTAAAAGCCAAGTCACATGAAGGCTTCGCAGAGACTCCGGAGACATGCATGGTGAAGTGAAGTGGCAGGAATCGTCGAGTGGCTCCGCTGCGCATTCGAACGATCGTGAAAGAGCTGCGTTGTGTTGGAGGCGTGCCTTCGGTTGGCCCCGCCAAGCCATACTCCCGGTCCGTCCCGCTCCCTTGCGAGAAAGACAGCCGAAGCTGGCCAGACACCTTTTCTTCTTCTGTACATGACACAAACACCGTCCGCCATTGAAGATTTTGCTAATCGCATCATGGCGACACAACCGGACAACCACAACACTGGACAACCACGGCAGCAATGCCTTCGTTGTCGGCAAAAGAATTTGCGCAATTGCAATTGCCTCAGTGGCCATGCAACAACTGCCTAGGAGTACTTGGTACTGACGGCAATCAGATCCACTGCACTCGGGCAGGTAGGGCTGTTCCTCATCCTAGCGCTATCCGGGTCACTCTAGATGCCTTTGATCACGGCAGTGGAGACCATCGTGTCAGCGACTCTAGTCGCGGCGGCGGATCCACTCGCGGTGGGAGCGGCTACAGTCGAGGCAGCTACCATGCTCGCCGCGCTCGAGGCGCTGCCCAAGCTGGCTACCACGGGGGTGGTGCGTATCAGAGCCGCAGCGGATTCCAGAGCCAAGGTCACCCTCCGCATTCAGGACCTCCGCCAGGGACCCCGACAGGGCCAAGAGCGACCCGGCCATCAGGTGTTCCGCCGGCGCCTCCACCAGGTCCAGCAGCAACCCGAACAGCAAATCCGGCAGCAGCACTGGTAACTCAACAGCCAGGACCTTCAGCCTCTGCTCAAACAGTCCCGTCAGCAGCTTCTCAGCAGACAGCCCAGGCACCTGTGGTGGTGGTGTATGTATGCTAGCAATCCTCCTGGTCATTCTGCCAATCCACCCGACGACCTTCAGGAGTGCATGGGACGGCTGGAAGCTCAGCTTCAGAAAGCCAATGAGAAGATCGAGGAACAGGAGGTGGAGTCAAGAAAGCGCCGCCGCAGTCTCGGAGGTGATGACACAGAGCCATCCAAGAAAGCGAGGCAGTCGCAGATGCCACCAGCATTGCCAAGAAGCCCAAGAGAGCGGCCAATGCCGCAGATGACACCGCTGACCACGACGCATGCCACCACAGCAACAGCAGCCTCGGCCATCACCAGCTCTGCCGAGTGGCCCACGACAGCGGCCAATGCCGCAGATGACACCGCTGGCACCGCGACGCGTGCCACCACAGGCACCTGCGTAGCAACAGCAACCTCGTCCACAACAGGCTCAGGGTGCAACTGTGGGCTACATGGGCCCTTTTTCGGTCACAGATCCTGCTCGGCGGCAGTCTGGATCTATTCGTCTCCGTTCTCGGCCTCGACCGCGGGAGAGTCTCACGACGCGGCAGCAGCAGCAGCATGAGGCCAATCCGCCGGAAGAAGGCGATCCGGCCAGCTCGGGCTCCGAGGAGCTGTAGTGCGCCTTTTCAGAGTAGGTTAGGGACTCAGTCCCTGCTTTTCGCTTTTCATGATTTCTTTCTGGCCGTTTTTGTTTTCTCTCTTAGGAGGATGACTTCTTTTGATGGGAGCAGGGACACAACTTTCTTGTCATTTTTAACGAATGACACAGTGGCACCTGTCCAGCGCGGCAAGGAGACTGACGTGCGGAGGAAAATGTTTCGGTGGCTTTCTCACCGAGATAAAGTGCCATGCTGCTGCATTGCACTCATCTGGCTTCCAAGAGAGGCAGATGTCGTCGTTCCAATGGTGGAAGAGTGGCTTGGTGGCATGGGCGTGCACGGAGGGGCGCACGTTGTGACATGGCGCCTGTCAGACTCACGGAAGCGTGAGGCTGGCGACGAGCTGAGAGTAAGTTGCCCGGGTGATTGGAACTCATTGACGTGACATGCGCGTGGAGAGATGGAAGACGCTTGGTCTTTGGAAGGACGAAGCTGGAACTGTGAAGTGAAGTGGCTCGCTCTGGCGCGCCTGGTCTTTAGAAGAACGAAGCTGGAATCGAAGTGAAGCTTGATCTTTAGAAAGATGAAGCTGGATCGAAGTGAAGTTGATGGATTTGGCGCGCTTGGTCTTTGGAAGGACGAAGCTGGGATCGAATTGAAGTTAATCGCTCTAGTAAGGTAGATCTAGTGGCACAGACGTGTACGAGCACACGTTCAAATGTGGCACCTTCCAGGCTCTGTAAAGGCAAGAGGCTGGCGTCGGAAAGAGTGCTGCTCACTCTAGTAGGTGGGATTCGGAAGCATGGCACCGCCGGTCTCTTCACAAGCAGGAAGCTGTGATTGAATTGCGCGTGATTCTTTCTGGTTTCGGTGGCATGGCCCGTAGATGGTACACTGCGGGTGTTTAATGGCATGAGCGCTCACGACGGCGTGCACCCGACCAATTGCGACATGGTACCATTCCGACTCTACAACAGAGGCTGGCATGATGGGGATGGGTATTCGAAGAGAGCCTTCGGGTATGTCTGGCGCAGAGCTTCCCATCATCGTGGGGCTTGAAGAGTCTCGGATTGCATGCTCGCGCATTCAACTCCACGTGATGTTGCAACCACATAGCTTCACGCCAGCGGCTTGCATTAAAATGATTCCATTTGTAGAGGACTTCTATCGCATATATGGCTGCGACTCCTGCACACGTTGCCATATGGCAGAGGTCAAGGATTGAGGCGGTCAATGACCATGCGTATTGCAGCAAATCCCGTCAGCAATCTGCCCGCTGGCCGCAACAGCAGGACAGGCCATCTAAGATGCTATTCGAATCCTTGACTTTCTGCATCCCAGACAGACCTTCTGCGCGGCTCCAGATGTATCAGTCTGCGCTTCTTCGGTCTCTTCCACAGGCGAGTACGAAAGGAAGGCTCACATTCATGGCGGCGAGGCTCTGAAGTGTGGCGAAGAGGCTCCTAGGTTAATAACGGCATGGGAGTAGTGTAGCAGTTGAATGAAGTCCATCATTAACGTGCCTCCCGGTCTACATCCAGAGTGTTTGCTTTCAGTACGGTTTAGTATCTAGTGAAGCTATCTCTCTAGGTAGAATCATTATCATAATCTCCTCTCGAGCAGTTAAATCCACTACTATCTCCCTACTAAGCAAGTCACTAGTAATCCTATAGAATGTTGCACTGCCGCACGTTAGCTGCTTAAAGATAGTTAATAGAAGAGGAGATAGTAGCTAAGAAATCCTATATTACTAAATAGCTTGGCACCCTAAGCCCTATTAGGGCTAGGGGTATAGATACTAATTAGTAAGAGCTCTTTATATGTAGCTTGTACTTCTCTAGACCGAATCTACTAGTGCCTTTTCTACTCTAGCTAATCGCTATCCTATACGTGCTTTTAAAGGCAAATCATTTAGGTTTTTACTAGGCCAAGCTTCTCCAAGATAGTTATCTTTATAGCTAAAGTAGTTACGACGCCTCTAACGAAGACGTAACGATACTTATAGCTAGAGAGTAGCACTATAGTCTTAGTATAAAGCTAACTACGTTATTAGTTATAAATTTCTATAAGGATTATAAAAGGATATCTATATATAAGAGAGCAAATAACCTATAAGGGCCTATAAGAGAGTAACTCTACCTTAGAGGATCTAGTACTAATCTAGTACTATCTAGCACCTAGTTACATAACTAGTTATGTAACTGCCTAAATAGGAGTAGGTCACCTATAGCATGCCTAGCCTATAGGAAGGCCGCAGAGCACCTCTTTCCTAACTAGGTATAGTGCGGCTCGGCATAGAACCTTAAAGAAGGTTCTAGGGATTACTACCTATAAACCCCTAGGTATTAAGCTACTTGTTCGTCCTACAATACCCACGTTCTTTCTAGTAGTATTACGTACGATTACGTAATATATAATTCAATAGAAAGACGTAGAAAGATCTAGGCACCTAGTAATAGTAGATACTTAAATCTCTAGAATCTACTAGATACCTAGGGGAAGTCTAGACCAGCTTGCTTAGTAATGCAACACGCGTCCTAGAACATTCTAGATATAATACACGCGTAATACACCTAATATAGCACCTTAAATTCTAGACTAATTATGAGTTTTAGTCTTTAAGAATTAAATCTTATCTTACTAAAGAAGGCCTTAAGTCTGCTATAGACGATCCTATTAATACTAGCCTTAAAAATATAGATAAGGTGCTAGCTATAATTAGGTTATCTATAGAGAATAGCCTGTTACTTTAAATTCAAAATCAAGTAATAGCTAAAGAACTGTAGGATGCTCTTAAAGCCCTTTATAGTCCTAAAGGCTTTAATTCCTCGTTTCTTCTAGTAAGGGAGTTATTTAATACTACCTTAGAGTCCTCTAAAGATATGGAATCGTATACTTCTACTATACGTCGCCTCTACGACGATTTAAAGTCTAAAGGTATAGAACTACCTAAACAAGTTATTATAGCTTAGACTTTAAATAATCTAAGCGACGAATACGAGTCCTTTATTACGTCTATAAGCCAGAGTCTTAGAATAGACGAGAATGCCTACGATATAGACTCTCTCTTTAGTAATCTACTAGACGAATCTAGGAGACATAGTGCTAAAGTTCTAATCTAGTACTATTCTCTAAATCTAGAGATACTAAAGGAAAAAGGAGTCTTAAGCAAAGAAGCACTAAAGACTCTACGTGTTTATTATAAAAAGAAAGGGCATGTAGAAGATTATTGCTTTTATAAGAATCCTAATAAGGCACCTAAGTGGTTTAAACTTAATCTACCTAGTGCTAAGAATTCTAAAGGCAATACTAGAGATAATAACACTCTACACTCTTTAGAAGACAATAACAAAGAGGTAGAAGTGTTATGCTCTATAGAAGGCTCTAAAAAGAGACTCTTAGAAACTCTAGAATCTCTAGATTCTAGAAGTTCTAAAAGTATCTAAACTAGATACTAGTAATTCTACTAGTTCTAGTGCCTTTCTTCTTATAAAGAGCTCTAGTTCTACTAAATTTATTCTAGATTTAGGTGCTTCTAGATTAGTAATGGGTATTACTTTATCCCTATTACTAATAAACCTACCTTAATAAGATAGGGAAGTGCTAGGAAAATAACTACTTATAGAGTAGGTAATATTAAGATTAGGACCTTAGATACTAATAAGGTCTTAATACTTAAGGATTGCCTATATGCGCTATAGTTTAATATTAACTTCATCTCCTTATCGCGCTTAGATAACTATAGCGTTTATGCCTAGCTTAGAGAGGGTGTTATAGACTTATTTAACGCCTACAACTCTTTAATAGCTAAGGCTTATAAAGAGAATTCGTTATATAAATTAAAGGTCGATAAACCCTTCTCTAAAAATAAGGCCTCTAAAGAATCTACGCTCTTATTAGGTTCTAATAAAGACGAGGACTTGAAAACCTAGCATAAAAGACTAGGGCATATAAGTCTAAATGCCCTAGAGAAGCTAGGCATTGCTATAGTTAATAAAGACCTAGTATCTAAGATCCAAAATTGCAAGGTATATATTAAGTCTAAATAAACCTACAAAATGAACCACTCTTTAAGTCTAAAAGCTAACGCTTTCCTAGATAAAATAGGCTGTAATGATTGCAGACCTATAAGCCTAAAAACTAGAAAGGGCTATTACTATTTTATATCCTTTATAGATAGCTTCTCTAAGTATGTAGATAAAGAATTAATGTCTAATAAGTCGGAAGCTTTTAAGAGTATAAAATAAGAGCAGAGAATTCGACTAGTAATAGCAATTCTAATCCCCCTAGACTAAAGGCTCTTAAGACAGATAATGCTAAAGAGCTTATATCTCAAAGGTTCGAAGAATACCTTCGTAATCTAGAGATAACGCACGAACTTAGTAGTCCTTATTAGGTTTTAAATCACCCTACGAGATTAGGTTTAATAAGAAGCCTAACTATAGCTATCTAAAAATCTTTGGCTCTATTGCTTATAATAAGTGCCCTAATCCTAAGAAATTAGAATCTAGATCTAAAAAGGCTATACTTATAGGCTATACCGATTTTGGTAACTATAAGTTACTAGATCTAGAATCTAATAGGGCTGTTTATGCTAGAGACGTTAAGACACTAGAAGGGCAGTATCCATCTAGTCGTAATAGAGCTAGCAAGAATGTCTTAGAATATAAGGAGTTAGAAGATAAAGAGTTAGAATCTATAGAATTGCCTATTTCGAATTCTAGAGATTCTAAAGACTCCTATTCTAAGAGCAATTTACCTTCTAATAATAATTCTCCTAATCTAGAGAAATCTTATACTCCTCTAGATACCCCTCTAGATAGTAGAGAACCTACTATTAAAGAGGATATACCTATTAAAACCTTAATAGACAATAGAGAAGAAGATAAATTAGCTTTAGCATTCTTAGCTAATTATAGCTATAGTAACCCTACTAATTATAAAGAGGCTATTATCTCTATCTATAAAGACAAATAGCTTAAGTCTATGCAATCTAAAATCGACAATCTTAACAAGTTTAAGACATAGGATTTAATAGACTTACCTAAAGATAGAGTAGCCTAAAAAGAAAGATAGGTTTATAAGACTAAAAGAGATCCTTATAGCAATTTACTTAAATATAAATATAGATAGGTTGTTAGAGGGTTTAAATAGGTACTAGGTATCGATTTCGACGAAACTTTTAGTAATACCTATTAACCTAAAACATAGAGATCTCTATTCTATAAAGTAGCTTACAAAGATCTAGAAATAGAATAATTAGACGTAAAGCTAGCTTTCCTTAATAGCCCTATAGATAAAAAGATCTACGTAGAGCAACCTACTAGTTTTATAGACCCTAAATATCCTAATAGGGTCTGCTGCTTAAATATAGCTTTATATAGTCTAAAACAAGCCTCTAGATAATAGTATTTATACCTTAAATTACTATTATCTAAAGAAGGCTTTAGACTACTTAAATAGGACAAGGCTGCCTTTATAAATAACCCTATAGGCGTAATAAGAACCTGTTACGTCGACGATATGCTAGTATTTACTAAGAATAAAGACCTAATTAAAGATCTTAAGAAAGCTCTTTCTAAAGATCTAGAACTTAGCAAACTAGGCGACGTAAAATACTATCTAGGAATCGATATATCTAGAGACTATAAAAATAAGACTATTACTCTAAGTTAAAAAGGATATCTAGATAAGATTCTAGATAGATTTAAAAAGAAGGGATTAAATCCTATCTCTACGCCTATAGAGGTTAGTATTAAGTTAGAAAAATCTACTAAAGAAGCTTCTAAAGAAAGAACGCGACAATATTAAGCTAAAGTAGGGTTGTTATTATATCTATCTACTAAAACTAGGCCTAACTTAGCCTATGTAGTAGGTTAGGTATCTAAGTTTTTGTCTAATCCTAACGAGTCTTATTTTAGAGCTCTAAATAGGATTTGGAAATACCTAAACAACCCTAAATCTAAAGTCCTAAAACTAGTATTAAATGCGCAATCTAAACCCCTATTAAAAGGCTATAGTAATGCAGATTAGGGAGGTGACTTTAGTACTAGGAAATCTACTATAGCTTATATATTTCTATTAGGGCCTAAGGCACCTATTAGTTAGCGTTCTATATTACAAAAGGCTATAGCTTTATCTAGCTGCGAAGCCGACTATATAGCCTTAAAAGAGGCACTAAAAGAATACCTCTTTCTAAAGGACCTATATAAAGAGCTAGGGATTAAAGTAGATCCTAAGATCTATATAGATTCTAATTCGGCTATAGCCCTAGCCTATAATCTAGAGCACTACTCTAAAACAAAGCATATAGATATATAAAATCACTTTATAAGAGAGTGTGTGCAGGATAAGTTAGTCGACTTAGCCTATATTAATACAAAGGGGCAAATTACCGATATATTAACTAAGGCGATAGATAGCCCTAATTTTAAAAGGCTAAGAGACTATATAATATAAAAGAGAATGCTATATACTAGGAATAGATAGGGCATAAATTAAAAAGCATTATAATATGAATCGTCTATTTATTTAGAGGTTTAAAGGATCCTAACTAGAAGGGAGGCCTCTAGTAGGAATCCTATAACTATAATAGTAGAAGTCGCTATTTAAGGTAGAGTTAGACATCTATGCTTTTTCTAGAACTCCTTTATTAGGCGTATCTAGGGGCTAAAATTAATATCTAACATTCTACTAATGGGAATAATTTCTATATTAATTATAGGTAAAGAAAGCCCCTAAAGATGCCTAAGAAATAGAGCTTTTAAGAGTATCTAAAAAAGGTGACCTTAAGCAAATCGCTTCCTTAAGGCTTTAGAGCCTTTAAATCACGCGTGTCTCTAAAAGCACAACCTACTTTAAAAGTAGGGGTCTAGTTCTTGTAATATAAGGCTAGACAATAAAGTCCTAATAAATTAAAACCTTAGTACTTAAGATATAGACTAAGAGTTAAAACTAAGTAGGATTTTTATAACTTATAGAAATTAAGGGGGTGTATTAGTTTTTAATCTCTATAAGAATTATAAAAGGACATCTATATCTAAGAGGATAATTACCTATAAGGGCCTATGAAGGAGTAACCCTACCTTAGAGGATCTAGCACCAATCTAGCAACATCTAGCACCTAGTCACGTGACTAATCACGTGACTACCTGGATGGGAAGTAGGTCACCTATAGCATACCTAGCCTATAGGAAGGCTGTAGAGCACCTCTCTCCTAACTGGGTATAGTGCGGCTCGGCATAGAACCTTAAAGAAAGTTCTAGAGATTGCTACTTATAAACCCCTAAGTATTAAGCTACTCGTTCGTCCTGCGATACCCACGTTCTTTCTAGTAGTATAACGTATAATTAAGTAATATAGAAATAGATAGAAAGACGTAGAAAGATCTAGGCACCTAGTAATAGTAGATTCTTAGATATCTAGAATCTACTAGATACCTAGGGGAAGTCTAGAATAGCCTACTTAGTAATGTAATACGCGCCCTAGAACATTTTAAATATAATAGACGCGTATTACACCTAATATAGCATCTCTAAGAACGTTCTAGAAGATAGGACGTTAATTATAAAGAGGGAGCAAACATCTCTAGATAGAGGTAATAATAAAATCCTAAGGACTTCCTCTCTACTACTATCTACTATTCTACCTGCTTATCTATGACACTTCTATGTTATTATACGCTACTTCCGCCACTACGACACTTGCTATTTACCTACGACTGTCTATTATTAAGAATATATAACGCTTAATTTTACTCTCTTAATTTCTAGAACTTATCTTAGTAGTATAGGAAGCTACTACCTAGACCTATCTAGATAATAGTCGTAGATTATAAGGGCTTAGAGCTTAGTAGAGAGAATAGTATACTTATAGGTAAATTAATATAAGAGAATAAGGTAAGTAGAGTATAGAAGATAATTTGTATAGAGTTTAAACCCTAAGAGGAGAGTTTATAATTTTAAGAGAGATTAGAAGATAGGCATAGATAAGGTTATAGGGTTCGTAAGTAAGTATAAACAAGAGAAAGACGTTTAAGATATCTTAAGTAGATATGTCTAGTAAGGCGAGACTATAGAAATTGACAAAATTATAATTTATTTGAAGGTAATATTCTAGCTTCTTAGGAGAACTTTAAGGAAAGCTAAATATATTAATAGCTCTTAGATTATAAGGTTAATAGCATACATAGGTGTTTTAGCTTGAGATAGAACCTAATTCAATATAACATAGTCTTATAGAAAGAGGTACAAAGATAGAAGATGTGTAAAAGCAGAAGAAGATAAAGTCAAGCTTTGGAAACAGCACGTCCTACTAAGAGCAGCCTAATGATGCCTAAGGCTTCCTGTCGGCTTTCGACTTCACCTTTCGAGTCATCATTTTTGCTGAAGTGCTCTTTGTCACGTTCAATCGTGCTATTATCATAAGCCTTTGGGCAATGCTCTTCAAATCACCTTGAGAGTTGCGCGATAGGATTTTTGCCTATGTCTGAGACGACTTGATACAAACAATCCTCGAGAAGAATATCGGTGAAGAGCTATCTGCACAGTACTTCGCACATTGCTCGACTCCACCACACCCTCCTTCTTCAGTCAGCTCCACAGCCTCAAATCCATCAACGTCTCTTCCTCGCCCACATGGGATCTATCCGTTTGACATGCAGATCTTCCAATCCCATGCACGAAGATCCGTTCTTCGGAATACCCACACCATGGCATGGAAGATTTCGCTACGCAAACGCACATGAAGCTCCTAGTAGGAACGCTGTCCGGCGCAAGCCATGGCTGCAAGTTTCCTCCATACCTGCTATGAACCGGCGAAGACGGTAGCCACAGTGACTATGATCTCTGGCTTGATTTCCATGATAGTACTGGCCTTTATGACTACTCAATCGCCCGGAGCCGGATTTCTATGCCTCCGACGGGCGACATTGTAATCCCATACATCGCCTCGACTTTTTGGTCGGGCCAACGCAGATCAATCTGAAAATTGCCGACCAGGGCGCTAAGAAAAACGAGGAATTCGGCCTTTGCGACGCCTTGCCCAATGCAAGACCTTGGTCCGTGGGAGAAAGACGAGAACGCAAAAGTGTTCATATCCTTCGCATCTGCTTTCATCCACCGTTCTGGCTTGAACTCCTCAGCATCTTCGCCCCATTCGTCAGTCATTCGATTGCTAACCCATCCAGACGAGACCAAATGGCTGCCTTGAGGAATGAAGCACCCTTGCACGGTTGTATCATTCAGCGCTTCCCGTCGTGTGACCGGGACGGAGGGGTATAATCGTAGAATCTCTGTCGCGACAGCTTGCAGATACTCGAGTCCTTGGACGGACGTCGCTTCATCCTCGAAGGTGCGATCTTCAGGCCGGATCGGCAATTTGCTGCTCAAGATCTCCCTGCGGACTTGCTCTTGTACGTTCTGGTGGCTACCAAGCACGTAGCAGGCCCAGGCCAGAGTGAGACTGCTTGTGTCATGCCCAGCAGCAAGCATTGTCATCATTTGGCTCACCAGCGCATCCGCATCGCGAACGCCTCGATTGATGAGCAAGCTCAGAATATCCTTGCCAGATCCGGCTTCCTTCGTGTTGAGGCGGTCATGCACCGCAATCTCGCACCGGCTACGTACTGTCTGCAACGCACGCTTCAATCTCTTGTTGTATGCACAGGGTATACGCATGGCATACTTCATGGGCACGATCAATGCAAGGGCATTGATGAAGGGCCCGCCACCTGAAATGTCGAACATGCCACTGTAAGATGCCAGGAATTGCGAATCGGGATGGGATATCGCCTCCAAATCGCAACCCCAAGCCGCCACACCGATGATATCCAGAGCGGATCTCGAAGTCCACGTAGTCACTTCAATTGTGGGATTGTCCGAGTCGCGAACGTGATTTTGCAGAGCACCCATCAGCTCTTGGGCCTTCTTCCACATGAGAGGATAAAGTTCCTTCACAGCTCGCGGACCGAAAGCCGGAAGTAACATGTGTTTCTGGGCCTGCCAGTATTTTCGTCAGGGACTTCGTTCAGGACTTCGTTCACGCCTGTACAGAGAGAGACGACTTACCTTATGGGCATCCCCGCCGCTGGCGATGAGACCGTTGCCAGCCTGCACTTCAATTCTCTTCCGGGCCATGATCGGCCGATCGAAATGAGAGTACTGCTGTCCGACCAACACTTCTCTCAAAGCTTTGGGGCTGCACGCCAATATCCTCTCTCCGCCACCGATCCCACGATATCGCATCATCCCTTGGAACTCGGGATCTTTCTTGACTGCATTGACCCACTCCAAGAGCTGCGGCGGAGAAGGTTCCGCTGCGAGCCATGTCTTCCAGTGGTTCAAATGAGCCGGAGCAGTTGGGATGCGGCGAAGCGGACTCAAGAAGCGTTGGTATATGAAGACTTTGAAGGGGAGGACAATCAGCACGGAGCTCAATAGGTATAACGTGTTTACGAGTGCAAACTGAATGGGCAAGCGCGCTAGGGTATAGGGCAGGAGTCTTTGAGCCAGCAAGCAGCAGAAAGCCACCTGGACGGGTGCTCGAAGAAACGTGAGCTTCATGGTTGCTGCTTCCTACCAGGTGCGTATCGTATAGCGACACGGCGTGAGTAGAAATCCCCTATATACACTGCTGATCTTCGCAGGGAGTTCTGTATTAGTGGATGTTCGCTCGGTCGATGGCACAGGGTGGTGGCGGCTGAGATTTCCAACGGCTTCAACGCCAGCGGAGACGCTAAAGTGTGGGTATCATGCATACCGATCAGCAGCCGAGCCTCGTCGAAAGGCCGAAACCTCATCATCATCAGCCGTTGATCTTGTATAGTACAAAGCAGCGTGCTCCACATTCTTCGTCAGCGGCGTCTACCACGATATCATATCATCGACGATCCCAGCCCGCCATTCTGCATGCCACGAGCGCTGGGGTACGTACTTCCTTGATGACCGTGTCTGAGGCTGAACTTGTGTTGTATCAGTCTTCATGCAAAATGGCCAACCTTCGAGACCGAAATGTTCTTATCACTGGTGGAGCATCTGGGCTCGGCCTCGGTTTTGTCCACGCCTTTGCCAAATCCGGGTCGAGGGTCATCATCGCCGATTTCAATGATCAGGCTGGCATCGCGGTTGAGCAAAAGTTGAGAGAGGAGCATTGCAAGTAAGCAATCTGCATTGTAGAGTCACGATCAAAATGATGACCATCTGCGCAGCGTAACTTTTGTGAAGGTCGATGTCACTTCAATTGCTTCTCTAGCGGCCATGGTGCGAGCTGCACTGGAATGGATTCCTCAAGGTGAAGCCATTGATGCGGCCATTTTGAGTGCAGGCGTCAATGGCAACCCATTTGACCTGGAACCTGGCGATCCTTCTGAATTGGCGGACACGGAATCTTTGCAGACAGTGGAGCGCAGTGCGGCGACACTGAACGTCAATCTGACTGCAGTCCTGCAGTGCGTTCAACTCATCGTCAAGTACGGCATGGGTATATCTGCGATCACGCCGTCTAATTCACCAGACACGATCATGCCTGCAACAGCCAAGTCGATCGCATTGATAGGGTCCGTGGGCTCGTACAGGGCACTTCCACGAGCAGTAGATTATAGTGCGTCAAAATGGGGCCTACGAGGTGCATTTCGATCACTTCGACAGCAGCTTCCGAAGATTGGAGTACGAGTCAACCTCATCGCGCCCGGTTTTGTCAAGACGCCTCTACTAGCAGCCACCGTACCCATGTACGAGCAATTGGGTGTTCACTTCGCCGATGAGGTCGACGTGGTGGAAGCAGTCGTGAAGACCATTAGCGACTTGACATGTTCCGGTAAAGCATTTGCTGTAACATCGCAAGGGATCGTTGAACTTCAAGACACGGCTTCTGGCATGGATGCCTCCACTGTGCTGAATGACTTGGTGGGCAAAGGGGCTCTAGGAAAGAGCGGATGCCCCATGGGCCACGATGAGCAGACGATTGAATTCAAGTAGGCGGGTATGAGACGAAAAATCGAGACGATTGGATGATGGATTGAACTTTAACTACATGCCACGTGCGACCACGGTGACAAGCACATCAGCATACCTCAGGGCCGCCACAATAGATCAACGAACGTTTGGCGCAGCGACTGCCCGGCATGCATTCCTTTCACGGCAATGAAGCGCCGCAAAAGAAACGACGTGAACCATGCCCAGAAGAGCATTTGGAATGCTCGTTTCGTGCAATAGCCAAAGGTCTGCACCAAGTCAGACTCTGCGCGCTTCAACGCCGCCTCCGTAGTATTGCCAGTCGGAAAAGGCACGTTGGGATGCGGCACCTCCAGAAACTCCACCAGAGGGCCCCAGCCCTCTTTGACGTTGTAGTCAAGCAATCTCTCAGGGGGCACCAACGAGCGGACGAGGGCGTAATGCTCGTTCCACACCTGACGGGCGTTGGCCGTAAAGTTGCCTTTGAACAAGATCCTCCAGGTCTTCAGTAATGTCGGCCTCGTCCAACGATCGTATCGTTTGAACAGCGTCACCAAAGGTTGCATGACCCCGAAGTTGACTGGATGTGCTAGTGCAACATCCAACGATTCACTGCAGGATTTGAACCATGTGTCGAAGTTGCGATGGGTAAGAATCACCTTGGCCTCTGGGTACGCTTCGATGAGCTCTTCTGCGAAGAGTATTGCAGGTATATCGGATACCGCTTGACAGTGGCCGAGCAATTGGTCGAATTCTTCCCGTCCGTAAGGCTTCCCTTTCCCCTCGAATTTGGCTGCAAGCGCTTCAGACCACATTTCCATGTCTCTAGGATTGGCGAAGATAGGATCCCAGCCATGATAGCACTCGTGAATGCCTAGTAGTTGAAGAGCTCTCGCAGTTGCTGTGATTAAGGAAGTATTAGCCGTTGTACTGCAACGGAATCGAGACTGTAGAGCAAGGGAATCTCGTACATTCAGTGCCGGTTCGACCAAGACCAAGTTGAAGAACTTTCATCGGCACGATGCGTTTGCCATACTTCTTGCGGTCAATGTTGGTCTGAACGCGAACATAGTCGCCAGTGTGTCGTGGTTGAGCCATAATCTTTCAATTTATTGTCTCTTGTCAACAGCGAAGTCTTGAACAACCGTCTGTCGCTGCCATGTATCTATCCATCGACGTATACGAGAGGCCGTGGCTCCTCGGTACAGGCGGACATGCTGACCGAGACTTCTCAAGCGCCAATGGATTGGCTTAGAGTCAGCCCTTGACGGCATTATCTCGATATGGGTGACTACCTGCCTAGAGATCTTCCACTGGCGCCTCAACGCACCTGCACACATGCCATGGAAGATCGAACTTGCGGACAGACATGATCCGAGAACGTAGGGGGCGCAAGTGTAGTCTCCCAACAGAGGCAAGCAAGATCTTCAGCACCGCGCCAAACCCAGCTATCATGGGGGTGGATTTCCTAGGTTTGGCCGAACCATGCGGGGTTGCCGGCCCAATCAGGCTATTAGATCGATAACGATGTATGGACCACGCCGATCAGTGACGCCGTCCAAAACGGCAGCATGTGAATTCGGGATTGGGTACTTCTCCTTCAAATAGTATCCCGTTCGTCCTCATACTGAATTAAACTACACAACTCCACAGATTGCTTACTCAGAATCGCCCTTTAACATGCAGCCTTCGACAGAGCAATCAAAACGACCTCGGAGCTCGCGTAGCATGAAGCAGAAGAAACAACCCAAAGCAGGGCCACCTGCCCTGGCAAAAGAGCTCAATTTGGACCAACGCATGCCTATGACGGTGCAAAGGCAAGGTGAAGCTCAGAACGTGAGAGTGGAGAACTGCGTTGGGTTCGCACAAACTCCGTTGGGTCTCGCAGGTCCTTTAACAGTCAATGGACAGAATCAACAAGGTATCTGCCCGGCGGCGGAATTCATGTTCATTGTTGTTTGCCGTCTTTGACACTGTACAGGCACATTTTATGCTCCCCTGGCTACGCTCGAGGCAACCCTTGTTGCCAGTTGCTCTCGAGGCTGCAAAGCCCTCGAAAAAGATGGAGGAGTCCACGCAGCAGTCCTCGAAGAAGGCATGTCTCGAGCTCCAATTTTCCGATTCGAAAACGTCTCCAACGCCCTTGCGTTTTACCAAGCAATACCTCGCTTTTACGACGACCTCAAGCGCTCTGCAGAAGCCACGAGCCGCCGCGCGAGGCTGGTCTCCGTGACGCCGCATCTGGTGGGCACCTGCGTTCATGTACGCTTTGCCTACACCTGTGGCGCGGCTGCCGGACAGAACATGACGACCATTGCCACCCATGCTGCCTGCGATTGGTTGCTCAAGAAGGAGAAGACGAGATTCAACATTCAAGGGTTCATGATCGAGGGTCAGATGGCGTCAGACAAGAAGCTGTCTTGGGGCAATGTTAGCAATCCACGAGGAGTGCGAGCAGTAGCCTGGGCTTCGATATCCGACAAGACGTGTCGCGAAGTCCTGGGCAATGCGTCGGCGAATATTTTTGGCACGTATTTGCACGGTGTGCAGGCCGGTATCCGCAACGGAATGCAAGGGTACAATATCAACGTTGCCAATCTACTCGCCGCCCTGTTCATTGCCACTGGTCAAGATGCTGCCAGCGTGTTGGAAGGGGGATGGACGCAATTGACAATGGAATTCAACGATGAGACGGGCAACCTGAACGTATTCATCTTCTTCCCTTCGCTCCCTGTTGGCACTGTCGGTGGCGGCACAGGTTTGAGCACGCAACGCGAGGCATTGGAACTTCTTGGCTGCCATGGTGATGGAAAGAAATGGCGACTGGCCGAGACGGTGGCCGCATTCGCATTGGCACTTGAGATCAGTACACTCGGTGCAATCGCAAATGATACGTTCTCGCAGAGCCATCAGCGTCTGGCACGGCTATAGAGTACAGCCGATCAAGTCGATGCTTTACCAGAATTAGTCGTAGCACTGAGATACACCTGTCGATCGTGACGCTCGAATGACTGCTCTATTAGTTGGATCGGCAGCTGGTCAACGATACGCGATACAGTGGTGGCAGCAGAGAAAAGAATATCGCCAACGCGTACCACGGGATCTCGTTTCAGGGCGCATGATCGGCTATCATGACATTTACAGTATATGTACTGTATGATCTCGCTCACCGTTTTCACTAGTGCACATTAGACTCAGCCTGGCAGAGGCGGCCTGATAGTGGAATGCCCGCTTCAGGCTTAGCATTAAGATTGGACCCCCGAGCTCGCGAGCAACTAAGTTATTAGCTTGTAGACTACTTGAAGACAATCTTGAGTTATATGTTAGTGTTGAATCCGCGATCGATTCGAAATAACGTCACTCATCATGTTGTCTCTGTCTCTGAAAGCCCCGTCGCGTGAAAACCACGTCGTCGTGCACCATCAACTTATCATAGTGGAGACCTTTCGAAAGTGGTGAGCTGGCGCAGAACCATGGCAATCTGTTTTTCCGATACAGACCCCAGTAATCAATTTGGGGTTTTGATCATCATTTCTCCGAACAGACCATTGTCGGCATTGGTCTGGATACGTGAGAAAAGCCCCATTGCTGAACACAGCACACCTACAGTACACTGACTGATTCCACGCCAGAAGACAGCTTACATACACGGCACTTGCTGCGAGTATGAGCACCCAACAAGACGAGCAAAAGTCGCCCTTAGGCGACTCTTCCCCAGCTTCTTCACACGGCGATCCAGAGAAACAACAAGCAATCCCCCAAAACGATGCCAAAGCCGCGGACCCACCGCCGGCGGCCACTCCGACACGGAGCAAGACTCGAATCGCCCTGCTCATGACCTCGCTTGGCGTAGCCGTCTTTCTCGCGGCCCTCGACCAAATCATCGTCGCCACCGCTCTCCCGGCCATTGCGGACAGTCTGGGCGCCTCTTCGACAACGTATGCTTGGATTGCATCTGCATACCTCATCGCCAACGCCTCGTCCATCCCCGTCTGGGGTAGGTTGTCTGACATCTTTGGCCGCAAGCCGTCGCTTCTCGCGGCCAATGTCATTTTTATGGTGGGGAGTTTGGTGGCTGCACTGGCGGGGAGTGTCGGTATGCTCATTGCGGCGAGGGCAGTGCAAGGTAAGATCCGTTGCGATCTCTGATCTGTGGGTCGTTGATGAGTGCTGAGTTGTGTGATCAAAGGGATTGGTGGGGGCGGACTGTTGGTTTTGGTCAACATTTGCATCAGTGACATTTTCAGTCTGCGGTATGTAGCCTCCTTGAACACATCAGCGCGGCTCGGTGATACTGACCTATCTAGCGAACGAGGCTTTTACTTGTCCATCATCGGAGGCGTGTGGGCAATCGCTTCATCAGTCGGACCACTTGTCGGTGGCGCCTTTGCAGATTACGTGACCTGGCGCTGGTGTTTCTGGATCAACCTTCCCATTGACGCTGTATCTCTCGTGGGCCTGGTATTCTTCCTGGACGTTCACAACCCGAGAACGCCGCTTCTAGAGGGTCTGGCTGCCATCGATTGGTTGGGTGCTCTAACATCAGCCGGCGGAACCATCATGTTTCTGCTGGGAATCGACTTTGGCGGGACTGTTTACCCATGGCAATCGGCGACCGTCATTTGTCTAATCGTGTTCGGATTCGTAACGTGGGGCAGTTTTCTGCTCATCGAGTGGAAAGTTGCCAAACTTCCCCTAAGCCCGCTCCGAATCTTCCAGGCACGAAGCACCGCAGCAATAATAGCCCTTTGCTTCTTCCACGCAATGGCCTATATCAGTGCGGTCTTCTATCTCCCTCTATACTTCCAAGCGGTCCTCGGCGCAAGTCCGTTCTTCAGCGGTGTCTGGATCCTTGCACTTGCTATTCCCCTGTCCATTGCCACCGTACTGTCTGGAATCGTGATCCTAAAGCTAGGACACTACCTTGGTTTAATCATAGCGGGTATGGTCCTACTCACCCTCGGACTCGGGCTGTTCATAAATCTGCCGGACTACCGCTCATGGGCACGTATCATCGTCTTCCAAATCATTGCCAGCCTAGGTATGGGGCCGGTGTTCCAGGCCCCTATCGTCGCTCTCCAGACGAAGCTACAGCCAAAAGACATTGCGTCAGGAACGTCCGCGTTTCAGTTCCTGCGACAGCTCTCGTCAGGCATCGGTGTCGTCATCGGTCAGGTCATCCTCACTTCGCAAGTCCAGAAGTATGGTCGAGCCTTCTCCGACGCCGGGATACCAGAGAATATCGCTTCGCAATTGCGTTCCGGAAGTCTCGTCACAGCCGTCAGGCTACGGCCCCAATTGCGTACCTCGGCAGAGCTCGCAGCCGTCAAGATGGCATACACCGAGAGCTTGAGTACCATGTGGATCTTCTTCGCGTGCGCATCAGCTTGCGGGCTAATTGCTTCTTGCTTTGTTGGCCAGATGGTATTGACGAGGAAGCATCAGGAGTTCAAGACGGGGCTGAAAAGCCAGAGAGACTAGTGAGGAATGGATGGTGGCAAAGAGACGGAAAAGCGAGCAGTATGACTGTATGCAGAAGTAACTTCCGCTTTTATGCCCACTTTCTAGCAAATGGTATGAGTCTAACCACTGGTACAACACACGTAAGCGAGCGCCCGTACTTTTCATATCCTCGAGGAAACGCCTACTTCTAGCATCTTATATTCTTGTATCTCTACTAGGTTTCCTCGTATTAAGGCCTAGTAATAGGAGCGGCCACTAAATCTAGTCGATCTTACTCCTAATAAAGTGCTAGTAGAGAGGGCCGTAAGGCTAAATAATCTAAATTTGCGCTATTATTAATATAAAGCTTTCTACTAGTATCTATAAGGTATCGATAAAGAACTATTACTTTAACCTATTCTTTTCTTTTTTATTTATAAGTAGCTAATTCTATACTAGGTAATTATACCTTAGGCTAGTAGTAATAGGGTAAGGTAGCATATTAGTAGTAGTAGGTATATATAGATAGAGATATATATATATATATATACGTATATAGTAGTAATAATACTTCTTCTCCTTTCTACTTTAATTTAACTATATATTTACTAAGTGTAATAAAATAGGCATTTCTAGTATAATATACCTATTATAGATTAATTAGACGAGCTACTAGAGCTAGTAGTTAGTTAGACTCGTACAACTAGCTAATTATAGCCTACTTAGACTAATTATAGCTTTAGCTACTTAGACTAATTAGACTACTTAGACTAATTAGATATACCTATACTTAGAGTACTTAGGTAGGTAGCTACTAGATAGCTCTATATAGAAACTTAAACGTAGAGAATACTTTAGCTTTTAATATGTTTAACTTACTATAGTATCTTACTAATTAGAATTAAGCCTTCTTAAGAGACTTTATCTTTAACTTTACTTTTCCTCTACTAGACCTCTTTACTAACGAGCTCTAAACCTAATTAAGCATTATATCCTTATACCTTATAAGATTAAAGGTTTACTAGAACCTAATAATACCTTTATCTCGCGTTAGTAAATATTACTTTATTAATGCTAGGTAGGTATATATAAATAATAGTATTATTATTAATAATAGATAAAGTATATTAACTATAACTATACCTAGTATAGTTAAGCTTATCTTATCTAGAACAAGGCCTAACGAATCGTTCCACGATCTGGAGAGTATAGCTTATCTTAAAGGATCGATAGACTTATAGCGCCAGGTTGCTAGACTTCCTCCGATGGTGCACCAAATCGAAAGGGACCGAGGACATGTGGCTGGAATACAGTGCATACGACTGGCAGATAGAGCACTTCACGAAGATGGATCGAGAAGACCGCATATTTGCCGCTCAAGCCCGCGAGAGCATTAGTTCCTGCATGGCGGCCAACGCGGACCTTCTCACTGAAGCTGTTGATCTTGCGAAGACGCTATCCGAGAGTGGAAGAGCCACTGAGTGTCAGATTCGTCGAGCCTGGGCGAAGAAGCTGCAGGAGCTGAGGATGGAGTGTCGATGCGGCAGCAGGTCGTGCAACGGTTCGCGGGAGGGGATGGCATGTCGATGCGCATTCGAGGGCTATTGCACGGTCAGTTGGAATATTGTTGATGTCAGTAAGCCAACTGCACTGGCACAAGGCTGCAACAGATCCTTCGGCGTGTGAGATATGTAGTCAGAAGGTATGCGACGTGATCAGTGGAAGGGACCCTTCCGATCACGGGACCTGATCCGTCGCACAACAGACGGGATGACATCGACACGCGAGCGCGTCTCGCGACTTCACATCTTCGACACCGTGGAAAAAGCATCTTCTCTCACACTTGAAGGTCGTCAGATTCCGCCTTATTTCGTGTGCCCTTTGGCCGGAGCAATCGCATGGTTAGTGATGACGGAAGCACGCGTGCTGATCCGGCGCCTGAGGGAAGATGGCCATGCGCTCAGTGTTGCGTTAAAAGCTATATCACTCCTCATCGCACCCATTTCTCTTTCTTTCAAAGACGTCCCGCTGACGAGCGGATCTTCCAGTGCGTGCCGCATCATGCAACGGTGATTGTCGTCCTGTCAGAGCTCCACCGAAACGCTCGACGCAGGCTGCTCTGCCACCTACGACGGCAATGATGGATACTGACCACGCCGCGGTCTCTCGCGGTTCGATATGCGACAATTTATCGATGAAGCACGAAGAGAAGACGGGGTCGCAGGTGAGGTCGGCAATAATAAAGTTTGGGTTTCGGGGGCAAGGATGCGGCGTCATTGCCGAGGTGGAGTAGCTTCGAGGAGTAGCTACCAGACACCTCTATAAGGACTTGCCCAGATCGATTCTGACCTCGCGACTACTCAGCTACCCAACGATCAGCCACCACCTCCAGCTCAACACTCACCTCAAAAGCTCACAATGGCTCTCCAACTCGGCCGCGCTCCACTCCTCCGCCCAGTCGCTGCATTGGCAGGCTGGACCTTTGTGATGCAGACGTGGATGCACGTTACCCGCATCCAGGCTCTGTCCAAGTACAACTGCTCTCTGGAGCCAGATCAGGTCAAGGAGGACGTCAACAAGAAGATTCCGATTGGTATTGCCCAGATCGCCGACAACTACAACCACCTGCACGAGCAACCGACCGTCTTCTACGCCGTTGCCTTGTCGCTCGCCATGATCGGTGAGAGCCACGAGTACACCGTGTACGCCGCATGGGGATATGTTGGAATGAGAATCATCCACTCCATGTTCCAGAGCTTGGTCAACAAGGTCTTGGTCCGATTCCAGATCTTTGCTGGCAGCTCCGTTGTGCTTGCTGGCTTGACTGGACGTCTCGCGCAGCTCGTCTTTTAGATGGAAGGAGCTTGAAATGATCTGGAAGATGAAGAAGAACATAATGATGTGATGGGAAAGGCATTGACTGCGACAGTGCTAGTTGCCTGCGGGACAGAAGATGGATTGAACAGATTCCTTGTACAACTTTGTAATTCCAATTTGTCTGACATGAGCTTTGCTTTTCTTGTTGCCTTTCACTGCGATCGCTCGAACATATGTCGCTTCGATGCATTCCGATTGAGCCCATCCGGCTAAATACCGGAATATCACATGCCATTCCGCTTCAGGGTCGGTGGACCGACTGGTCGAAGACTTTCCTCGAAGCACACTGCCACAATATCTCACGAAAGCACGTGTGGAATCAACAGCAGTGCTCTGGCAAAGCCATTTTCACGGAAGTCCAGCTGTATTGTCTGATATCGGAAGGGATTACGCAGTCTGTGAAAGATGAATACGGGTTGGGCGCAAATTGGGTTGCCTCCTCCACATCCTCTGCCGGTTTTGGAACAAAGAAGCTGCAAGTCTTTCCAGCAATATCAAAAACTGTTACGCGGAAGCTGGTTGCCTTGCACCGTCTTTTGTGGAGTCATGCTTCCATTTCAAGTCCACGAGAACCTCCCCAGCGACGGCGATAGCGCTCTCTGGAAGGCCGGCGAGGCGAGCTACCTTCAAAGCGTGAGACTCGCGGTTGATGCCTTTTCGGAGCTTGTGATTGTAAGACCAAGACCCATCTTCCTCTTCGATGACATCTGTGCAGTAGCAGACCAGATCGTCGAAGTCTCGGGTCATGTCAGCCAATGCATGGAAATGCGTGGCAAAGAGAGCGCGGCACTGATTCACATGCTGAAGATGGTGCAAGCAGGCATACCCCACAGCTATACCATCTTCAGGCGTGGTGCCTCGACCAACTTCGTCCATTATGACGAATGAGCGCGGAGTGGCCTCCTTGAGGATATCGGCCGTCTCGAGCATCTCGACCATGAATGTTGATTGATCATGGAACAAGCTGTCTGCAGATCCGACACGACTGAATATCTTGTCCGTGAGGCCAATTTCAGCATAGTCAGCTGGAACAAAGCAGCCAGTCTGCGCAAGAATTGTGATCAGAGCATTCTGACGCAAATATGTGCTTTTGCCTGCCATGTTAGGTCCTGTGATCAGATAAATCTTGTCTTGATCGCCCACAGAACAATCATTCGAGACGAAATTACGGCCCGAGTCATTCAATCCGGCATCAACAGTAGGATGGCGGCCGCCCAGAATGTTGTGCGAGGTGCTGTTGTTCAGTATTGGTCGCACAAGGCCTCGCTTTTGTGCAACGATTGCGGAAGAGCATGCGACGTCGAGCTCGTCAAGGACTGCTGCGTTGCGTCGTAGCTTCATCAAGTTTTCAAGAACTTCTCCACGAAGTTTCCCAAAGACCCGTTCCTCTTCTGTCCGAATCCTCAACTTTGCGTCGTCGATGCGTACGCCGAGGTGCGTCCAATCCGATAGGTAGAACGACTTGGTGCTCTTGGTCGAGCCAATCGTTCGAGCACCAGCAAGCTCACTGATTGAGCCCTTGGTGTCTTTTCCTTTGACGT
Source organism: Phaeophleospora eucalypticola (assembly GCA_022814565.1). Classification (NCBI taxonomy): domain Eukaryota; kingdom Fungi; phylum Ascomycota; class Dothideomycetes; order Mycosphaerellales; family Mycosphaerellaceae; genus Phaeophleospora; species Phaeophleospora eucalypticola. The sequence continues at coordinate 857,099 of JAKLNG010000014.1, forward strand.
GACAGAAGTGTCCCATCTGTGCACTCCACTTCAGGGTCAGGCTGTCGGCTCGAAGTTCACTTCTCAATCTCGCGGCTAGCTCAAACTTGGCGTCGAGGAGCGCATCAAGGTCACGATGCGCACGCTCGAGCGTTGGTGAGGCTTTCTTTCGCATGATCCAAATATCGTCAGACTTCGGCTCGCCAGGTCTGTCGTTCGATTGGGACACTTGTGCTCGAGATGTTCTCCGGGACAGCTTTGGCGATTGCTGGCCGGAAGCATCGGCTGTGACTACCGCTTCAGCCATCTGCTCGGTCTCCAATTCACTCGCTTCTTCTACAAGGTGCTGTCGATTGAGACCTTCCTCATCGATTGCTGTCTGGATGTTCTGCGCAACCTTCCTTGGCTGGTTCAAGTCGAAGCGACCAAGTATGTGCCAGAGGAAAGTGAGATCGATTTCCGCCTCCCTTTCTCCAGGTGCAGCGTCTTGGTTGGAAATGATGTGCTCATGCAGAATCTCAGACACCTTTTGCATCATCTCGATTGTCCTGGCGAGCCCAAGAAGATCATCAGCATCGCCTTTGCCGATCGAGAATTTCTGGAGCAGACGATAGGTATCGAACGTTCTGCGCAGCATGCTCAACATTTCTTCTCTCAAGATCTCGTGCTGCAGCATTTCCTGCACAAGGTCCAGCCGGTTGTTGATGACCGACAGAGACATCGAGGGTGAAATCAATCGTTGCGTGAGCAGTCGAGCGCCACTCTTTGTTACCGTCTCCCGTATAGCGTGCAGTAGGCTGCCCTGGAACGTGCCGTCGCGCAGTGTAGAACGTATTTCAAGATTCCGGAGGCTTTGCTTGTCTATGGCCATAGTCTCGTGATCGGTACGCCTTACTGGTGGCTGCAGCTGAATAGATGTGCCTTGCATCTTTTCACGGACATAGTCCAGTATGATATTACCGGCCGCAACCTCTACATCGGTAAACTCGTCCTGATCCGCTGTTGGAATGGGTCGCTCCAGCATCGATGCCCATTCTTGGACAGAGTCACCGGCTGAATGCTGCTGATGGAAATGAATTGAAGGAGCGGCATCGCCGATAAGACGCTGTAAATGCGGTTGGTCGACCGACGCAAGCGATGAGTCCAAAACGACCTCCCTCGGACAGACCCGAGCCACCAGGGATGGCAAACTCGCCAAGTCTGAGCTTTGCGTGAAGAAGTCGCCACTGGAGAGATCAGTCCAGCTCAGACCGACCTTCGAACTCCGTCGGTATCGCTCGTACGCTGCTCGGTCGTCCCCTGCTGAGAGCATGACTGGAAGAGCACTTGTGAAGTGGACTGCCAGCAAGAAGTTGTTCTCAAAGGGATCCATGAAGCTTTCATCGATCAACGTGCCAGCGGTGACCACTCTCGTCACCTTGCGATCCCACAGCATACCACCTGACTTCCCAGCGCGTTCGTGATCTGGCAGCCTGACCTGCTCGCTGATAGCAACCTGCTTTCCGAGATCCTGGACGAACATCTTCAAGTATCGTTCCAGTTGTGTGTGCTGAAAGCCTGCCATTGGTACATCGCCCAGCACCGTGGATCTTTTGGCCTTCTTGAGGTTGACCAGCGGCGCATACTGCTCGACTTGATCGAAGTACATTTCGTAGAAATCGCCCACCCTAGTAAGAACGATGCAGTCCTTGAATTTCCGCTGGTTGTTCAAGTGCTGTTGAAGGACAGTCGGGTATGTCTTCTCAGGAGCTACTTCTTCAACTTGAGGAAGAGGCGGCAACGCTCCCTGTGGCAACTTGTCGAGCTTAAGTGTGCTTCTCGTCTTCGCTCCTCGAGATTGCAGCCATGATGATGGACGCAAACTCCCTGTTTGTTGCCAATTTTGAAAAGTTGTTGAGGGCCGACGGATTGTCGTCCAAGCTCGATGAGCCTCACATCTTGCCGCCTGAAGAGCCCGCCGCCCGATCATGAGGCGGCGAGGCTGGTGTCAGGACGCTGCGATGGCGTTGATGATCTGAAAGAAGACGCGACTCCTGAGAGATGGAGTCGGGTGTAGCTAGGGTTGGAGACTAGCGGATTGGTCCGCAACCTTAACCGCCGCGCTGCAGCCTCAGGCTGCAAGCCGCAATACTGCACCAACGCCTACACCACTACGCGACGTTCGACTGTGAAAGACTCATACTTCTTAACACCTCGAGACTTGCGAGAGAGAAAGAAAGTTATCTATGAGAAAGCATTCGTGAGCTCAAGTCGAAGACGGACTAGGCGCTCTTACGTTTCCTACGCTCTCACGTTCCATAAACGTATTGCCTATCATGTCCACACCGCTCTCCGTAGAATCCCTCAGACACGCATCAAAGTGCTATTCTCACCGATGCGAGTCACTACAGAGGCGTTTTGAAAGGTCTTACGGGTCGTTCTGACAAGAAATCCGCGCTTAAAATGATCATTCCCACCAATTTGATGGATAGGATCTGCCGTGTTTTCTTCCAAAAAAGGGCTAACTTTCCAATCCCAAGAGTCTTTGTCTTCACCATCCTGGACCTTCGTGAAATTTGGCGAATTTGAGGTCCGTCTGATTGATATTTGCCACCAGCTGAACGGAGTCGCGGCGCTTTCACGGCTTAGGAAAGCGCATAAGGCATCGAATTGACTCCAAACAGTTCATGCGATTGTTCCTGTCAACCATTTCGCCAAAGAGGTTGGTTTCAACGATGAACGATTCCGTAGGTCCCAAAGAGTAGAACCGTTCGAGAGCTAGACGAAGATCGTATCATCCATCTGCAGCAATCGCACGTGGCGCACAAGTCACAGTATTCCATCTTCGTGGGAATATAGTCTTTTGGTGTGATGAATGATGTCCTCCGGTCGGGCAAGCTGGATGTGAGCCGATCAGCCGGCAGCGACCGGATGACACGCCTTTCCCATGGGAGCCGCCGCATGTGCGTGTTGCAGCACGCGTACTGAGAAAGATGCACGTCGCCACAGGGAAGACTGCAGAACGATGCTCGGGATGGCGGTGTTGAAGGAATTTGGAAGCCTGAATGACGCGCAATCTTTTGGCTGCGTGGCTGAGGCTCTGGGTAAATGTCGGGTGTACCCGACCAGCGACGTCAACCTGCTGGGAGTGCCATTGCCCAGAGATTACTTTCTCTCACAATACACTATACTCACTACTCCGCCTGAACTATTGCTACGGCTCAGCGACCGCACACATTCTCGAAACCGGACCCAGCGACTGTCCTACTTACATTGCGCGGACATCAGACTGGCGGTGGAGCACGAAACAGCCCACTAGACGGGCCATACCAACGCAATCATGGTAGGCAAATGCGCCGATGCGCCTCGATGCGTAGTCTCGAACTGACACCACTTCTAGGCGGTCACGAAGCGAGCAGGTCGCAAAAAGGACGCGGGCCAAGCCCAACCGCAGGCCGCCGGCGGCCAACCGCAGATTCGAAAGGCGGCCTACGAAACGACCAAGAAGAAAGAGGTGGGCGTGTCAGATCTGACATTGATCAGCAAAATCAGCAATGAAGCGATCAACGACAACCTCAAGAAGCGATTCGAGAATGGCGAGATCTACACATATATCGGCCATGTGCTCGTGTCGGTCAACCCGTTCCGCGACCTGGGAATCTACACCGACCAGGTTCTGCACAGCTACCAGGGCAAGAACCGACTGGAGATGCCACCGCATGTGTTCGCGATCGCCGAAAGTATGTACTACAACATGAAGGCCTACCACGAGAACCAGTGCGTGATCATTTCCGGAGAGTCCGGAGCTGGAAAGACTGAGGCGGCGAAGCGGATAATGCAATATATTGCGAATGTGTCAGGCGGCAGCAACAGTGGAATCCAAGAGATCAAGGATATGGTGCTTGCGACTAACCCGCTTCTGGAGTCATTTGGCAATGCAAAGACGCTACGAAACAACAACTCCTCACGTTTCGGAAAATACCTCGAGATCCAATTCAACGCGCAAGGCGAGCCGGTCGGAGCGAATATCAACAACTACCTTCTAGAGAAGAGCCGAGTCGTGGGACAGATCAAGGACGAGCGGAACTTTCATATCTTTTACCAGTTCACAAAAGCTGCGAGCCAGGAGCACAGGACGAGCTTCGGCGTGCAGCAACCACAGACATATGCTTATACCAGCAAGAGCAAGTGCTACGATGTAAACGGCATCGACGATACAGCGGAGTTCAGGGACACGATCAACGCAATGAGCGTTATTGGCATGAGCAAGCAAGAGCAGGATGAGATATTTAGAATGCTGGCAGCCATTCTTTGGATTGGTAACATCTCTTTCGGAGAGGACGACCAGGGCAACGCAGCCGTTCGAGATCAGTCGGTGATAGATTTTGTGGCATACCTTCTGGAAGTGGACAGCGCCCATGTGAACAAGGCCATGACAACACGCATCATTGAAACAAGCCGCGGTGGCCGAAGAGGATCTGTATACGATTCGCCCATGAACATTGCTCAGGCTACAGCGGTACGAGATGCTCTGAGCAAGGGCATCTACACAAACATGTTTGACTGGATTGTGCAGCGCGTCAACCAAGCGTTGAGAGCGCGAGGCGCCATGGCACAGAGCATTGGAATTCTGGACATTTATGGATTCGAGATCTTCGAGAAGAACTCCTTTGAGCAGCTGTGCATCAACTACGTCAACGAGAAGCTGCAGCAAATCTTCATTCAATTGACGTTGAAGACTGAGCAAGAGGAGTACGCGCGAGAGCAGATCCAATGGACACCGATCAAGTACTTCGACAACAAGGTTGTTTGCGAATTGATTGAAGAGAAGCGGCCGCCGGGTGTTTTCGCTGCTCTGAACGACGCCTGTGCAACTGCACACGCCGACCCGACAGCAGCCGACCAGACGTTCGTCCAGAGGCTCAATGCCCTCTCTGGAAACCCCAACTTCGCACCACGACAGGGACAGTTCGTCATCAAACATTACGCTGGAGACGTCAGTTACGCAGTCGAAGGAATGACCGACAAGAACAAGGATCAATTGCTGAAAGACTTGCTAAATCTCGTTGGTCAAAGTTCCAACAACTTTGTTCACACCTTATTCCCACATGAAGTTGACCAGGACAACCGCCGACGACCACCAACGGCCGGTGACAAGATCAAGGCATCCGCCAACGATCTTGTTTCTACGCTCATGAAGTGCACGCCCAGCTACATTCGAACAATCAAGCCCAACGAAAACAAGAGCCCGACTGAGTACAATTCGCCAAATGTGCTGCATCAGATCAAGTACCTCGGTCTACAAGAAAATGTTCGCATTCGAAGAGCTGGATTCGCTTATCGACAGACCTTTGAAAAGTTCGTCGAGCGATTTTACCTGCTTTCGCCGAAGTGCAGCTACGCTGGAGAATACACATGGTCTGGAGACGCCAAATCTGGTGTCAAGCAGATCTTGAAGGATACTTCGATTCCAGCCGAAGAGTGGCAGATGGGTGTGACGAAAGCCTTCATCAAGACACCGGAGACGCTCTTCGCCCTCGAGACAATGCGTGATCGTTACTGGCACAACATGGCAATTCGCATTCAGCGTGCATGGAGAAACTACTTGCGATACCGAGCGGAGTGCGCGTCTAGGATTCAACGTTTCTGGAGACGAAAGACGGGCGGTACCGAGTTCTTGCAGCTGCGTGACGAAGGCCACCGAGTATTACAGGGACGAAAAGAGCGCAGGCGATACTCTCTCGTTGGGTACCGACGCTTTATGGGCGACTATCTCGGAATCGACAACAAGGGTGGCACGGGCGAGCTCCTTCGAACGAACGCTGGAATCGGGCCCTCTGAGAAGACCTACTTCTCGTGTGGCGCTGAAGTCTTGGTTTCAAAGCTTGGACGCTCGAGCAAGCCGGAGCCACGCTTCCTTGTGCTCACCAACAAGGCAGTATATCTCATCAAGCGAGCCTTGGTCAACAAGCAAGTGCAGATAATGTCTGACCGAACCATCCCGGTTGGGGCGATCAAGTTCGTAAGCACCAGCACGCTGAAGGACGATTGGTTCTCCTTGGGTGTCGGAAGTCCTCAGGAGCCCGATCCCCTCATCAACTGCATTTTCAAGACCGAGTTCTTCACTCAGTTGAAGCAGGTCACGAGAGGCGCAACTCAGCTACAAATTGCAGAGACCTTGCAGTACAACAAAAAGCCCGGCAAGTTGGCCACCATCAAAGCTGTGAAAGATCCGCAGGTTCCGCGAGACGACACCTACAAGAGTGGCCAAATTCACACCGGGCCTGGAGAGCCTCCAAACTCCGTCAGCAAGCCTACTCCGAAGGGCAAGAGTGTACCTGGTAAGGCCATTACCAGCGGTAAGCTCTTGAAGAAGAGCACAGGTGGCAAGCTGTCGCAGCAAGCTGCTGCATCCAAAGGACGACCTGTTCCGCAGAGCAGGCCACTCCCTGGTGCAAATGCTCAGCCCGCCGAAAGAGTCGTTCCACAGCCAGCTGCTGCCCAGCCTAGAGCAGTGCCACAGCCTGTGGCAGCACTCTCGAACGGGCATACACGAAATGCTTCAAGCGGATCAGCAAGAGCACCTCCTCCTCCGCCTCCACCAGCTGCTGCACCTCCTCCAAAAGATCAATTCAAGGCACTTTACGACTTCCAAGGGCAGACTAGCGGTGAGCTCAGTCTAACAAAGGGCGAAGTGATTATCGTGACCAAGAAGGAAACTAATGGTAAGCTATACGTGTTTATGGTCGCATCCGTTCATTGCTGACTCTCTTATAGGTTGGTGGCTTGCCGAGAGACAAGACAAATCTGCATCTGGCTGGGCACCCGAGGCCTACCTCGAAGAAGTGAAGCAAGCCCCACCACCGCCGCCCGTTGCATCTCGACCACCTCCACCTCCAGCACCAAAGGCCAACGGCGTTAACGGAGCGAAGGGCAAAGTACCTCCTGCACCTCCAACAAAGAGACCAGCTGGGCGTAAGCCAGCGCCAGACCCAGCGACTCCGCGAGACTCTGGCTACTCGAATGGCGCTGCCGGCGGATCTGGCGCATCGACACCGCAAGGAGGCCAGCCTGGAATCGCAGGCGGTCTCGCTGCTGCCTTAAAGGCTCGACAACAGGCCATGCACAAGGATGATGAGCAGGACGACTGGTGAGTGTCCAATCGCCACACTCGTGACATTCTCGACTAGATGGATGGGATTGTCTGGATGTCTGATTGTCTTTGAGCGTTTGGCTTGTACTCAACGAGAGGTTTCTTTATCGCGCGCGATGTTATGCAAGCCGATTCTGAAAGTTTCAAATCTTGTGGCGTTTGGAATGGATCGGCTTGATCGGCCGCGGATTGTCGTTTCTAGCGTTTGGTGGAGTAGATGAGACTCTATCTTTAGCGAGTATCAAATTGAAAAGCTCAAGTCCTCACACTGCATTATTGAACTAGATGGTATCGAATTTGAGCTCCAAAAGCAACGTTGACAGCGCAAGAGCTTCTAGCTCGATGAAGCGGCACCCATGAGAGCGCCCTTCAATGGACCCAGCTTGTTCACAATGTCCAGACCCAGGCTCCTTCCCCATACAACCGGTCCAGAGCTGGCAGAGTAGAGCTTCTGCAACTTATCAACAACACCAAGCATGGCATTGTTGGCTGCCCATCGATCCGAGTTGTATTCATCTAAGCACCAGCAGCTGCCGATGTCCATTCCGTGCTCAACACCAACCGCAATATGCTTCGCTAGTGACTCTGCATCAGCTAAGCCCAGATTCAGACCCTGCCCAGCTAGTGGATGGATGGTGTGCGCGGCATCTCCGATCAAGGCGACACGATGACCAGTGTACGTCGATGCGTGGCGCATCCGCAGCGGGAATGAAGCGATCGTGCCCTCTTGCACTCCAGTGACTCGTGGGAAGCAGGTTGGTAGGCCGGTCTCACTGGCTTTGGTGTTGGGCTCTCTCCAAGCAAGCTCTCCCGCGACGTTGGTGGTCGAGTCCGCAAGCATGTATTCCAGGTCTACTTGCAACAGGCGGAAGGCGGCGTTGACGAGGGTGGTGAAGTCTTGAGAGGAGAGTTGTTTGAGTTTGGCGGCGAGGGGTGCGGTGGTGGACCAGACGAGACTGGCTTTGCGGCCTGGAAGGGGGAGCAGGGCGATTGGACCTGTGGGTAGGAATCGCTGGTATGCAGTTCGAAGCTCGGTCTCGCTGAAGGTCTGGTCTAGCTGCAGTGTTGCGACAACGCCGTGCTGGCCGTAGTCCCATCCATCGCTTGGGATGTCTGCGAATTGTCGGACGGGGCTGTTGGCACCATCTGCGCCTACTAAAAGTCTAGCAGCAATTGAGCGGTCTCCGGGTAGGCTAACAACAGGCCATTGTGATAGATCCAGTGACTCCTCATCCACCGGCTCGGGGCCCAGCTTTATCGACTCCACTCGGGTTTTGTCCAGCATCTCGCAACCTCTTCCTTCTTGATTCAAATTCTCCAACAGAGCCGACGTCAGGTTCCCATTCTCACACATAGTCGCTACTGTGGCAGCATCTCCTCCCGTCTCATACTTCCTCCTGCTCTCACGCAATCGACTGCCCGGGATTGCTTCTGCAATAGTATCCAAAATGCTCCCTCCTGCCCTGTCTACTGGATCAAACTGAATCTTGCTCCCACTCACGCCATCCCAGACATCCATCGAATGGTATGGCTGCGTTCTTGATGCATTGATGTGCTGCCATACTCCGCTCTCGTGCAAGAATCGTACCGATGAAGGAGTGAGGGAGGAACATCGATTGGAAAAGGCGTTGGGGTCGTTGAGCTTCCGAGATGTCGTCAGATCTTGTCCGTCTATCAATGCGATTCTGAGGTCCTTGGTAGATGGATTCGCGCGTAGTGCTGAGACGAGTGACAGGCCAGCCGGACCACCTCCAATGCAGACGACATCGTATATTTCGGGGTTCGTTGCTGTTGATGTTGCTGTGGTGAAGAGAGATCGTCGTATCGCGGGCGGGAGTGCAAGCAGTCTGGTGACTGCTCTCCGAGAGGTTGCCGATGCCATTGGCGAGGCCATTGCGGTGTATCGAGATATGAGCTGTGTGGAGATGTTTGGTCGCAAGTGAAGTCTGCTCTACACGGAGCCACGTCCGCCGGCCGAGTCGGACCGCGCCGGTGACAGCTGCACAAATCGGAAGGACGGGATAGTTGTGCAAGGTTTGCGATGCCGTCAGCGATTCGGATTTCACATGCGTTCGGTGAATTGCTCCAATTTGGGCAGAGGATGCGGTAATCGCCTCCCGTTGGTATGGAACGCCCGTGTCGACGCTCGCGATGTCGTCGTTCTAGCCGAAACCACCGTCGGATCCGACAAGTATCCAGTTTCTCCTGTCTATTTCTTTTTCTCCTTCTTATCCCCAACAACCCTGGAGCCTTGATCGTTTACGACTGACCACATACTCCTCTACGCGACACAGCAATCCAAAATGGCATCTGGCGTCAAGAAGTTGATTCCCTCAGACCCAGACAAGGTGATGGTGATTCGACATGTATCACCGCAAGTCGTCACCCTCAGCACGCCCTTCCTTCGGTTCGGCCGCGTCAAGATTGGTGGCAGAGGGACGCTGGTGCAGATGGCCAATGGCTCTGTTGCTGTCTTCTCGCCCGTGGCCTTGACGGATACAGTGAAGAAAGAGTCGGAACAGTTGGGGACGGTCAAATATATCGTTGCTGTGGATCAGGAGCACCACATCTTCCTCGAGAGCTGGCACAAGGTGAGATAAACACAACAAAAGACGACATGAAGTGAAGAATCACTGGACATCAAGGTGCTAACCACCTCTCTTCCCACAGGCTTACCCAGAAGCCAAAGTCCTCGGCCCCGAAACACTCCCCGAGTATCGTGACAAGCAGGGCTACTTCCAGATCCCCTCGACGCACTGGCACCTGCTCAAGAAAGACACCTCGTCACCCATCTCGATCGACCCTGCCTTCGACGCAGAGTTCGACGTTGAGTACGTCCACTCCCACATCAACAAAGAGCTCGTCTTCAACCACAAGCCCTCTCGCACCCTCATCCAGGGCGACCTCCTCTTCAACCTACCAGCGAACGAGCAGTTCAGCAAGACCGACCTCAACCCAACAAGCGGCATCCTGACCAAGATCTTCAACGCCCTGCAGAACACAAGGGGAAGTGCGATATGGCAGAAGCGCATGATTTGGTACGGCACCAGTGCGAGCGATAGGACGTCCTTCAACGAGAGCATGGGACGCATTGCAAAGTGGGATTTTGACAAGATCATTCCGTGTCACGGAGATGTGATTGAGAACGATGGGAAGGGGGTATTCGAGAAGATAATGGAGTGGCACCTCAAGGCAGGCAAGAAGAGCGGGTGAGCAGCGTGAGCAGCGTGAGTAACGGGTGGGTTGATTTGTGATTTTGGAGTTCTCTTGCTCGCGAGATACCACTTGTTGCATCGGATGAGTTCAAGTTTACTTTTTGAGCATCACAGGAATTGCGTTGTTGAAGGTGTAAGTTGCACGGACGACCCAATCATGTGAAGAACGGAAGAGCGAGCCTCCCACGTCACGTCGGGTTCGCGTTCGTGGAACAGACGGGACCTCCTGACAGCTGGCGCTCTGAACATTCTTGCTCCTTTGGCCATAATGTCTTCTCGTCTGAGAATTGAAAGCGATTAACGGCGTCCAACCTGTTCAACTGGCATCTCGAGCTCTTTCACGCTTCGCATTACATCTCACGGGAGTTGAAAGGATTGCTCATGGGATCTGCGGGTGACTCATGATTTGCCATACCTTTCCCGGTGTCATTTACACCACTCCTTCGAGTACCAGAATTCACCGTCAAGACATACCTTGCAACTGAGTCAACATGGCCTTGAAAATCAGAGAAAACGACCCAACGACGGTCGCTCAGATCCTTCGACCCTACTTGGAAAGAACCGAAGGAGATTCACGGCCAGTCGTTCTCATGATGTGCGGCATCGCAGGTATCTCACTCGGCGCCCTTAGACATCAAATCAGCAGGCTGAGCAAGATGAGCAGGCTCTGGCAAGACAACTCTGGCGAAGGCGGTCATGAAACAATTACCTTGCTTCGCTCGATCGTCGATTGATGAAATCATTGCTTCTCGGCATGGAATCTGCGGTGTCGACTACGAGTCTGCAAAGTACGACGGGTATTCAGAAGAGGCCGATCAGGTATTCATGGACGTCCTCCGAGCGCATCTCGCCGACAAAACTGTCAACGTCGTGCTTGATCGATCATTCTATGCCAAGGAGGACCGCGACTACTTCAAGACGATGATCGAAGCATCATGTGCACGATGGGTCCTCGTGTATCTCAAGCTCGAGACAGAGATCCTCTGGAATCGAATCTGCGATCGACGTAAAGAAGAGATCAATGCGAATTCTGCATTCGACATTTCCGTAGAGCTTTTCAAACGCTATGTTGATGGCTTTGAGCACCCAGACGGTGAAGGGGAGATCATTGTCGAATACACTGCGTGACTTCAAAGAGACGACCTCAGTCCCAGAACGCATAGACTCTGGTTTCGATGCTCTCCCTCTTCTCCTCGTTCTCGGTCCCTGGAATGATAGGAGAGCAGTGAACACAGCCTAGTGCAATACTCTGGTCGTCTGAGCATGCAGTATCGCAGAACTTGATGATCAAGACCTCGTCTGGCTGCTGCTCTGGTAGCCAATACCACTTCATGTTCTCGGGACTTTGAGGAGGTTTGTGGATCCATCCTCGCGCGACGTACGTCCCTTGTGGACTGAATTGGCCTGGAACTCGGAAGTCGGTGATCTCCAATTCGGACTTGTCAACGCTCCTGTAGTCAAGCACGGCGAGTGGATCACGCTTGACTGGCTTCAACGGCCGCTGTGAAAAGGATCAGCAGAAATCTCGAACAGTGCTCAATGAAGGACCTACCCATACGCTGTAAGCACAGCAATGTGGAATTTTGACTACGGCGCCATTCTGTCTTGCTCTGTGCGCCTCCACAGCTTTCCTTCCAGCTTCTGCAATATCCTGTCTGGATTCTTCGAGCGTGGTGTAGAAAGAGTCTTCTATCATATCGCAATGTGCGTGTCGAGCGGGCTCCGAATTACTTCCTGCATCTCGACCACCAACTACAGGAGGACAACAAATCAATCAGCCCAACTTCATCTTCGAAAGTCACAAGACAAACGGCATCAATTACCTTGAAATCGGTCCCTTGGCATCTTTAACGTTGCTTCGTCGAACTCCCCTCCAGCAGGATGTACAACATTCAAGTTTTCCTGCTTGGTCGCCAACCCCCTTCGGAAGGCCGCCTGGTGCGCTACCGCCCTCTTTGCGCCTGTCACCTTCAGAACCAGATCCTTCACTTCCTGCACGTACACATTCTCCACGTTATCTCCCTGGAGCAGTTCCTCTGCAGAAAGCGAGAATTGATGTTTAGCCCATGTGAACGCCTGCGTGTCTAACCCGGCCTGTCCAGATGGGAGGTCTGTTGCAGCACGCAGGTCGTGAAGAGCAATTTCTTCTTCGACCACACGCTTGGGTGCTGGACTGGCGTATATGGCTCGTTGGGAGGCCGGGACAGAGAGGTCGGGGTCGATGAAGCGGAAGATTCCAGTCTGTTGCGGTGTTTCCGAAGCTGGTCCCATTGTCAGTTCCTGCGTGATGATTGTGTGTTGCTTGTTGGTGGACCAGGTGAGGTTGGACGTCCCGGATCTGTGAAGATGTCGATGATGAATGCTCCAGCGGTGGTCTGAGAGTCTCGTGACGAGCTGTCGAAGCTCGCAGCTGCCATCCATGTCTTTGCTATGGTACGTATACCGAAGAAAGTAGCTGGTCAGCGCGAGAAGCGGGGCAGCGATGTAGCCAAGGACTGGTCGAAGTTTCTAAAGGGCAGCGTTTTTGGGTCATCGCCTGCCATATGAAAGTCGAACACAAGTCTTTGACGAAGGCAGCAGCAGATGCTGCAGTCTGGACTCCGTGGGACGTCACAGCCGCAGCACTGCGCAATTTGTCTACGTGTATGACTGCTCGGCCGTTTCAAGAGCTGACGTACAGTGGCAAAGTCTCAAGATGTCTGTTGCATGGTGCTATGACCGTCAAACACCTCTTACCATCTATCGATGACGAGGAGCATCGTCGCGGAGCCGTTCGCTATGGCAGCTGACATCCAATGAGCTTCCGGTGGGCACTGCTGGTGTGCGACAAACCCCGATCGAAGCAGGCTTGCCGCAGCTATGAGAGAAGCTGGGTCTGTACATCGGCTTGCGTTTTGCTGCTTGCCGATATCCCACGCACTTGGACACAGCTGTATCCAGGAAGTGGCTTTCGCTGTTGCTCGATCAGACGGCGAACGAAATGGTCGATGTTTCTCCGCTGTTCACGACGGCTCCTTCGGCTCTTCAGGCATCATCGACGACAATTGCTCATCTCTGCTTGGTTTTGCCATTCCTGGTAGCGGAGATCACGGGAAGTGTGTTGACAGCCACAGCAGATGGTACCTTACCTTGGCGGATTGTCAATTCCACTTGTCCTGTTAGCTCATCATCTCGCAAACGACAAGTTGTGCCACTGTTGTTCGATCCCAAGACGACTGATAAGAAAAGAGCTGACGCACCAACGGGCAGTGCGACGGTCGTTGTAAGGCCTTCTTGTGAAGCCCGCCAATACCGTTGAGAACGAAAGATACCAGGGAGGAAACTCTATCGACATCGAATATTGCAAGGACCGCCATGAAGCACTTTCTTCGTGTGCACTGGGATTTGCTTCTTAGAGGTGAAAATTGGATGGATTTCAGCCCAACTCTGGATCCTGAAACACTGCAGCCCAGCCAACTTCATTCACTTGAACCTGGACGATCTAGCTATTTTCAGCTTAGCTCCGCCGCTAGCCGACCCTCCCTTTTCCACTCCCACTCCCGTGCTCACCTGTCAAATCACATGCTAGGAGCTATCAAACAAGCACATCTGCCTGTGCGAACACGTGGACCCTTCGCCGGCAATGATCCCGACCGGTTGGTCTGTAATTGGATTACAGACGCGAAATTCCGTTATCTTGCTGCGGGAGCTGGTGTCCGGCAACCGCGCTTTCCGCTCGTGGACTGGGGATGCTTCAATCTCTGCATGTCTTTGGCACTGAAAGGACGTCACGAGTCCCTCGAGGTGTTTGCTACGATGTCCAGCACACGACGCACGATGCAAACATCTCCGCGTATCTCGCATCTCGCAGCTCTTCGAGTGCCGATTCGCTGACGACGACTGTTGTGTTGACGCTCTCCGACTTTGCGGACGCGTCAACCTTCTAATCGCGGCTTCCTGGCTCCTTCATTCTTCGAACCCCCATGGACTCTTACGATCCCTGACCCTTAAGTCCATGCTTCCGCTCGCGCCAAACTGCCAGACCCTTGGATGCACCTCAACCGATCAGGCAATCGTGGCATGCGAGCATGGCGAAGCGTGTATTCTTAGTGGCTGTTGAGGAAGTCTAAGAAATCCGTCACCCTGCCGAAGGCCGATGACAGATGAAAGACAGATGTGGGATGGCTCATGGCTGCCACCCACGGCTGGTGGTGGATGGGAGGAAGAGAGTCCAGAACTCCTCGCCACGGGGTGTGCAACTCCGAGATCGTGGGTACTTATCTCCTCCCACTTCCCCCTCTTTCATCGCGATGATGCTTTCTGTTGTATAATCGGGTTCTTTTTCCTTTTCTTCCCTTCGTATTTACGAAGCTCTCACGGCCGTCGCGTGTAAATTTTAATATTGCCCTTTCTTCTTTGCCTTGACGTATCATCATCACGAAGAACGAGGAGAAAAAGAACATTCGGTACGGAATAGCAACAACAACTCACATCAAACACTCCTTCCGACATGTGCAACTACCGCTATAAATGGTGGGACTGCGGCTGCGACGAGCGCTTCCTCACTCAACGCTGCGGCTATGCCGCCTACAAAGGCCATACTCTGCACAAGGACCGCACACGCAAGGATGTCCACGAGCGCGGTAACTGTCCCAATGGCTGCCGACCTGCTTCGCACCGCACCAAGAGCCGTGGCTCCCAGTCGCCGCCCAGTGTGCTGGAAGACGACACAACGCTGAGATTCGTTGGCAAGGTGGCCATGGGTGTGTTTAAGGAGGCGGTGGGGACGAAGTAGTGAGGAGATACGAGAGGTAAGTTGTTACGGTTCTGGTTGCTCAAGTTCATTGCTGACATTTTGCAGGATCTGGTTTTGATCACTCCCAGACAGAAAGAAGGACATTTTCAAGGGTTGTGCTGAAACATGCACTATCAAGAAGCTGGAATATGCCACGACACCGATCAGCTGATTCGAAAGAATCACATCATGTACCGTGTGTCAGGGCCAGCCAAATTGACAAATCCAAGTCATTTCAAGAAACATCTCGAACGGATGAAGATGTGTACGATGAACGGAAGATTGATTTGAGCGGACTGCGTTATGGAGTTTTTGATCGCGATGGGACTGGAATTCGTTCAAGCACGGTGTTATTGGGTGTTCATGGATTGAATGATCACCGTATTGCTCATGAGATGTTTGGGATTGTAATTGTAATGATACCAATTGTGATAGCCACACCTTGTTCACGATGACTGTATTTGCAAGGGTGTGGACGTTCGATCTCCGATTTTGGGGCCACTTTTGTGACATATTGCTCAATTGATCCGTGGGCGGCTAATTCGTCAGACGAAGGGGGCTCTCTAGCAATCTCATGACGATGCTCGGCGTGCACAGGTCGCCATCCTTGACGAAGAAGAGATGAGAGGCATCTATTGAATTTTCGCCTCCTTGTTGTGCTTGTATTCAAAGCCTGATGTTTTCGAATTTCCACGCTGCTTTCACCTCCCGATATCATTCAACCCCCAACAAACTACTTCGCCTCCTTCGGCGCACCGGCACAATCGTGCATGTGATGCAGATGCTTCGGCTGTACCAAACCATCTCTCCTTCCATGAGGATGATGCAGCTCTCTCGCCCTCATTCCCTCCTCCCTCTTAACTTTCGCTCCCTCCACGGTTGTTCCATTCCGAGGCGGCAAGCTCTCGAAGCTCGTTCCATAAAACGCCACACTAGCAGCAATAGCCTTGGTATTCGTCACGAAAGCCTCAAAGTTGAGGTTCGTGTAATTATCACCTGCTTGATGGTAATTCACATCGTACGCAACACCCGCTTCGCCGCCGAAGATGACTGCTTCTTCTTCGGTCTTGATTTCTTCGGCGCCGGTGAAGACACCTCCTGCTGGGATGCCGATGTCGAGGAAGGGACCGTAGTCGGAGCGGCCGTCAAAATCAGTGGGCTTTGTCGGCAGGCCTTTGGACGCGAAATAGTCTTCGAAGAAGTGCTCTGCTTCTGCACTCCCGGGTGGGCCGGTGAGATTGAAAGCACTACCGTCGCCGTCGTAGAGGGCTGTGACGTAGTTCGGTGAGGCGATCATATCAAAGTTGAGGTAGAGCTTGATCTTGTCTCGGTCCGCTTGTGGGAGTGTTGTGGCGTAGTATGTGCTGCCGAGAAGGCCAAATTCTTCGGCGGACCTGTGATCGAGGGTGTCAAAATTATGGCAGGTCAACGATTGACAGAGGTTGTGACTTACCAGAAACAGAAGCGGACGGCGTTTTTGGTCGAGTACTTAGCCAGTTGGAGGGCTGTCTCAAGAATACCAATCGTACCAGACCCATCGTCGTTAATGCCTGGTCCAGCGTACACGGAATCACTGTGGGCGCCAAGGACAAGGACCTGCTCTGGGTCTCCTCTCTTTGTGTCTGCGATGATGTTGTATCTATCACGTCGAGTCAGCATGGCTCAAGGAACGAATGCTTAACAGAGCTCCACTTACGTCGTTCTGTTCTCGATAATACTGTTCACCTGCAGTACTCCCTCGACCACCGTTCCAGCTTCGAGTGCCGCCAAGAGAGCCGTTCCGTTCTCCTGCGTGACCCCTACGGTGGGTACATACTCTCCCTCTGGCCTCGGAGGCGGGCTCAGAGTTCCACCACTGATACCTCCAGGAGCATTGTTGTAGATGACCACACCCTCCGCTCCGGCAGCGCCCGCAAGAGCGGACTTCAATCCAAATTCACATGTTCCTCTCGAGATAAGTGCAATGTTCCCGGCCACTTCCGCTGGGAAATCTGCCGCCTCACATCCCACGTTTGCCACTGCGACAAGCGGAGCCGTGACCTGACCTGAGGGCGAGTACTCGAAGATGATGGGGTCGTATGCCGTTCCATCCACGGAGAAGTTGCCGTCGGCCTGGGAGTAGAGCGCCTCAAAGAGTTGGCGATAGTACGTGTAGTAGTCGCTCACGGTATCCAGGTATCCTTCGATGAAGTCGAGAGTGTTCAGATGGCCTTGAGAGCTGAAGACACGATTGCGTTGGGGAGTGCTGTAAGCTGCGGCTTCGAGCTCTTTGGCCTTCTTCGCGAGAGCAGCTTCTTTGATGGAGGCCTCGAGCTTCTTGCCGTCGACTGGCTTCTTGGGTGGGCCTACAAAGCATGAGTTCATCGGGTCGACTGGGACTCAGCAAGGTCTTGTCAATGTACCTGGCTTGATTGGCTTGCCCGGAGGTGCTTTGGGAGGGCCTTTTGGAGGCGCCTTCGGAGGTACAGTAGTAGCACTCACTTCTTGTCTCCCGACGAGAGCAGGAACATCGACAACAGCATGTTCGTTCGTTGCAGCCGCACATGCAACTACAGCCGTAGCTGCGAACAAGAGGGATGAGCGAACCATCTTCATGGACAAGTGCAGACGTGAAGACCTACATTCGGCCCATCAAGGTGCAACTCTCTTGCCCCCTTATAAGAATTCCACACGGCATGAAGATGCAGACACGAGACCACGCGCATGCACGCAGGCATTGCTCAAGACCTCGTTCCTGCATCTCATCGATAGCGTACCGCGTGCACACACGCAGCATCCATTCATTGTCGCAAGACGACTGGATCGACACCGAGGCGGCAACCTTGTCGCAATATGGAGAGTCCCATGAGAGAAGGTGGAGTTGCACAGTCGAGGTGCCAAGTGATAGTGAGGTCGCAAGTGCAGGCTTGGAAGTGCGGAGCTGGAGCTGAAGAGGGCAGGAAGCAAGCAAAGCCAAGCTGGCGGCCAAGAGCTTTGGAGGCGAGATCTTGTGTAGCCAGCATGAGTGGAGAGAAGAGTGAGAGGTCAAAACGCGGTCGGCGATGTCCGCTATCCATCAGGCAGAAATGATAAACGTGGGTTCTTCAATCGAGTCGTCGCCAAACGAGCCCTGAGGTTTGACCTCGTACCTCGATCACAGCATTCGTGCTTCCTGATTGATTGGATGTCGTGCTAGATTTCATATCGGACAGGCAACTTGTGGTCGAAGTTTCGAAGCAGTCCGCAAGATTGACGGCCCGCGTCAAGTACTGTCGCCGCCATGCAGCCTGAGTAATTTTATCAATCGTCCAACATGATACCTCCCGAGGAGCATTTGCAAGTACTCGTCATGTCCTTTTGCGGCTCGCATCTTATCCACAATGTCTTCCAATTGAGTCACTAGGCAGGCTTGGACATTTCTTGCATCGATCACAATGCCGATCGATGGTTCAAAAGGTACGTTGCTGGTTGCAGCCTCCGGAAAGCATACCAATCTCAACCTGATCCTTGTGAGGCATTGATCATCAATGCTAGCTGCTTGAAAAGACAAAGATCGCAAGACGGCAATCGTGGACATGTCGTCGAACACAGATGGCGGTGTCTCCTCCGATCCTATTGTTGCGCATGTGAGTTGCCATTCCAGATAACGGACCATGCCAAATTTCTTGGGTCCGATGCTGTTGCGCCAACGATGAAGCACATCCAGGTTGTCTTGTCGGGTTCTGTCGAGCTTGATGAGGAAACGATTGGAGCTGTAGAAGATCGGAGTGCATTCAGAACGGAATTCGCGGCAGACTACTAGCAACGGTGCTGGTAGGCTTCCACTTGATGACTTATTCCCTCGATGGCGTTCTCTGTAGTCGTCCAGGGAAGCGATGGAGATCGGGTCGCTCTGGACCAAGACATGTTCAAAGATTTGAACGCTAAGCTCCGCAGGTATTTTCGAAAACGGTGAGTCGTCCATGTCCTCAGAAAAGGAGTCTTGTTGCAGCAGAAACGAAGAAATTAGAAGCGATCGGCACAGACTTATGTTCCACGCTGCCGCTAGAACCAAAATCAGCATGCAATCCTAGCATATAGCCTATCCCACATGTACGAGCAACAGCAAATCGACAAATTAAGTAACGATAGGTAGAAGATATGAAGGTCCGCGGTCGGTGATTTTTCGTAAGACGGGGAATGAGAGCAGGGGATTGGCGAATAGCTCTGTTGGGCATGATTGCAAGTTCGCATTTTCGCATTGGAACCCGAACGATGAGCTGAGAAGAGCACCGGAGAGCTTGCCGATGTCCTGCATCCCTTCTTCGCAGCCGTTGGTCGCCATGCTGCGAAGCCGCCGACGCTTGCGGGATTGCTCCGTACGGTCTCTCACTCGTAAGCGTCGCGGAAGGCCGTTCGAGATCCGCTCCGTATGTGGACCACACGGAAGCATAGAACGTCCGTGTCGACTCATCGGCCAAGACCTGGAGTGCACAATGCAAATGCGAATGGCTCGTGTATGTTTTACTCCGACGTGTCCCGGATGAGCAGCGCGAAGTATTCTTACTCGAGTTGTGCACGTATGATTAGTGATGTCGGGATAGGAACAAGCGAGTCTCGGAGCAGCAGAGAATGTCTGTCGATCTTGGCAGCGAGACTATGCGATGTGAATGAATCAATTGCACGATGCAGCGCGGAAGGTGATGTTGTTACTGAGAGGACGAATCCGAGGAGGAGAAGGGGAGGTAAGCGTTAATTTATTGCCTCAGGCAGAAACTTGAGCTCCACTCTTATTAAATCCGACCCGACGACGATCTCGCCGAATTTCTCGTCCAGACTTCAACTTCGACTTACACTTTCACCACCCAACACCGCCTCCAACATGCCGTCGACCTACAAAAAGGACAAGCCGTGGGATACGGACGATATCGACAAGTGGAAGGAGGAGCCTTTCAAAGCCGATGAGAATGTCGGCGGCACTTTCAGCGAGGAATCGAGCTTCGCGACGCTTTTTCCCAAATACCGCGAAGCATATCTTAAGCAGTCATGGCCTGCAATCACGCGCGCACTCGAGAAGCACGGCATCGCATGCACACTGGACTTGGTCGAAGGTAGCATGACGGTCAAGACGACGCGAAAGACGTACGACCCGGCCGCCATCCTGAACGCACGAGATTTGATCAAACTGCTTGCGCGAAGTGTGCCTGCGCCGCAAGCGATGAAGATTCTGGAAGATGGGATGGCATGCGATGTGATCAAGATCAGAGGCTTGGTACGGAATAAGGAGCGCTTTGTCAAGCGACGACAGCGCATCCTGGGCCCCAACGGCAGCACACTGAAAGCTTTGGAGCTCCTCACACAGACATACATCCTGGTGCAGGGCAACACGGTCTCTGTCATGGGCGGTTACAGGAGCTTGAAGGAGGTACGACGAGTGGTGGAGGACTGCATGGCCAACATACACCCGATCTACCACATCAAAGAGCTCATGATCAAGCGCGAGCTCGCAAAAGACCCGGAACTGAAGAATGAGAACTGGGATCGGTTCCTGCCACATTTCAAGAAGCGCAACTTGAGCAAGCGCAGGAAGCCACATGTCATCAACGACAAGACCAAGAAGGTCTACACACCATTCCCGCCGCCGCAGGAGAAGAGCAAGGTGGACCTGCAGATCGAGAGTGGAGAATACTTCTTGAACAACGCTGCCAAGGAGCGTGCTAAGAAGGAGAAGCGGGAAGAAGCGATGATTGAGAAAATGAAAGAAAGGAAGAGGAAGCGCGAAGAGGCGTTTGAAGCGCCAAAAGAGGACAGCGACAAGAAGGCGAAGAAAAAGAAGCGGAAGAGCGAAAGTGAAGGAGGTGAGAAGAAGGCCAAAAAGCGCAAAGCGGAGACCATGGAAGACGAGTAGCACACGTCTCTGGTGATCCGTTGAACTTTTTGTTACTGCTGGACTTAGCGAGGCGTCGGGTCTGTTGCATCTCGAATGGCGTTCTGATATCCTGATGCGAATGTATGCCTTCTACGATGGGTTTGGGCTTATGGCCGTCTTTCCGAGTCTTCTTCACGCGGCACAGCTATCCGGGTTTTCTGATTTTGGGTTCATCGTCGCTCTGCTGATTTGGGAATGACAGGGAGGATTTGGCCAGGATATCCCACACCATTCCAGGGGTCATCAACCGAATGTCCGGTTCGAATTGATCTCGACAGGCATCTCCACCACCTTTCTGCGAAATAGCCGACCGTGAACCACGAAGAGTATTACCCAGTTCTACCGCTACGACTTGGGTGAAATAAGTTCGCATCGAAGAGAACAATGAAGATAGTCGACGAAGCGCGCGTATCGCTTCGCGACGACCGTCCCAACATTTACGGAAGACATTCACGATGGAGTCATAAATGAACTGTCCAAGGATCGCGAGTCCGTCATCCAGCATGGATACCTAGCTTCGGTCGATATGCTCACTGAAGTTTGTCCCTCAGCTCCACCTCACTACTTGCTCCGCAATGAGAATATCACATGCCACCCTCATGGGCAGCACATGGCATCGCGCGAGCAGTAATCTAGGCTCTCCTATTAGTTTTGATCATGATACGAGCTGACCAACACCATCAACTGCCGACATAGTCATCCACCTCTACACCAACCGTCTCGCGACATGACCGTTTCTGGCTGGGCTTCATCTTCGGCCACTCTTGGTGTCATCTTCACCTTCACGCCTCTTGCGCTCATCTGCGTCGCCCTTCGACTCTACACTCGGCGAATACATCTTGGGCCTGACGATGTCTGTGTTACGGCGGCTATGCTCTTCACGGCGAACTTTGCCATTTGTGTAGCTGTGCAAGGTAAATCCACCTTTCTCATACCAACAAGCGTACTACGTTCGCTGATTCAGTTGGATAAGTCCACTTCGGCCTCTGTCGCCGCTCCGCAGACCTCACCAAATCGCAACTCTTGAATCTAGGAAAGGCTTTCTGGGTGTCAATATGGAATTACTACCTTGGCCTCGGTCTGGCCAAGCTCTCCATCGTTCTACAATGTCTACGAATCTTCGGGCATCTGAGAGTCTTTCGAATCGCGGCTTACACTCTCGGCGGTGTCATAACTGTCTTCACGCTCTGGACTTTCTTTGGGAGCGTCTTCCTCTGCAAACCGATTTCGTTCTTTAGGGACCATGAGATTAAAGGCGGATGGTGTCTGCCTCGGTTGCCGTTGTGGTGAGCGTTTCCCATGTTCAATCGTACTGTGATTCTAACATATTGGATTGGGCAGGTTCTTCAACTCCTCCTTCAACATCTTCACCGACATCCTGACCGCCCTCCTCCCCCTGCCCGTCATCAACTCCCTGCACCTCCCGCGCCGTCAACGCCGCATGCTCATGGCGGTCCTCGGCCTCGGCGGCGCAATCTGCGTCGTCTCCCTCATCCGCTTCTACGCCCTCTACGCCGTCGCCGTCACCAAGGACCCAGCATGGGACAACCCGCAAGCAGCGTTGTACGCCAACCTCGAAGCCACCACCGGCATCGTCGCGAGCTGTCTCCCCACGCTCAAAGGTCTGGTGGCACGCTGGTTCCCGCGTCTCTTCAATGCGAGTTCGTATGGTCGTAGCGGTGGTGGAGAAATACATGCAGGAAGCGAGAATCTCGAACTCGGATCGACGAGTAAGAAGAGTCAAGGAACGGTGACGGTCACCACACCCACAACCAGCCATCACGCGAATGCAGACCGCGAGAACCCATCCTTTCCTTCGAAGAGTCGAAGCACCTTCTCCCTTCTCACCCGACACAATCGCCATTCTCCCATCCCGAAAACCAAGAAACACAAATTCCCTCCTCGAATGGTAGTCGACTCACAAGTGAAAAGCACCTGCGAAGCCAGTCCGACGGAACCACATGCTCATCATCATGAACGTTCTCGGAATTTTGGATTCGGCGAGGGAGGGGATTTGGAGAAAGGTTTGGGCATGCGTCGAGAGGGAAGAGAAGCAAGAGGGGATCATGCGATCACGGTGACGACGACGGTGGAGCAGAAGGAGGACTTTGATGCTGGGAGGGGAAGTGTGAGTGCGGAAGAGTTGGAGTTGGTGAGGGAGCCGTTTGAGAGGCCTTGATCATTCCTGATTTAGATAGCATGTGGAAAGGAAGGTGGAATTTTGATGATGGGTTGTATTGGATGATCGGGATGATTTCAGCGTTTATGTGTTTGAAATATCTTACATTCTGCCCTGGCTTCCTCTGTCGGCCACCTCGGCTTGTGGTCACAGAGGACCATTTCATCTGACTTGAGAAAGGCAAGTTCGGCGGTGAGATTCCCGCCTTTGTCGTGCCAATTTCAATTTGTCGCGACAGCCAGGCCGGGCGGGAGGCACTTTAACCGGTTGTTGGTACGATGGTGTTGTAGGACTTTGCGAGTCTGGTCCGCTCCGTCCAGTGATGGAAATTCGTGTCACGCAGCGTGAACATATATCTCCCAATCGTTTCGTTCTCTTCTCGTACCTCCTGCTCATTACATCAATCTTCAAGATCAAACTGTTCACGGACGGGCCTCATTCGGCCTCGAAGTCTCAGCCTCCGATGGAGGTGGAATTCCGGCCTCAGCCTGACCCTCGACCTCGCCCTCCGCCTTACTCTGCTCCACCTCTGGAGTCCAGCTGTACGGCTCGCCGTCCTGTAAAAATGTCAGTATCTAAACAACATCCACTGCGGACAACAAAAAGCTTACCACCAGATACGCAGGCTCCCCATTATCCAAGTCAGCATACATGTTAATCTCCTCATCCTCCATCGCGGCCGTTCGGGCATTCTCCCACGCATACCACCTCTCCGTCAGAGCGAACTTGATCCTCTTCATCGTCTTCCTGACCTCGATCAACCGATTCTCACTCTCATGCTGTCCATACATGTTCCCAACCCTCTCCCTTTCGGCGTCACTCGTGCGCAACCGATTCATCTCCTTGATACAAACCCACCAAAGCCGATGCAAATCATTCCAGTCTTTTTTTCTTAGTTCTTGAATCGTCCACGCGCGTCCGTGCGCGTGCAGCTCCGTTGGCGTGGCCATGGATGTGCGGGCCTCGTTGAAGAAGCCCCAGAGGCCGTGGTTTTCGTCGACTTCGACGGGGGTGTGCTTGCTGCGATCGAGGACGGGTTTGGGAAGATTGTCAAGCATTCTTTTCCAGTCTTTCTTGCCGGTCTTGCTTTCGCGGAGCATATGTTTGTTCATGCCCGAGCGGTGCAAAGCGGAGAGGTTGCGTTCTTGGTTGCCGTCTTTGCGCGCGTGATGGGCGGTGCTGGTCGAGAAGGAGGAAGATGTCGCGTGTGTTGCGAAGGCGGGGAGGAGAAAGGCGGGCGGGAGTGTTGTCGCGCGTGAGAGCGGCGTGGCGAATGCGCCGGTGAGCAGCATCCTCGTGGTGCAATGCATCGTTGCGGCGGCGACGTTGATGTTGAAGTTGAAGTTGTATTCTTGGTGAAGTTGTCTCCTGCAATTCGGATCGGGAAGACACCCCCGCGGCGAAGATGTGGATGCCTCAGGCTGCAAAGTCCACCCCTCCCCATTGACGACCTCACCTCGCCATCGACATCTACACAGCAATATATCACAACAAAAACAACAAATTCCTAAATGATCAAACACGCTTCAACTCGAATCAGCTCTTTTGGCAGAAATCAGCAATCATGTTCTCCCACATGTCCCTCTTTGACAACCCCTACACCGAAGAACGAACCCTTCCCCCACCCCATCTCCAATCCTCGATCCAATCCATGAACTACGAACAGTAATTGCTAACCCCCCTTCTCCTTTCATCTTTCCTGTCTTACACATTTCCTCCAGACGCCTCTCCACCTTCCTCACCCACTGGACCAAAAACCTCACAACGGCTCACCAACTCGCCGCAATGGGCCACATCGCCGACCGTCCGCCCATCGAAGCAATCGAAGAAGGCTCTCACTGCATCAGCTGCAACATTTTCCTTCCCAAAGAAGACGCTTTGCGAGCGTTGGAAGGTCCGCTGTGCAAGAATCATGTTAACGGGGATGGAATGCCGACGGTCCCGAATTTGCACCATCCGAATTGTGGGCGGTTGCAGGTGAGGATTCCGTTGGAGGGACGAACGGTGCTGACGGGGAGTTGGAGTTCGTATCGGAGTATTCGGCGGGAGTCAAGTCGGATGGAAGAAGATGAAGACGATGATGAGGCCGAAGACGACGATGAGGGAAAGGAGGACGCAACCCAAGCTCGCCACGACTCGAAGAAACCCCTGCCTTCTTCCTCAAAACCTCAATCCCGCCTCCTCTCCCTCCCAACGGAACTACTCCTCGAAATCGCCGGCTACATCTTCCCCGCGTTCCCGTCCGAACTCCAAATCATGCCTCTGGCCCGGGACTCCCCACACCTAACAACCTATCCCCGCCTCCGGTACCCATCACGGCCCGAGTCCCTGTCTTCTCCAATGCTATCAACCACCTTTCTATCCCTCCTCTCCACTTCCCGCTCCGTTCACAACACCCTCCTCCCCCTTCTCTACCCGCCTTCGACAACCTTCGTCTTCGCCTCGAGCAGCACTCTCTACCTCTTCCTCCGACAGATCTCCCACGCCGGTCGTCGCGCTCTACGACATCTCAGCATCCCATTCAGCCCCTCCCGCTGCGACGCTCCGACCTTGGCTCTGCTATCAACTTGCCCGAATCTACGGACGCTCACTCTGCGGATCCCACGCGCAGTTCTGCTCGACCCTAGACCAAGTCTCTGGCAGATAGAGAGCCTCGCCACCCTACTCGAGATAAGCGGACTGGAAAAAGTGGAGTTCGAAGGTGGAGGCGGAGGAAGTACGACGTATATGGATTCGACGCACGCGGATGGACAGTTTTTGATTGAGAAATTGATGAGGCCCAGGGGGAGTCCGAGTGGAGTGCGGTGGGTGGGCGGGTATCCTGATATATGAATGAGAGGGGCAACTATGACCCAAAGAAACGGAGGGTAGGGACGAGATCGAGAGATGAGGGAATGGTATCTCACAAGATACAGACGAAACGACGAGAACACGAATAACGCGACTCCACGAGCAATGAGCAATGACTACCAATCACGTATTCGAGAAGGCATGAACATGAAGATCTATACACATTTAAAGCCATTTTCACTACTTCTAATCCACGGTCAATTGGCCCCATGTCCGCCCCTCTCCTGCCTCCCAATCTTTTTACTCCTCAAACCAGCAAAAGCAAACTGCTGCAAAGCGATTCCCGCCATCGGACACGGATAGCCCAAATCCTCACACAGTCTCACCGCAGCCTTCAATTTCGCGCCCACCTCCTCTGCAGCCGGGCATGCAGCCAACGTCCAGACGTCTTTCTCCAACATGCCGGGGATGTGTTTGGTGAACATGGCATTCCAACCCGCGGCTTTGGAGATGATTTCATACATAATTTGTCGCGGGATGTCAAGGTGTTTGCAGAATGCCATGCCCTCGACGGAAGCGGCGAGATGGATCCCTGCGAGCAGGTCGACGATGGTGTCCTTGGAGACTTTATGCGAAGAAGCCATCTTCACATCCGCTTCCGCCATCTCATGCACAAGGGAAGGCTGTGCGGAGGGCAGGTATAAGTGAACCAGCGCAGCATCGTCCAATTTTAAGAGACCCGCCGCCTCGCCTTGCAAGTAAAGCTGCTCCGCCGTGTCGACAATGGGGGTGGGAAAGTGGTCTCGTCTCGCCGTATCCGCAACGATGCCCGCGTCTTTCAGGATAATCCCCAGAGCGGAGTAAGGATGCCAGTCGTTCTGCAGCATATGTGGTGCACGATTGGAGAACATGAAACTAGCGGCATCCGAAGAATTCACATGTTCCGTCACGGCTTTGGTGTTCAATCCCACCGTTGCCGCGAGACCCAGCGCTTCGGATGCAGAAATAATATTGGTAGCCGCGAGGAGCTGATGAACGGTCTTCGTCTTCGTTCCGGCAGAGATGTCGCCCATGCGGTACAGATTTCCAGACATAGTTTGCAGCACATCTTTAGCAGCATTCAGATCATCCTCCGGACCAGACTCGAAAATCGAAAGACTCCCGTCTGCAGCTCGCAGAGTCCCGCCGGAAACAGGGCAATCCAACAACTTCACATCCCCTCTGCCGACATCTTGCGAATCCAACTTAGCTCTCAACTGATGCAGAAAAACCGGCGGCGTTGTCGAACACAGAATGAAGGTCTTTCCCTTTCCCAGCCCTTTGACGACACAGTCCTCGCCTTCAAAGAGTAAAGATTCATTCTGCGCGGCATTGGCAACCATGGAGATGAAGAAGTCGGCATGCGAAGCGGCTTCCTTGGGAGTTTTGGCGGCTTTCCCGCCGGCGGCGACGAAGCTGTCCACGAGGGGTTGGTAGACGTCGTAGCCGTAGACTTCGAAGCCGTTCTTGACGAGGTTCTTGGCCATGCCGCCGCCCATCGCTCCGAGGCCGGCGAAGGCGAGGGTGGGTTTGGACATCGCTAGGAGGTAAAGGTGGACTCGTGTCTCGCAAGATGGGGATGGGTCCTGTTCCGGGGATGTTCTTCTGTGAAATTTGGGATGTTGTATTGTTCCTCCCAAAAGTGTGCGGTTGAAGTAGGAGACCTGCCCACTTTCTTCGAGAATAATGAAGACGATGAATGCTCTGGGAAGTTGGACGTCAAAGACCGACGTCCTCAACCCACTTTCGTTTCCATCAGGCTCAACGTTCTTCCACCATCACCAGCTTGACGTCTTTAGCCGAAGCGGAAGAATAGCCGCCGGCGACATGAATTGAAGCGAGATACTATTACACAGGAATTGAAATGTGTCTGTAAAAGTGTTCCAATGCATTTCTTCCCAGAGAAGATGTGCCTTTACATGGCAGACGTGGAGATCAACATGACATCGAGCAAGATCATGAACTTTCATCATTACCAACTAATATTCAAATCTATATTTCACTTCATGGAGATTTTCGCCTCATTCTCTTTCATACATCGACCTCTACTGACACATCCCCTCCAACAGCACCAACAATCCATACGCTCCGGGATCCGGCACACCCCTCGTAGCGCTCTCATCCAAATACGTACTGCGTCCCAACTTGGCCTCCATCCTCTTCGTGCCCTCCACGCCCTCCTTGGCGCCCTTCAATCCCTCGTCCGGCTTCCCACTCTTCTGGAACCCTTCAATAAAAGGGATCAAAGCATCCATCATCGTCCGGTCTCCCACTCGCGCACGCGTGTACTTGCACATCTCCGTCAATGCACCAGCCAGCGCTTCTTGAACTGAAGGAGCAGAAGCGAGGGAGTTGGCGAGCGCGGTGAGGAAGATACAGTATAGGGCACCGGAGGTACCGCCCATGTTGACTTCCAGCTCGCGGACCAAATCAGCCACGACAGCGGGAAGACGAGAAAGATCTTTGTCAGAGACGAAGTCCATGACTTTCTTCGCTCCGTCTCGAAGAGTATAGCCGCAGTCGCCGTCGCCGACGACGGTGTCGTATTCGGTGATGACGGGCTCGGCAGCGATGACGGCGTTGCAGCCGTTGCTGATTCGGTCGCGGACGGACTTGTCTTCGAATTGAATCTTGGAGGAGGCCAGGTTGGAGGCGGTGGAAGAGGTGGATTTGGGGACTTGTTTGTGGGCTTGGGGCTTCGGCGCCGCATCGAGGAAGTGCACTGGGATGGGAGCGATGGAGACGCCGAAGCCGCGGGCCATGCGGTTGTGGTTGAGGAGGGTGCTGTGCGAGAGGGCGTATTTGATGCCTTGTCGGTCTATAAACATGTTAGCAAGTGTCTTTGAGAAGTAGATGGAGAACATCACCCACCAAGAATCTGAGCCATCTCTCCAGCGACAATGTAATTCTCCAGCCTCGACAGACCGTTCACGTCACTGAAATGCACACTATACACCGTTTCCCCCTCCTGCGGACCCAGATCCTTCAAAATCCCCTCCACCTCCTTCTGAATCACCTCCCTCGCCTTCTCATACCCCATCGTCTGCCCATCCGCTCCTTTAACCCCAGGCTTACTTCCTCCAACCTTCTCTTCCGTAAAAACGACCTCTCGCGTCTTCGCACTCTTGACAAACCCCTTCAACATCTCCACCATGACATGCGGATTCGCCCTGGTACCACCCGTCGCAGTGCCGAGCAAGTGCATTGCATGATCTGCCTCCAGATCGCCCTGACACTCCACCTCGATCAAATCCGGCTTGTGCGCGACGACCTTCCTCTCCACCTTGTCCGTGCCTGCCCTCACCATGCACACGCCTTGTCCCAAATCTACACCCGCGGCAGACAAACTCTGGGGCAAGTCCGCGGCGGTCAAGATGCCGGCGCCCGACTTCTCGGCCACAATAGCGGTGACATGCTTGTCATCGAGGAGTTTGGAGGAGAAGTTGCCGACAGGACCGACGGCGACAATGTGCAGGTACTTCTTTCCGTGGGATTTGGCGGTGTCGACGAGGATGGTCTGGCCTTTGGAGGAGGGGAAGGGTTTGACGGTGGGGCGGAGGAGGGGAAAG
The DNA here is from genome assembly GCA_022814565.1 of Phaeophleospora eucalypticola. Classification (NCBI taxonomy): domain Eukaryota; kingdom Fungi; phylum Ascomycota; class Dothideomycetes; order Mycosphaerellales; family Mycosphaerellaceae; genus Phaeophleospora; species Phaeophleospora eucalypticola. The sequence goes on from JAKLNG010000014.1 coordinate 886,663, forward strand.
AGGGCGTTCCAGCGCGAGGCAGAGGCGAGGTCGAGGGTCTCTGGAGGGAAGGGGATGGTTTGTTCGGTTACGACGGCCATGATTGAGATGTGAGATGAAGTAGATGCTGTGGTGAGGAGGGGAAGAGGAAGGGATGTATGAAAAGACGAGGCACGTGAAGTGAAAGTAGAGCTTCCTTACCACGGGATACGTTTCTGAGCTGGACGAAAATGGTCATGTACGATGACCTCGCAAAGAAGGGACCTCGCTCACCTGAACTGCGGTGGATTATTGACTGAGGGGAACAGCTGTGGAGAGGAAGCTGGAGAAGAGATGGGCATTCGGTTTGCCGCATCAGGAAATCCCGGGGCACCCTCTCCAGCCAAGAGCGAGAGTCGGTCATGAACCAGAACAACCACCACATCTTTTCTAGACAACTTTCTTCTGTCGGATCCACAGGCTATCTTTGGGCTGATGTTCTCTGCTGTCTCGGCTCGTCGGGCTCGGAGCTGCAGGTACAGCTGTGTGTGTGTCTCGGTGCGATGGATCACTTCCAGCCGGCGGACATTGGGGGAGCGATACCCCTCCATCTGCATAGCGGGGCAAGCTGTCAGATTGATGGGCGAGATGGGCATGATTGACATGCCAATCCCAAATTCAAGAAATTGTATATAGACAATCCAGTTCTCCCACCTCGCCTCTCACAGCCAGACGTAGGACTCACCAAGAGCACCATATCCAAACCGTTCGCAATCCCTCGATATCTCTCCAACATGCCCACGCTCCGCGAAAAACAAGCCCCCCTGAAATCCCAATACAAAACCGACCCCTCCTCCGCCATCGTCACCCTCCACGCTCAGGGAAGCCTCGACGCCAGCAGCATCACCTGCAAACTCGACACGGGCAAGCAAGCCGCCGCCGCGCAAGCCAAAATCGCAGGTCTGCACCAAAAATCCGGCGGTGATGATCCCGAAATTTCCGGCGAGCTCTGCTCCGGAGACTTGCTCCTCGAAGCGCTCGTAGCATGTGCGGGCGTAACGCTCAAAGCGGTTGCAACGGCGATGGAGATTCCGATCAAGAGCGGGACAGTTCGAGCGGAAGGAGACTTGGATTTCAAGGGCACGATGGGGGTGGATAAGACTGCTTCGGTCGGGTTTCAGAATATCAAGCTGGGGTTTGAATTGGAGTTTATGCCTGGACAAGAAGTGGGGGAGGAGAAGGTGGAGAAGTTGGGCAAGTTGACGGAGAGGTATTGTGTGGTGTTGCAGACGATTGTGAAGAAGCCGGAGCTGAGTGTCAGTTTGAGAGGGGTGCAGGAGACGGAAGGGGGCGTGGAAAAGGGGTATAGTTGGTCGCAGACAGCTTGAGGAAAGATGAGACAGGTAGAAAGGAGGGCGGTGATGGTGGTGGTAGTATCAGAGAGGTGGTGTAGAGGTTGCAAGAAAGTACCTAGTCTCTCAAGCCAACCCAATCTCAGGCACCAACTTCACTTGTGATTCTCTCTCCCGGCTAACAACCCAGCATTCTACTCCCGTGCGGCTCGGCGAAGACTGCCAAACAGACACAAACAACAGACAGCAGGAGATCTTTCGGCGCGAGGCCCACCGTTCGCCGAGCGTTACAGCTACTAGGATGTTTAACGATGCCTGCTAGTCTGGCATAAGTCAAAGGCAGTAGCAAGCATCAGGGCGGTTGGCGAGGATGCCGAACGATGCTGGCGTCGATGAAGGTGGATGAAGGAAAGGCAGTAGCCGCCTGGCAGGAAGTCTGGATTCGCACACCCGTAGATTTACGCGGCTAGACGGGGCGTGGAGCCGATGGTCAGGAAGAGAGAAAGGTATCCATGGCCGTGTTTGTCGTACGAAGGGATGTTATGAGAAGTTCCAAGGTAGAATAGGGAGGGACGCGTTTGGCGAGCAACAATCTCAGTGGAAGCGCGCTCTTTCTTGACGCAGACCAGTCGACGACATTGATTGCTCCTGCTGGGGTATCCGTGACCATCCACTATTATTGAGAAAGAGAGATGCTGTCGTTTGGAGGCTGGGTATTTTTGCCTGAATGAGAGGAGGACAGCAAAAGCGTGAAAAGCGTGAAACAGTGATTCGCGATTGGCGGCGGGAGTGGCGCTCGTCTGGCTGCAGGCAAGAGGCGCAGAAGAGGAAGAGGGAAGAGGCGGAAGAAAGATGTGCGCAATGTGATGTTGAACTTCGGGCCGTGGCCGTTGCGAAATGCAACTGCACACAATCCTTTGGCGGATCGCCGATGGGAAAGTCGTGCCGGTGCACTGTACATTTTACTTCTACGATGTTGTGCATGAATTGAAAGTTTGAATAACATTGTTGTGTACATCCTTCTAACAAGAGGATTGTTGATGACTGCGACAGACAGGCTCGTAACTCGATACGATACCAATCGGGAGGCGGCACGCAAGGGAGATCAAATAGTGAGAAAATAGCAGCAGATGGCGGCCGACCCTAACCGGCCGCTCCCTGCTCACGACATGCATTTGGTAGCACAGAGCAGCCGCGGCATCGTCCCGCTTGCAGGCTCGTGTCGTGATGGGCGAGTAGTGCGGGTAGGGCACGGAATGAGCAGCGACAGAGTAAGAGCGATGAATAACAAGTAAACTATATGACAGCATTTGCTGTCTCAGAGGGTAGTATTGTGAGGTGTGTGCATTTGCGTGAGCCAAGCGTGGGAGAACTTCGCCGGAGCATGGCAGGCAGAAGTGTGCAAATGGATGGACGGGAATGTCGCGGGATGATGGATGATGGAAATGCGTGACGAGCAGGAAGAGCGAACAGCAGCAGCACGAATCGAGGACGAGCCGTGCCCCCGAGCTACCTGAGTAGTAGTTACGCTGATGATTGTGGTTTGTTCGCTGGAAATGCACGGTGAATGTCTCTCGGTAGGGCGGCAAGCTCCCAGCAGAAGATCGGCCGCGGACGTCTTGGCCGACGATACAGTGCACCCGCAGCAATATAGTAGCACAGTGGCATCTTCGAATGAGGAAGGGCGTGCAAGCGAGAGGCATGCAGGCGGAGGGAAGGAGGGCCGAAGGGTAATCACTCAATACCGAGAAGTCGTCGTCTTGGAGGATGGTTATGATTGCTGTCGTGGTCGTCGTCGTGTTGCATCGGCTCGATTGAGACAGAAGGCCGAGGATGGACGCGCCGGCGCTGCTGCAACAGAAGATGCGCTGCTGGACTGCTCGGCTGCCTGCGGCGCTTAGAGCTTCCCATCATTGTTCATTCATGACATCTCCCATCAATTGCAAATAGTTCTCATCAACTCTTCATGCGCACTCACAATGGAATTTTTCTGACGATTGATAATTGAGTTTTGATAGAGCTTTCTGGTGGCTACCGTAAGCGGCTTAGTGTTGGCAATACGTCACGCTCGACTGGCCGGGATTAGCCTTTTGCCATCCACCTCAACCACTCGCCCGTCGCCGTCGCCGTCGTCGCCGTCGCGGTGGTCGTCAGTCGCCTGCTGCTGCTGCTGCCCGCTGTTCTGCGGTCGTCCTGCTGCTGCTGCTTCTGCTGATTTCGTCTTCTTCTCCCTCTCAATCCACTCACACATCAATTTTGCAGACAACCTCGCTCGCGGCGCTGTGGATCCCGCCTCATCCCGCCGCATCCACCACCACCACTGCTGCCACCGCCGCCATCAACAGCCCCCAACCTGACGATCACCCGTCGCAGGCAGCCTGTTCACTCAGGTACGCGCGCTCCACCGCGGACGGGTTGTGGCCCCCTCGCAGCTTCGCAGGTGGGTACGACAGCGAACAAGCGAAAATCTCAAATCTTAAAATCAACCACACCCCGACTCGCCGTGCGAATTCGAGTCCCCACCGTCCGCAACGACAAAGGGTTCACGCCCAGAGTCTCCACCGCCGACCGCAGTCCACACGCGACCAGACTGCGCGTCTCTCTCGATATCACAACTATCGAGAGTGTGAGGATTATTGCAAGCAGCAGGTCCTCGAGGCGCGGCCGCTTCCGTTGCCGCCTCGCCTGCCGCAGCGCGGGAAGGTCAAGCGTTGGGTAAAATCTTTGCGGCGAAGTTCTGCCGCCCACAGCGCTTCCCGATCGCTGCTTCCGCCCGCGACGAGTGCGCTGCTACCTTCGTCACTGCTGTGCGAGAAGGTGCATTCTTCCGGCCGACGACGACCACCGCTCGGCCATCACCAACACCACCAACCACCCCCGGCCAGTGGTGTTGCGTGAGCAGTGAGCGCATTCGCAATTGAGGTGTTCTGGCACCCGCGACCAGATTACCTTCGCACATCCACCTTCATCCTTGGCCTTACCCTCAGGCCGACACCCTTACCACCACCAACCCGTCCATCACTACCTGGACGAACCCTCCTTAGCACGTCGGCCCTGCAGCACCGACTGGAGACCTGACGAACAACCACGCCGCCCGTCGCGTCATCGTTCGCTTTGGCCGCGAGCAACCTCCATCGCCGCTGCCTCATATATCGCTTGCTGCAGTGCACCTTCCGCGCGAGCATACTGTAACGGCAGTCGCGTCGTGGTCGTTCCTTCCACTCGCTAACCGCCGCATCTGAAAGAAGCTCTGCCCATCCGATGCGCACGGCACTAGCAGCTCCAACAAATCCCCACCGCTGCCCGCCTACCGCACCCATATCCACCTCACCCACCTCCTCCACCACCACCTCCATCCATCTCCAGGCCCTCCTCCGCCTGGGCCTCCGCCTCCGCCAGCATGGATAGCAACCACTTCCATCCCGGCTACAACCCGTATCCACCGCAGCATCCACATCAACCTAATGCCCCGCAGCCGCCGCAGTCCACGACTCAGCATCACTCGGCCCAGCAGCAGCAGTCGCAACAGCATCAGGGAAGCAGTCTGGCCTCCTTCGGCAGCCTCTCCGCCGGCCAAGGCCAACAACCTCACGCGCAGCAACAACAACAGGGCCAGCAGCAACAATCGCAGACGCAGCCCTCGCCGTCACACACGACCCTGCCTCCGCTGCAGGGACAGAATGGCTACCCGCAGTTTGGCTCCATGTCGTACGCCCATCCCTCCAACAGCCAGTCGCAGACCCCCACCACGCCGCACACGCCCGCCAACGCCTCCATGGCCGGCAACGCGCCCAACAACTACTCGCAGCACGTGTCCCCCACCAACACCACCGCCCCGGGCTCCATGATGCCTCCGCAGTACAACCCATACGGCTCCCTCACCCAGAGCATGATGTACAACGCGTCCACGGCCACGAGCATGCCACCCACGAGCGCTGCCGCGGGCTTGCCCACCATTCGTCCCATGCCGCCTGGCGGTGTCTCGGGTCCCAATGGCTTGCCAAGCTTAGCTCACGCGCAGATGGGGGGTCTGGGTCAGCAGCCGTCCTTTATGCAGAACGAGGAGGCGCCAACACACGTTGTAGGATCGCAAGGTCGCAGAGGCATCTTGCCGAGCGCGCCTGGTCGACCGATTCCCAACGCGCAGGGCACCGCGCAGGCCACCAAGAGCATGATCCCGCAGAAGGACGCAGATGGGAAGTACCCCTGCCCGCACTGCAACAAGACCTACCTGCACGCGAAGCACTTGAAGCGTCATCTTCTGAGACGTGAGTACCCCTTCACTTTCTTCCAACTTTCTCTGACATTTCCTAGACACTGGCGACCGCCCGTACATGTGCCATCTCTGCAAGGACACCTTCAGCAGAAGCGACATCCTCAAGCGCCACTTCCAAAAGTGCTCCCTTCGACGCGGTAACCCCACCGGCGCCAATCACCTCGCGCACCAACGACGCAACACAAACAACGGTAACAGACTGTCCATCAGTCAACAAGATGGTCCAATTGGTTTGGCGGGCATGCCGGAGGTCGCAGGAGGCGCGCAGGGCTACAACCCGAACATGGTCGGCACCAACAGCCCGTCTGTGAACGGCGACATGTCCGCGCGCACCTCCCGCGCTAACAGCCTCATCACGCCGGGAAACATGAGCCACCGCAACAGCGTGGCTGGATTGGGAATACTGGGCTCCAACGCGCCCAACGGTGACCAGATGCAGAACTCATCGGCGCCCTATCAGCCAGGTATGAATGCCTACTCCATGCAGAATCATGCCAACGGCGCGCCCCAGATGCATACCAATTACTCCTACACCAACAACACCAATCACCAGCCGCCGCAGCTCAACGGCAGCATCTATAACAACGCCCAACAAAACCCGCAACAGATGTCTTTTTTAGGCCATCAGAGCTCGCGGTACGTCAACAGCCCGGCGAACACCCAGCACCAGCAGATGCCAAATGGTGATGGGAGCGGTGTCGATTGGACCCGCATGTTCACCCAAGGTGGCCAGGATGGCTTCATCGGCAGCCAGCCTGCGAACGCGAGCTCGCAAGGAACTCAACAGATCATCAAGACCGAACAACAACCCGACTCGAAACCCGACTTTACTTCCCTTCACAACGACTTTAGCAACGAATCTTTTTTAGGTAGTCTCTACTCGCACCCCGGCGCGTTTGGGGGCGAGGACACGGAGAACAGCATCGCTGGATTTCCCAACTGGACCGTCGACGACCCGCTGCAGGCCAAGGTTGACAGTCTGCTGCAGCACTGCTTTCCGCATGGATTCGAGACTGCGAGAGGCAATGCCGCTGCGGAGCTGATGCAGTCCGCGTTGAAGATTGATAACATCAAGCACTTTGCGGAGCACTACACATCGTACCATGGACACTGGCCGATTCTGCACATGCCGACCTTCAAGCTGTCAGAAGCGAACAACAACCTGGTGCTCGCCATGATCTGCATTGGTGCTGTTTACAGCCCTCGTCTGACCGTACATCAGGTGCGGCAGATGATGGAGTTTGTCAAGTCGACCGTCTACGCCAACTGCACCATCTACACCAACACGATGAACGGCCAGACCCACTCTCTCGGCAGTCGTCCCTACGAGGTGGAGGAGCTGCAGGCGCTCACCATGCTGCACATCCTCTTCACATGGCACGGAGATCCTGCGCAAAGACAAGCATCGCGTGCGGAGTTTCCGACGCTTGTCCGCATTGCCAAGTCAATGGACCTGTGCCAGAACACCATGCCTAGTCATTATGCGTACAGCGTGCTGCATTCGAGCAGGACCTCCATCCCGCCTGGCTTCAATCTCTCGCAGTGGAGCTGGCACAGCTGGCTCGAACAGGAGAAGCGCAACCGTTCGCTGTATCAAATGTTCGTCATGGACGCGGCGATGGTTCTCTACTTCAACTGCGTGCCGCAATTTGATCCGCTCGAGATTCGTCTCATGCTACCAGCAGACGATGCCGCATGGGATGCGCCGAACGCGCAAGAGTGTGCCAACGCTTTGGGACTTGCCGGCGCTCAAGCTCAGCAGAACTGCAACGTCAATGGAACTCGCAAGGCCGTGCAACCGACCATGCGTGATGCAATGCGCACCCTGCTTGATGGCGCCGCCTCGATGCAGCCGAACAGCACCAACGTCTACGGCAAGTTCATGCTCATCCATGGCTTGATCTCGCGCATCATCAGCTGCCAGCGCGCCTTGCTGCACCCGGACGGCAACTTCCAAGGCTTCACCTTGTCTCTTAACAACAGCACTCCAGCCACGCCACTCTCCCAAAACGACTGGATGGAGCAGAATGGCGGCCGCAGTGGCAGCATCAGTGCGAACAACAGCGGCCATGTCACACCGACGGCCAGCATGAGTCCGACCATGCAAGGCAACTCGGTGGCCGCCCAGCAAGAGAAGAAGCGCCTGGGACAGGCACTCGAAAAGTGGAAGCGCAACTGGGACATCGACATGGATATCCAGTATCCACCATCGCAAGCGCACCAACGCCGCTTTGGCTTCAGCCGTGATGGCGTGCACTTCTTCTATCTCGGTCGCAGCTTCCTCCAGTCCCAGCAATCCACCGATTTCACTCTGCCGGCCGACCTGCGCTTCAAGCGAGTGATGGCACTGATGAAGCGCATCAAGGCGGTGGTGCATGGCGACAACGAAGGCAAAGGCCAAGACATTGGCTCTGTTGGTGACATCGACGACCAGTATGGCCTGGACTCACTCACGCTCGACATGAAGCTGCTTTTCCGACCCTACAACTCCCAATTCGACAGTCCGGTCGCCAGTGTACAGACGTCCTCTCTCTGAACCCACAACGAGGAGAGGCTACCTACCCTTTTTGACCTTTTTCGATTCATGTGCGCGCACCCATCACCAAAAGTTATCCTAAACCTTACGGCGTCGGACACGATTCATACGGGACACACGGCCGCGAGTATTGATTGTAACATCCATCGATCGACACGGCGCAGGATTTCTCATTTCAACATCGCGGAAAGTTGACACATTTTTCCAACCGTGAGGGCCAGTGATATGAAACACAACGAAACAGAACATTACGAGAACATAGACTATAGACAGCGGGTGACCAGTGGAGCCGACCCAGCAAGCAAGACATACATCGAGTACAGCAGCATCGGCAGTGGCTTATTCTTTTTGCAAAGCAAAGATGAACGCGAGCCAGACGGGGCGGCCCTGCACCGGAAAGCAAAAATGAATAGTACTACTACTATTACAAGGAGGCGGCGTTGATGCTTTGATTCGGGAGGGAACGAGACGACACGAACGCAGGCACGCATGGGTGAGGAGTGAGATTGAGTTGGGGTAAAAATGGAGTATTGCTACTATTGATTTCTGCGTTGCTTCTTTGCTTTTCCAGCATGCTTTAGATGAGAGAGAAGGGAAAAAGAACAGAGAAGAAAAGAAGGGTGGTCGAGTTTGCTAGAATGGAGATTTCTCTCCATTGCTTTGAGCGCGAGCTCTGACGGATATCGGCGGGTGCAATGCTACCACTGAGGAGAGAATTGTTCATAGGGGAGGAGAAGGGAGAGGAGAGGCATTGGATAGACAGTAGCATGAGTATCGGGTTATTACTTTATTTGTTTCTATGGAGCAATTCCTTTTAAAAGTTCTGTACCATTCTGCTGCTTGTGGTCGTCGCTCGTCGCTGGTTTCACTTGTTCGTACCTTGTGTCGGTTGTTTCGTCGATGACATGTGACAATACTTCTCTCTTCTACTTCAAATTTGCAGAGCTCTAGCGTCGATTGCGTTCATACATTGGGTAATACCCGTAAAATATGAAGATACATCAAAGTAGAATAGTGCGTTGTCCCACTTGTTGAAGTACGACTAGTCAGACAGCCTCGAGTGTCCTCCCAAATTGATCAAACATCCGCTTCTTGAAACAAAAAAGTCGAGCATGGTCCTGCCTCTCGTTCATAAATACACATGTGAAGGATATGGCATTCCTTTAATCAGAAAAGCATTCATGTCCTGACTATTTGTTGGATCTCTCTTGTCCATTTCGCAAATAGCTTAATGATGGTAGTGGTATCCTTTTCTCTGCTCGATGAGAACTTGTGATGTTTTGTTTGCATCCATTCAATATGAAATACTGATAAAATCTGAACATGCATCAGAATGGGAGCATATTTGTTCCAATTTGCCGAAGGGGAGCTACTCAAACAGCTGTCAAGAATCTTCCAAGTTGATCAAACATCCGCTCTCAAAATAGTCCCTAAACAACATCGCGCCCGTCGTTGATACAATTTTGCTCGCTCGCCCGCTGAACAGAAAACACTATGGATATCTTATTGGTACAGGTAATGCCAATCGCTCTGAACGCCTTCGTGATTCGTATCTCGTACCTTTCGTGGTCATCCTCCTTCTTCTTATCCTCCTCAACCAACTTCTCCAATCCTTACATCGACATTCCCGACCTCTCGGAGCCTGTCCTGGACATACTCACATACGCTGAGTCCGCACCGGTACTTCCCGCGTGGGATCTTGTTACATGCCTCCGCAAATTGTCGTTTCGCGAATAGGTCTTCTGGCATTCGGGGCAGACGAAACTTTCACGTTGCTCCGAGTGCGTTCCGCTGTGCCGGCGTAGATCTTTGGGATAGAGAAAGGTCTGGTCGCAGCATGGGCATTGGAGAGGACGGTCGGGGTTGTGGGTGCGGTTGATGTGGCGACTGAGATGGGGTTAGTGTGGTGTTTGAGTGTGATGAAGGAGGGCAGAGAAGGCATAGGAAGCAGGGCAGCATGGAAGAGGGAGACATACCGAAGCTCGTCAGATTTGGCAAAGGTTTTGCCGCATTGGTTGCACCAATGTGGGAGGCTTGGATCTCGCAGAGCGTCGCCTGAGCGGCGAGGCGCACTGGTGGCAGTGCTTCTGCTGGAGGTGGTGATGATAGACGGGGTACTTGGGCTGGCAACTCCAGCGGTTGACTGTGCAGTTGGTTGGCCATTGGACGGCGGAGGGTAACGATGGCCGCCAAAGGTTGTGGCCTGGACGAGATCGGCAATGTTCCTAGGCTCGGTACTGAAGAATGCCTGTCTCGGCACTTGGTGATCAAGATGGATCATTGGTGTGCCTGGCCCGGGCGGAAAGCTCTGTGTGGCCATGTGGTTCAGGGGTGGCGGAACAAAGGCCTGATTGGTAGGTCGATCGAATTGGTTCAGGAAGCCATTGAAGCTGCGGCCTTGATTGTGGGTTGTATAGAATGGACTCTTAGGCTGGGCAGGCCAGCTCGGGCCGGTGAGTGGAGAGCGTGAGTACTGGTAGTATTCTCCAGTGCTCGCCGCTGGGTTGCTTCTTCGAGGACGTAGTGGTGGTCGTGCTTGCGCCTGCGCTATCTGAGTGTACATGAGAGGGTCGCTTGGACAGGACTGGTTGATTGCATTCTGAACTCCTGGACTGATTGCTCCATGTTCCAACGATCCAGAAGTAGCTGGTTGAGATTCATACGGTGTTGGCTGTGCTCTTGCGACAGGCCGGCGATGCCGAGTTGACGGCGACCTTCTTACACCCACATAAGCTTGTCTGGGTGATCGTGTTGCGGTGAACTGCTGTGCTCTGGAGGACGACGACGATCGAGAAGGCGATTTGAACGCTTGGTGTGTCACTTGACGATGTTGAGAGCATTCATCGAGTTCAAGAGTGGGCTCCGCGTAGTCCTCGAGACCACAAGTCCAACGCTGTCAATGATCACTCGCGGGCTCATCTCATATGACAAGGGAGGCGAGGGAGACAACATACCTGCCAGAGAGATTCAAAGCTCTCGTCGTAGACTGTAGTGTCGAAGACGGTCCCGATACCTTCAAGTTGTTGTTCATCCATGGCGAAAGGAAAGACCAAAATCCCGCGGGGTGTGCGACGATGGACGGCCTTATAGTTGTCCCTTCATTCCGTTGTCGAGTCTTGTCGTGCAAAAGTCCCGTGCAGGAGGATGTCGAATAGCGGCCGGCCTAAGCTAGAGTTCGAAGCTGGCGGCCGGCTCAAGAATGTGTACAAGAAGCGGAAAGAAATGACGAGCAACACTGAAGTACAAGCAACTTACAAGTATTCAACAAGCCTGCGTGGGAGGAAATAGGAAGAACAAGCTTACTGGTGGTCGTGGCCACGGCGAAGATGACTGTCTTCGTCTGCGAACATAACCCAGCACAGTTCGCAGGACTCGTCGCCCGGATTGCCGTTGCCAAGTAAAAGGCCGGCCTCTTCCCGCCAGCCGTCTGTATTTCAGTAACCGAGAGTAAGCGCCTCACGATCCAAACCATTGAGCCTCAGAATTGGACTGAGCCGAGAGTGAATGCTGATGTGCTGGCGTTCGGTCGGCCGGAACCGATGCCGTGACAGAGACGGGTGATTTTGAAAAAGGATCAGGGCATCCAAGACCGGTCAGAGGAATCGGGGCAGATGATATCTTTCGCAAGAGAGATCCCGCCTCGGCGATATTACGCTGCCGGCCCTGCTGTGCTCGCAGTGGTTCCGCATGAGTGTATGCAGGTGCAGAGACCGGTACCAGCAGTAGAGGCGAAGCTCCCCGATAGCAAGCTCCACACACGCGCTGGGGTTGCTGCGAAGTCATTTGTCGAGCGATTGCAATGCCGGACTGCAGGGCGGCAGTACGCATCCCCATTCTGTGCGTGTGGTCATCGCTCGACCGGAAGAGACGTAACGACGCCGGGAGCGATAAGAATATTGAACAGTAGTAGGTGATGTGACGATTGAGATTGTCAGCGGCTTCCCCGCACTTTCACATGAATGCAGAACGCTTCGGCCCGTAGTGCTCTCAGCACCGGCCGACCAAGACGCGGCAAGCACTGTGGCATGCACAGCCTTCCCCGGCGAACGATTCACCATCCCGACCAAGAACCAGTTCGTGCTTGTTTGAAGCTTGTGCAACGGGCCATGCGTCGAAGCACTCTATCCAGTATATCGAAGCATTCCCTCGGCGGATCGCATCGGAGCCGATAAAATGACTCCCCGAGATGTGATTGCAGACGATCCAAGAAGGCAGCGATGTCTGGTGGGGCTGCTACGCTTTTGCAGACCTCGAGCCAGGCGACGGACTGAGTGACGAACGTGCCAAGAACCGCTGCATTCATTCCTCGGAGCAACTGTCGTCTCTGCGAGCGGAGAGTATCTGGATCGCTGTTAGCTGCTTAGGGCTCTATGGACAGCCCAAATGTAGAGCTGTTTCTGTAGATCATTGCAATCGCAGCTCGCCGCGGTGCTGTCAGGGACGCCCTGAAGATGGCGACGAACCACGTTGCACTCAAATGTAGAGCTGTCTTTGTAAATCCACTGCGATTGCACTTGGAGATGCGCCCCGAAGATGGCGGCGAACCATGTTGCACAAGACACGCATGACCCATTCCTCGGACCCCTGCTGCATACTTATCCCGGCCAGTGAGTCAACCAGGAAGCGTTGCGTGGACCTTACCACGCGGCGCGATAACTCGGAAAGTCGAAGTAGGGCTGCAAGAGTACCTGTCGAACAATGCCTGTGCAATTGCTGTGCTGTCTACCGAGACTTGACACTTTCCTCTATGCCGCGAACGCCCGCTTTCCTGATAGCTGTCTAACTCTCGCTCGCAAAATGGTATCGTATCGAATCAGAGCAAAGTACTGTGCATTGCTGCTGTTGCCGCTAATAAGAAGCAAATAAGACTCTCCTGTAACATGCAAACCGTGGTAAGCTTCCAATGGTGTGTGTCCTGTCCTCCGTCTTGATATGCTGTGTTCGTACAAAATGTGTTTAATTCATCACATTCATTTTCACGCCTCCCTTGTTCGCAGGCGATCTTGAGGCCATCCGCTGAGGCGTATCGACTCGGTGTTGAGACAAAAGATGCCTCTGTAGGTGATCCTCACGTCCGAATCCTTTGGAATGGTACTTGCAAGTCCGGATTGAGCAGTAGTATTTCTTCCGATTAGGGTCGTGTTTTGGCAAGTGTCTCAATAGATCTTTGCGATACTGAAATCTTTTCTCGCAATTTCGACACACATGCTGACGACTCGTGTACGACGCGTGCGAGCGTAGATGATGGGTGAGATCCCCCTGCGTAGGAAAGCCGGCATTGCAGTGGCCGCAGATAAAGTCGCCAGTCGTCATCTCCCAGGGCCTGCGTCGTGATCCAGATCGGAATGATGAGCCTGTCGTGGAAGCGGAAGTGGGTGATCGATTGGCCGAGTTCGAGTCCGGAGGAGCGAGGTGATTGGTGTCGAGGCGAGGTACTGCGCGCTCGCCGGTCATGGGTGCTCGCCCAATCCAGCCGCGCATGTTTCCGACCGTGCCCTGTGCAAGACCTTCTTGGTAGTTGTAGTTGTTTGTGATATCTGACGAGAGAATATCTGGAACATTTGGATTTGCTCCAATATCGAATGGCTCCGAATGACTGCGAAGAATGGAGGGCTCGAGCTGATGCTGCGCATCCAAACTGCGCATTGTCCAGTCTAGGTTGAGTATTGAAGGAGTATTGTCCGCTTGCGAATCAAATGCCCAATTGTGTACCATTGGCTGCAGTGCCTGCGAAGCGTCGTTCATAAACATTGGTACTTCAGCGGTTGATGGCGTGGCAGTCGATGGCATTCCTGTGAGTTCATCGCCTTCGCCCATCAGCGAGGGATCAATGTTCCAAGCCGCTGCTGGCATCCACTGTTGTTGTGTATCTGCCAAGGTGCCGTCGAAGTTGTGTGTCGTGGTATGCTGCTCTTGATCGATTCCAGACGCCTGCATTGTAGGCATAGAGCTCTGTCGGATTTGGAGGTTTGCTGCTCCAAATTGCAGCTCCAGCTGCTCATCCAGGCTCGTTCCCCAGGTAGAAGGAAAGCTGGCGTTCGAAAGGCGAGCTGGTTCAGGGCTACGACGGCGGCTCGGACGTGAGCGATATGATGGACTGACATGCCTGCTGGAGGACATCGGAGACGCAGTCTTCAGAGCATTGTTAGACCTGAAATGTCAATAGGCAGTGTTTGAAATCAAGCTGACCATGTGCGCGAACTGCTGGTTCGCAATCATATCTCCGAACTGCATCCCCATATTGGACCATGTCGTCCAATCCATCTCGTCGAAGCCCTCAGGCGCATCGGGTTGAGCGTGGGCACATGCGATCAAAGCAATGAAGCAGACCAGTAGAGCTGTCGAGCGAGTGTTGAATGCCGTCATGTGTTGTGCGTATAGTTGAGTAGTACAGGGAAGTTGAGAAGGCCTGAGGCAAGAGCAAGGAATAGATGTTGACGACTAAGGAGAAGTGGGCGCAAAGGAGAGATATACTTGCCTGCGCCCTTCATCATGGAGGATGAGGGCGCGCCATGAGGGTGAGGTTGGTCGTGTCTGGTGAGCTCGAACGGGGCGCGGTGCCTGAGGAGGCTGCTGCGCCCTCTCTGTTGCTGCAGCTGGCCCTTCAGGCGTGTCCCGTTTCTTTTTGTGACGTCCGGATAGGCAAGACTATGCTTGTTTGCTAGCCGCGTGGTGATGATGACCATGATATCATGATCAGGAGAATTATTGGAAACAAGAAGCTCAGAGTGTCGAGAGATGATGTTGTTGAGAAAGGAGAGAGCGTTGTTGCGGTGAATGAAATGACAGCTACAACTACAGGCGGCCCGAGGGGTCCACGCCGGCTTCTTTGCTTTACCCGACTCTCGGGCCTGCCCATCCCACTTCACCCTTCACTGTCACACCAACACACCGACACCGACAATGCTCTTACACGACAATTGGCTTCATTCTGGCGCTTTCTGTGGCTGATCTGTACATCTGTACCACATGGCTGCCTGTTCCCTGTGCGTGATAGACGTAAAACTTCGACGGACAGCTGCATCTTGCCGAACAGCGTCGTCATGAAGGGCTGAATCTAGAAAGACGCCTCCCACCCATCCAATACAGCAGCATTACCCATACGACGTCAGGTACAATGCAGTATCCGCGGAAAGTAATGTATCTCAGCGCCCGCCAAATGGCTGACCGAGTCGACACCAAGCTCCGAAGCTCTCTCGGACAGCTTTACTGCGCCTCAATCCGTAGCTCATACTTGTCAGCCGCTAACCGCATGTCAGAGCTCTCATGCATGGGGAACAGGCAGCATTCTCCAGTTTTGATTCCTTCACGATGAAGAGACACAGGGGCAAGCGATTTCGTGTGTGCCACCGACGAAGTGTGGCTGCAAGCGTGGCTGCCAGCATCCCAACGGCTCATCGCTGGACAGGTGAGGCGTACTTTGTGCTCCCTCGGCGTCACAGGTGTGGCATAGGAAGGCAGCTCGATCGACAGGAACATGTATCTTGACAGATGCTGTGGGTAAGATGATCAGGTACAGCTTGAATATGGCAGAATGATATGCGAAACGATCTTGATAGAAAGACTTTTACTCCATATGTGCAATCTGGGTATCATCTACATCTCGCGTGTCGCATTAACGCTCAAACGAATAACAACAAGCCTTCTTTCTTCTTTGTTGACCGTATGGTCGTGAGACCAATGCCCTTGCACCGTACCGACAACAGGCCCATGAACAAACGCCTTGCTTTTCCGATCCTTCCCGACGCCGCCAGCAGTCATGAGCCGAAATCCGCAGGTGACAGCAAGTACCAGTGGCTTGCTTTTACATCGTCGTTCCAGCAGGAGGCATGCTGACAGCTACCCAGTCTGGATGCTGTTTGGAAAGGTGTCTATGCCAGTTGTCTTTTTTGGTAAATCCTTTATCATGATACTCACAGCTGTTCACCGGACATTTGAACGGCCTCTCTCCAGTATGTGTGCGAACATGCTTGTCCAAGTCCTTCTGGAAATGAAACTTTCTTTGGCATTGCTCATTGGACTTGTTGAGATGTGAGCATTCGAGCTTTCCTACTCGATGGTATCTCTCATGCTTGTTCAATTTGCCCTGCTTGTCGAATATTCTACCGCAACTCTTGCAAGAGCGGGCGAAAGATCCGCTGTCACTGGCCGCGCTCTGGCTCGGACCGACCGAAGACGGAGCTCGTGAGCCGGTTGGTGGCGGTCGTCTTCTCAGGGGAGAAAGCATGTCGGGGGCAGTCTCCTGTGTGATCGGGAGCGACACAGTGTACTGGCCATATCTCCATGCATCGACGTCATGCGAAGGAGGTGTACCCGGGCGTTCCCATCCTTCGACGTTCATAGGTGGGGCCTCCGATGCCATGTGATATTGCTGCAGTGCTGCACGCGAGGGGCCTCCTGACAGCGGCAATGCACCCTCTGAAGCTGTATCGACCGCGATTCCGCCGGACGGCGTTTCTTGCAAAATGTTCGGCACTGCATAAAACACATCTTGGCATCCAGCTGTGTCATATGCGTCTCGTTGGCGGGACCAAAAGCTAGCGAATGGACCTTGCTGAATGTGACTCGATGTGAAGATTTTAGGGGTCGATGGTACGCTGGGAGTCCAGGAACTATTTTCAGGGGAAAAATGCGGAGCTTGAGGATTGAATTTGGAGCGTGAGGTGTCCGAAGAGAGTGCTGGTGTACACAAGCCCACTCGTTGCTGCCACAGGCTCGGTCGTTCCGGCGTGATGGGATGCTGGAAGTTCGCGTGATAGTAAGGAGTCTGTGGTGCCTCGACGGGTCCGTCGAATGAATTGTAGTTGTCGAAATGGCTGTCAGGCACATAATCGCCATTCTGCCTCCGTATCAGCAAGACGTGCCAACAGATTTGGATGGACAGGTACGAACATTGTCGTTGCCTTGGGGTATGCTGCAGTCGACGTCGTGAGCAAGCTCGTCATACGAGTCAACATATGCTCGGCCTTCAGCGACAGCACCATGCTCTTGCTCTCCTCCAGTATTCGTGAGTAACGCTGGATCGACAAAGATCTCGGGCTGAGAGCGGCGGTTCATGATTGCGTATCACTGGCAGTGTTGAAGCCAGTGACAGAGGCCTTCCATGCGACAGACTTCGACGTGGGAGGAATGCTGTGAAGATAGACTCCTGTAGAGCGACGCTGATTTAGCAGATAGCTAGTTCAGATCAAGTGAAGTTGTTGCGTAACTTGAAGAATGCTGCAAATAGCGAGAATAGTAAGTTGTACTTGACCGAGGTATCGTAACAGTGGAGGCAGTTAGATGAGACCAGATCGCGAGAAGGTGGAGACTCCAGTTTGTTCTGTGCACTTGCGGTGCGGACTCTTTCTCGTAGAGGTGGTGATGCTGGCCGGACCCGTGACGACGCGGGGCTAGCGGTATACCTCTTCAAGCCGGAGTACAAGAAACACGGGGGCAGTGCCCCAAGCCCACCGTCATTGCTCGATTGCACAGACGACTGAAGCATTTTGCAAGCTTCGCTACTGACCGGTGAAGAAGGCATGAACAGAGAACTGAGGAATCTGTGAGAATGCATCTACAGAGGTGGTAGTAGACCTCACCGCCAGACGCTATCGGCTATCCTGACCTAATGATCAATCTGCGGGGTACCTGCAATGCGCTGGTCATCTCTGGACGGCACTGCTGCCAATGCTAGCTTTCCGCGGACCAGTCTCTCGAAGTTGCAGCGCCGGAAAGTCGCGTCTCGTTGCAAGCGCAACAACCCGCGCGCGAAGTAGACTTGCATCCCGTTGAGCTCGCCATACGTCCTGCGTGCTATGGCTGGGTGTTACGACGGTACACAGCATTCGATGAGAGACAAGCTTCGCCAACGCAGGCGCAGTTTCGTCCATGGAGGTCGATGGCGTAGACAGCGAAAGCTCAAGCTCCAGCGCATAGATCCAATGTCGTACCAACATCCGAAAAATTCGTTGAGGGCAGGGAATGAGGGTGTCGTCTCCTTCTCAGCTGCCAACTCATCGCACGGAGGTCCATCCCAGAGACATGGCTCGAATGTTGAATGAAAGCGGGACCTCGCGTGAGCGTCCACGAGCAGACCGCGTTCATCATCCCGCGCACACACTACTGTGTACGCACTGTTTGCTGCAGTACCCCGTGCCCATGCTTGCAGCCGGCGCCGGTCGAGCCGGCCATTCTCCTGTCGCCGGCCTCGTGTTTCAGCTTTTTGTGACCGCCTTTACGCGGACTTTGCGTCTTGCGTCTCGAAGCGAAAGACGAAGCGGCATGATCCTGTGTTCCGTCCAGCTGGTCCCAGATCCTATCTCATCCTTCAACTCTTCATCCCACGTCTTCTCTCAGCTCCAGCAGCCTTGCCAATTCTCCCTTTGCATTAGCCACGCCGGACTTTCGGCAAGCTCGCGAGTCTTTGTGGATTCGTGTCATCGTACGTTCGTCGCGCGTCTTGATCGGAAGAAGCTCCGTCCATGTACACCTGGAAGCGTTCGCAAAGGTACATGGTCTTCGTGGCCTGGCAGCGTGAATCCTTCACACATTTGCAAACGCGGCGACAGCACCGAGTATTAAAGCGGGTGGTGTTGTTAGGCAGGTATGCTGCGAACACGTGGCAGTCGGCCATTCATGGTCGCGTGTCGCTGCCTGCGTGGCAGCCTGAGCGCCGCGGCCCAATGTCGCACAAGATGACATTGCTCTCAGGCAGTAGACAAAGTCGTAGAGATAGAGAGCTTGATGTGACAACGAGAAGGTGAAGTCGTCAACCAGTTGTTGTTTTAGAGCAGCCGTGGTAACGCCGCGGTTATACCCGGCAACGGTGTCCTTGCTAATTTCAAAGTATAATACAACCACTAATGAACCATATTAGCGTCGTTCGCATATGCTGTTGCATGTTGGCGTGGTTGGACAGCAAAGCAGCCGCTATTCCTGCAGGTACAAAGCAACAGCGCCCAATCGACACAGATACGCCTCAAACCAGGCCTCATCCTCCCAGGCTAGCACACTGCGTAGAATCTGAAGAATTCCGATGTCGACCAGATCGTCGATGTCTGTAGAGATTGTCTCTGCGAGAAAATCCACGAACGGAATAGGAGCAGTCCTGATCTGAACAATAGAAGCGTTCAGTGGAATACTGAGGGCCATGTCTAGGTAGATGGCGTGCGAGCTCCCTGGGATAGTTGAAGCGTCGCGGACAGTGAGGGCAGCCGTGGCGTCTGTCTCGCATCGGTATATGGCTGCGCTGATGATGCCGAAGGGCAGCGGGTGTGGCAAAAGAAGCACGACAGCCGCCGTGGTTACACCAATGCCGCTCGATTGCCCAGACAGGTTGGATGTGGGACTGAGGGTACCACGTCGTCGCAGAGGCTTCGGATTGCCCATCGAGCTGAAATTGAGAGACGGCTGTAGATGATCGGGCACGACTATTCTCAAGACCATCATTATCTGCCACTAAAGCTTCAGTGGCGGCACCAGATGCTCTTGATCCCTCGATGCTGTCCATTTGTGAGAACTGTGCTCCCGTGAAAGCCACTAGCCCATCGAAGGCATTGGGAGAGGTCCCTTCGGTAAGTCGTATAAGGCCTCCTGCGTCGTCCAGTAGGCTCGTATTGAGCTCGATAGGAAGCGATTGATCAATGGCCTCAAACATAGATCTTTCAGTGAGCAACGGCAAATCCCACGCGCCAGCGAAAACAGTTTCCATCGCAAAAGTCGCATCTTCGTAGAAAGTGTCATGTTGATCATTCGTCTCCATGGCGCGAGTCAGGGCGACGAAAACCGCAAGAATGACCAGAGTGCGCAGGATTGAAGCCATGTCGAATGGCGATTTTCAAAAGAAAAGGCCGTTTTGTAGTATTCGCAGCTTCGAACAAAGCTCTGGGGAGAAAGCATCGGTCGGAGAGACAGAAGCTAGTTGTGTGAGGTCGCAGTCGATTGGCAGAAAGTGATGCTAAACGGACCAACATGCCAGAAAGTGCTTGCTCGGGTTTCCGGAAGGCACGACTATTATGCCGACCAAGATGCGCTGGTGGCGGCAGACCGCCCAGAGCAGAGCCTCATCTCTGGCGGGATGGAACGGATTCGTCGCCGAGAGCTGTATGCATCGTCTTCAGCTGACCAGCCAGGAAGTGGCTAAGCCGGCCCCTTCGCATCGGCTGATGAATGAAGCTGTCGAACACCTCAGCGAAGGATTGCGCGGCCGTAAAGACTTATCGCCGGAGGAGCAAGCTTGCGTCGCCGACGCATGGTAATCATCGAATTTGCTATGGTCAGTCCTTTTCCGGATTAGCTTCTGTTACCGAAGGAGGAACAGGAAAGGACCGCGTCGCATCTCTGTGCAGACAAGATGAGTTGCCCATTGTTTGGAACCTCGAGACGCCCTTGGCAACATTCTTCTTGCACTGGGCATTTGCAAATTGCGGAACAAGTGTGCGTAATCACGGTCGCTGTACGTGTTCCATTGCTATGTACGCAGTCGGCAATGACCAAGCGAGCCTTGACGAAGTGCAGACGACTTGAAATCCCGCGTCTTGGTACGTGCCGGCCTCACAGGAGCGATCGTGATGTGGATTGTAATTGTCGTTGTCGTTCGCCTCACCGCTCCTTTGGCGCCTCACAGGTGCGGTGTGCAAACCGACGCTTTTGATGTTCGCAAGTAAAGACGAACAAGTCTCGCTAAGGGCATGTGTCGCTTCCTTGCCAGACCAATCCCGAGAGCTGGTCCGCCAGCAACGGCGCGAAAGCAGAGCCGCACCGGGCCCATATTGGCCCAACTCACAGCTGAGTGGCCCCAACCAGGCCTGAGCTCATCGACGCACAATGAGTGGCCTCCTGCTGTGCGGTGCGTCCTTCATTCCTGACTCGCACCTTCCGATGATTTACGATCTGTACAATGTCTCTCACATCAAGCAGATTGACGATTGCTTTGAGATGAGGTCGCTGCGAATCGGGTGGAGAAGTTCTCAATAGATAGCGAGCGAAGTCGAGTGCCGTATGTCCAACATCCGTCCGGAGAGAAGTGTCGGCGTTTTTGTCCATCAAAATCCCAACGATGTCAAGGTGAGCTCGTCCAACAGCATTATATAGAGGTGTTCTACCCTTCAAATCGCTTACGTTGACAGAGCACCGAGCATCGACAAGCATCTTGAGCACCTGTTTGTGGCCACAGTAAGCAGCTATGTGAGTGGGGGTTTCGCCATAGCGATCCGCTTTGTCAGGTGCAGCTTTGTACAACAGGAGCCGATGAACTATCTTTTCATGGCCTGTACGTGCGGCCTTGTGCAGAGGTGTCTCACCGAGCGAGTCTGCTGAGTTGACGTGGGCCCCAGAAGCGGTCAAGATGCGAACCGAGTCGACCCTGCTCTGCTCAACCGCTTCGTGCAAGGGCATTCTTCCCAATGTGTTCGTTGACTGGCAGTTTGCACGATTGGTGCACAAGGTTTGACCACAGTCCGGATGACCGTTGCGTGCCGCAACATGCAATGGAGAATTTCCTCCAATTTCAGGCTTGTTCAAGTCCATCCCCCTCCTTGCAAGGATTTGTAGACACTTCGCTTGGCCATCGAAAGCTGTCCAAAATGCCGCGCTCCTCCCTTCAATGTCGCGGATGTTGATGTCGGCGCCAATATCCAGTAGTTTGGTGAGAGACTTCTCACTGCCGGCCCTGGCAGCGACTAGGAGCGGAATCTTATGGGCTTCTGTACGCGGCCCATATCCGGATAAGCCAGCGCCTGCGATGTGAAGCCTTTCCACAAGTTCTAAGCGCTCATTCTTGACTGCGTCTAGAAGATCATCTCGGTACGTGAGCGAGGTGTCTCCGGTCACGCCTGGGGGCGAATGACTCAAGTTGAGATCAGTCGCTGCAGTAGGCTCAAGAGCTTCGCTAGGTTGATATGGATCCCCATCGTCAGAACCACTTCTGCGATCAAGAAGACATGATCTTGATGGAAGCTGTTCGGGAGAATGCTCAGAGGTCTGTAAAGGGGCCGCACTCGAGTTCAGGCCAGCGGTTGCAACGACCTCCGGTATGTCGCTGTGACGGGATTGCTCGGCGTCAACGGCACATTCGCGTTGGAGGAAAGGACTTCTTGGTGGCAGCTGCTCGAGAGAACGCCGGAACTCCCGAACGTGAGCCAAAGGCTTCGAGAAGATACGCAGAGCCCGTAGAGCCAGCCGGCCTCGAGGCTTGACAGGAAGCGTTCGTCTCATGGTGTAATGTTGGATAATACCCAAACGCGCGTGGGTTCGGATCTGCCGACTTGGGTGCCCGGTTGCAAATATCTGTTTGGAGAATGCACCTCAATGTAAGGAAAGTGTACCTATTCCGAACCGGAGGAGACGGGTGCTCGAGTGATGGCGATTATTTAAATGGAACAGTCGGATCGCAGCCTGGAAACATTCCAGAAAGCGGCTGCTATTTTCGAACAGCGTCATGCAAGGGGCACGAGTTGGAGCGAGCTGATGCACACCGATCTTGCACCAAGAAGATACTTGTGTCAGCTACGATGGCGATGTTCTCATCCGCTCCATCTCGTCTGGCTTGGGCGCTGTGTCGATTACATTCCCACAGCTCTTGCACTTTCTCGCAGCTTCGTCTGCCTTGAACCTGTTGACAGCGTCTTTGATCTGTGTTCCAAGGTCTGTGCAGTGGAAAGCATCTTCTCTGACAATGTCGCCACAGCTGTCACAGTACCAACGCAGCTTGTCCAGACTGCTCTCCGGCCTCGGCTGCTCGATCACCACACCCACTGTATCCGCGAATCGAACAGGGTTGTGTGGAGTGTTTGCTGGCAGCAGAAAAAGCTCCCCTTCATTGATGTATACATCCACGAACTCATCTTTCCCATTGATCCTTTGAACCGTCTTAAGCAGCATTCGGCCTTTGTATTGGTAGAAGAACTCGGGCGTCTCGTTAATGTGGTAGTCTGTGCGGGCATTGGGTCCGCCCACGACCATGACAGTCATCGGATCGCTGTAGACGCAGTAGTTGTTGATTGGCGGCTTGAGCAGGTGGGAGTTTTCGCTGAGCCATTTGGGCAGGTTCAATGGGAAGCCTGTCGGAGGAGCGGTGGTCGTCGTGGAGAGTAGGTTCCTTTGCAGGGCGAATGGCGATGTTCTGGCCGCACCAGAAGTTCTCGAAAGGGGTGTTTGGAATCGAGGCAATTGACGTGCTGCCCTCGCGATGGGCCTTGTGATGCTCTGCATGATGGGCGATTCTTCCTATCGTGATGGGTCAATTGGTTGATGGCGGCGTGGATCGAAGACGTGATATCAGCTTCGAAGAAGTTAGGATGGGGATGCAATTGAGCAGTTCATTTGGCGGAGTGCTGATGTAAGTGTATGAAAGAAGAAGAGGTGAGATGTTGTCGTTCCGTCATCCATTTCTGAGGGCAAAATGGAGCTTTCACCATGTCGCTAGTCAAATCTCCGTTAACGCCGCTGAGATGATGACTCAGCAGAATGCGCTCCTTTTTCGCCGTGGGACTTCACTTCCTCCTTTCACATGACAATGGCTATCGTCAGAACGCCGGAGCATAATGATTCATACAATGTCCGGTGTGGTACAGAGCCGGGCTTCTGATCCTACTGATTCATCAGCCAAGGTTGTTGAATGTCATCCCATTTTCTTCGTCTATCTTCAACATCTCAGGCATTCTCTAAAAGCAGTTGCAACTAAGTCAGTCGCAACGCTAACGTACATCCTTTTCGGCCACGGAAAGTTCGAGGAGGAATCTTCAAGCCTTATTGGCCGCTTCGGAGCGCCAAACGTACTCAGGAGCGGCCTCCTAGCGCTCCTCTGCTGCCTTTGGAGACTACCCTTACTATGCACTACCTCACGCTTCTTCGAAGCCTTAGTAGACAAGCGTAATCCGCATTCGGCTAATCGAAGATACGGTCGCCATAAATCGGCCCTCGAAACGAATGCACGTGATCGATAGTCTCTGGGGGTCTCTAGCACATAGAGCCAGTTTGAAGACAATTACGATTTTGGCAGTACCTTCAGGGTATTGCCGCTGCATAGCTAACGAGTCGCATGAGGAGACACTTTGTGCTGAGAATTTCAGCCATAGGTGTTCGAAATGCAGCCTCAATTCACTCGTCAAACCCATACTTCTCCAGGTCCTCATCCATATCCTTCTTGATCCAAACCTGCCCGGTCACACCCCCAAACGTCTTCAGCACATGCAAGCCCATATCCTTAAATTCCAGGCTTCTGAAAACAGCGGCCGATCCCTTGTTCGGGGGGTCGTGAAGCCCAAGGACATCTTTTTGTCCCAGCTCCCGCTCCACATGATCCATCAATCCAATGCAAGCCTCCCGAGCATACCCTTTGCGCATATGCTCTGGAAGGATCGCGAAGCCGAGATCTGGTGCTGAGAATGCATCATGCCCCTCGCCACGCATAAGAGAAGCGGTGCCTACGAGCGTGTGATACTTGATGTTGTCACCGAAGTGTGATGATCCCGGAGCGTTTGCATGCTCCCAATCAGAGGGCTCCTTGGAGATCAAGTATTGACCGTATCCATTCCGGGCATGATCTTTGCGAAACTGATTTGAAATGATCTGCTTTGCGTCTTGAGATGTCTTGATCTTGGTTCCGCCTTCTGCTGCGATGAATTCGGGTGAGTTGTAAAGTCGGACAAGAAAATCGCAGTGGTGGGGGTCATCAGGTCGGAGGTACGATAGATAGAGACGTGGAGTGCGAATATGGAAGTTTGGGTCCGTCATCTTAAATGTCGACACTTCTAGAATCGTGAAAGCATCGGTTCTTGTGGAAGTGGTAAGCAGTATCTATGAGTCAGAGTCATTCTCGCCTATCTCTCCTCATCATGCCTCGGAAACAAATACTTGCTGCCAAGACTCTCTCCTCGGACAGCGAAGAAAATTTTCCCTTGCTTGCTTTGAATACGTCTGAGTAGGCCGAATGGAACGGAGATATTCGGGGATCCAATATCTGTGGGGAAGGCGGACTTCGCAGCGAAGCTTTCGAAGGCTTGAGATGCGGTTGCTGAACGTTGACAACAGCAACTCGTGAGGAACATGTTGTCAAACTCAACAATGTGTGTGGCATGAGTGATCAGTTCAAGTCGTTCGCGGTTGTATATACCGATCAGTTGAGCATAGCAACGGGACCTATCGTAGCACATGAGAGACAATAAGATGAACATGAAAGCTGGACATGCTGGTGGCATGATGGTAGAAGAGGTTGTGATCTTGAACATGATTCATTCATTCATTGAAAGGTATCTCATCTTCTCCACTAGTATGGATTTCTTGGTCCACTGGTCATGAACTTTGCGCCCGGGTACTTCTCTCCGTAGTTCTGGACGCTTCTACCTGGCGGCAGGTTAGGGCACGAGCCAGTGATGGGAGCCAGAGCCGGCGTCAGCAGCGTAGAAATCATTCCCATGGTCTTCTGCAATACAGCGCCGCTGAACACGGCGCTCAAAAAGCCTGGAGTGTCGGCATAGACAGCCTGGGCGATGAAGCATCCCATTCTGTCAGGGTCGGAAAGGTCCTCGAAGCTGTTCAGGAGACCGCCAGAAATGTCGTGTGGGTCGACACCGTCGAACGAGTTGACTTCGCCCGTGTTGCCACCGACTTGACAGTTCTCTGGGTAGGAAGCACACTGTTGGGCGGTGGAGATGGCAATGTCGACGAGGTCCCAGGCGTCGTCGTCTGCACGCTTGTACCAGTTGTCGGGGATTCTTTCGTGGCCGTAGGTGAAGACCAGGTTGTTGTTCTGATCACGGGTGTAGGAGAAGAATGACTCGAAGACCTCTGGAGGCATTATACCGCGAGGGTGCTCGGCAGAGTGGTTGGCCAGCAGCTCATACGCGAACATGTGAGCGCCGAAGGTGAAGGCAACACCTGCGTACACTGGGCTGAAGTAGTTGGGGTTGGTGGCGATCGAGTGCTTCTTGCGGTTGTACTGGTGCTCAGCCATGACCTGAGGGGTCAAGTTGCCACCGGTGCGGGCCTTCGCAAGGTCCAACAACTCTTGAGCGAACTGTGGGTAGGATGCACAATTGGAGTTCATCTCGGGTGCCAGCCAGTCGCCACGAGTAATTGAAGCATCTCCCTCGGTCTTCAAGTGTCCGTATGCGCAGATACCCGTCTCGTTGCCGAGCAGTTCTCCGAGAGCACCGAGAGACTGCGTCTTGTCGGAGTGATATCCAATACTCCAGCGTCCAGACAGTGGGTCACCGTCGAAAAACATCGTAGCGGTCTGGAGGAAGATCGTTGCGGTCTTGTCGAGTCCATACGCCTCCCAGAGACCAGTGTTGATCGACTCCGAGTCGGCGATACCATCGCGAGGGAGATAGCCACTAGGGACATGTTAGCTGTGCTTGGGACTTGTTGTCGGAAAATGACTTACTGGTTGGCTGCGGCATTCAGGCCAGCGCAAGGACCACGAATGTCGTTTGGACCTGGCGCAATGAACGCATGCTCGCCGGTAGTAGACACTCGTTGAGATGCAGCATCGAACTTGTTGTACAGCGCATGCGAAGGCTTGCCTGGGTATTCTGGGAATGGGACAGCTCCAGTCGGAAGGCCGACCTCTGTGAGGCTGGTCAGCAAAGTCTCGACACCCAGCAGGCATGGCAGATCGTACGTCTCTTTTGGAAGCCGCCTTGTTCTTCGACCAGCTTAGCGATGCTGGGGAAGGCAGAGACGAGCAAAGGCGAGCCCGCAAGGGCAAGGGCTGCAGACTTTCCAAACATGATCTAGGTTGCCCGAGAGTGGTGACGAGCAAGTGAGGGATGCTTTGGTCGTTCCTCGTGGGCTTATATGCACTGGTTTCTCTTGGCTATGCTACCGCTCGCCCGGTACACCACGCAGGGCGACAGTTAGGCACTTCGCCTGCGGTAGTATACCGGCCCCTGCACTTGTTGTCGGGGTAGCATCTCGCTAGCAAGATCTGCACAGACTTGGCATTCCAAATGGTAAGCAGTTCCATTCCAGGAAAGAAGGGTCTATGGATCAGCCAATCCTGGAGCTGCTTTTGTTTCCTCTTGGCTGTAAGCCAGGAAGATCTGCATCTATTGTGCGCGCGCACTGAGCAAATAGAGTGTGGCACGCACTCAAGTCTTCCTCTACATGCAGGCCAAGTGAGCGTGGCGATGCTAGGAGAAAGCTTCTGAACGGAAGTCGAGCGCGCAACCACCTTTCCAGCCCACATTCGTCACCAAGCGTCGAGTACAATTGCAATGGTGACCATACCGTGGACCAGCAAATGCTCCACACATTGGGGCACAATGTCGACTAGTCTTGCTGTAACCAACAGACGACCAGTTGAAGCTGGTGAGCCCAAGATGTTGGCCGGCCTGGAGTCCGCGTGATGGAGCAAAATCACAAGACCCTGCATGCAGTTAAGCATAAGCACAACCTTCAACGCTAGGAACAAGTGAATGGAGACTGACCATTTGCCACAGCGCCATTCGCCAAAAACAAAGCTACCCCAGATGCAGGGTGACGATCTGGCGTACTGCCAAGCCACAAGAAGGCAAGCCTCATGTCGAGCGAAGTCCCCGGGAACCGCTTTTACCGTCGCTCCTGCCTATTCCAGCTGTGAACCCCTCAAGATACATCCTGACTCGCAGCTGTGGCAGTCTTGAAGTCCTGGATTCGGAGTACTTTCGGCGGAGGCAACTTGTATTCTTGTGCAGGTACCTGCGCGGACGCTCTAGTGACACCGAAGTGATTACTGAACTGCCGAGTCGCTCTCGTTTGCTAGCATGCGAAATGCCGATGCCAAATATGACGAGGTTGCGTTTGCGCCATTTTAGAATCGATACATATGAAGCTTGAACGCCAGCAGGAAAATCTAGACTCCGTGTCTAGCGACGACAGACCATCGCACGCTGAGCAACCAACGAATGTCAGCAGTGTCATCAGCAAGTTCCTGCCAGACCACAGGTGAGGTTTCCGACCGCATTCGTGACTGGGTCCCTACCAGCCAACGCATCCTTGTATGCGCCGACTGTCAAGACCTCCAGACCCTCAGGCAAAGGCTCTGGGCTGGCAGCGTACAACTGGTTGATCATGTTGCCGATCGTCAACAAAGTAGTTTGCTGCGCTGGCTTTCTCCAGCCCTCCTTGTATGGCAGCCTCTCCTGCTCAAAGAAGATCTTGACGTAGTTCAGGGGTGCGACGCCGGTAGTTGGGTCGCCCATGATGCTCAAGTAGAGTGCAGTCTCGCCGTAGCTGAGAATGAACTCGCGAGGGCCGTATGTGAATGTTGGGTTGCGCTTCTGGGAGTCCTGAACTCTAGCGTACTTGGCCTTTGCAGCGACCGGAATGGAGGTCTTAGGCATGCCCTTGTAGTATGACAGGACCTGGTTGAAGATCGTTTGATTGAATGAGTAGTCATTGCCGAAGAACGCATCTTGGCGTGACAGCGAGGCATCGTGCTCTGAACCGCTGGTCAGCACGTGAAATTGTAACATCCTCTCCCAAACTTCTCACCAATTGGAAAGTTGTGCTGATCCAAGTCGTTCAGGTCGAAACTTTGAAGCTGCTTGTTGTCTGGCGCTGCCAGACTTCCTCCTGCGAACAAGAACGATGCGAAAGGCAGATCAATGTTCATTCCAGCAGCGAGACCACTGATGATCTTGTCCAGAGTCATGTTCTTGCCATCATGTGGGATGAATCCATGGTTGGCTAGGGAGTTGAGACCAGGGCATGGAGAGCGCACATCGCCAGGGCCTGGTGGTGACCAAGTCAAGAAGTCTCGCTCTTCGAGTGCCGGGAGTGCAGACGCCGCAGCTGTCAGCAGCAAAGCGCGGAGCGCAACGAAGCCCTTGTTGGTAAACATCTCAAGCCAGCAGTACCTATTTCCTGTGAGTTTTGCTGGGGCCGGAAGCGAAATAGATGAAATAGCAAGTTGGCAGACTCGTTGTATGTCAAGTCTAGAACACTTGCTCGGTGCCTCGGCTGGTTGTTACTTTTCTTGGTTCGTGGCGCCTTCATGGTGGCCTCCAATTCGGTACAAGCGCATGAAGCTTGAAGCCGGTCGATCAAAATGGAAGCCTGCGACCAATCATTGAGAGTGTTTAGTACTGCGATTGCAGCAGCCTCCTACGCAGGTGTCTGCAACAGCATGGAATGCCAGCTATTTGCAATATGATGCCGCGGACAAGAAAGAAACTTGCTGAAAGAAGACCATGGCAAAACCACCAGAGAGCGGTACTTTCCATGCGACATGTTATT
Organism: Phaeophleospora eucalypticola; assembly: GCA_022814565.1. Classification (NCBI taxonomy): domain Eukaryota; kingdom Fungi; phylum Ascomycota; class Dothideomycetes; order Mycosphaerellales; family Mycosphaerellaceae; genus Phaeophleospora; species Phaeophleospora eucalypticola. The sequence goes on from JAKLNG010000014.1 coordinate 915,986, forward strand.
TTGGCACTCTGTCGCCGATCTGTCTCCAGAATTCGCATCGCTCACCTCTGCCGCCCTCCCAGGCATACGCATCGACCAAGCGAAAATCATTCATGAGTCCAGGCCCTTCATATTGAGTTGCATTTTGCACTGGATAGGCGATCACGTGGGCGCTGTAAGCCTCGCCGCCGGTCTCGTTCAAATTGAGCATTTGTTGATGCTCCGTGTCGTACAATGGCCAGTGGCTTGCATCGTTGGACTGCACTGATTCGTTTCCGTTTGCTAACGCGTTCGGGATCGATGGATTGCCATGTGCGATGAAGTTGCCCCAAATAGTCGTGAAAGCCTTGTAAAAGGCTGGACTGACGTTGATCGACCTTTCTCTTAGACCTTCAGCGCTGAGATCTGCGCCATGTTGGGCTGCTGGAATAGAATATTGGTATTTGAAAGCGCCTTTTCCAGAGGACGGGCTGTAAGCTTGTGCCAGCCAATACGAGGGACAGACAAAGGTTGTCTCTGAGTAGAGGTTGATTGCTCTTTGTAGTGGACCAACTGCGACAGGGCCCACGTTCACCGCTGTCGGACCATCGCAGTCCCCACAAGTCGCAAATGGTACTGTAGACTCATTTGCGGCAGGATAGTAGTTGTTGACAATCCTCTCAAAGTCTGCTGTACTGAGAAGAGGATATTCCAGCTTCAGCCAGGACTCAAAGTCGGCGTCCGTGGAGATGTTCGGTATAACGAAAGCGGCGCCCTCCATTGCATTGTTCCCGGAGAGCACACGGAGTCCGTTGACTTTGCCCGATGTAAGCTGTTTGCTCGGCCGTTCACGGATGAAGTCGCCATCAGTTACAGGGAGAAAAGCCCACGTCCCCCAAGTCCCTGAAGCTCCGACGGTAGCACTGGCGTTCTGGAGGACGTCAGAGGACGCAGCGCGAAGGCAATCAATGATTGTGATGCTTGTGTTGCCATAGCCACGCCCGGAAAAGCAGCCCGCTACATCTGCAAATGCGTAATAGGCTTGTGAAGGCTGCCAATCGTCGTAGCTGTACTGCATTGGTAAGAAAGGCGATGCCGCGATGACGTTGGAGAATAGCGTTGTTCCCAAAGTACCTCCGTAGGCCATCGCTTGCAACATCACGCTTCCACCGCCAGCAGACTCGCCAGCAATAGTCACGCGAGATTTGTCACCGCCAAACGAAGCAATGTGAGTTTGAACCCATTGAAGAGCGTAGTGTTGATCCAGCAAGCCAGCATTGGCATCGCCGAATCTGTGCACCTCGTCGCCGGAAAGAAAGCCAAAGGCACCGAGTCGGTACTGAATCACGACGCTAACGAAGATGTTTTCGTTGATGGTCGAGATGTTGCCGACATCCTGATTCCCTTGACCGCCCCCATAGCCGCCGCCATGGCTGCAAGTGTCAGCAGACATCTTCTAGTAAGCTGACGAACCACGTACATCCAGACGAAGACAGGTAGATTGCTTGCATTCGCGGGAGAGTAGATGCTCAAGAACAGACAGTCCTCGGTGCCTGTGTAGTTGTAGGCTCGTGGGAGTGGAGCTTGCGGTCCTTGAGGGCACCGTTCCGGCAAAGATGTAGCTGGCAGAACCGCTTCACGATTTGCTTTGGGAGGCTGCGGCCTTTTGAATCTGTTTTGCCCGGCAGTGGACGCCGCATACCGGACCCCTTGCCAGACGTTCTGGTTCGTGGAAGAGTTGTGGTAGCCCTGGTATACTTCGTAGCCAAGGTCGACGGTCAAATAATCAGAAGGACTGTTGGTAATGGCGACTGCCGAAACAAAAGACGCCAAGTGCGCCGCGATTAGGATGCTAAGCTTCATGGCGTAAGCTTCTCTCGATCGTGTCGACGGAGACTCGGCGAGCCCAAACAGAGGGTCTTAAATGCCACATGGTGAGTAGAGCTGCTCGGTAAGTATTATCCCGGTGCCGACTTCTATCTTGAATAGCACATCTTCTGCACTCCGCAGGATGCGAATGGACCTTATGGGACAATTCTTCCGTGCATGCATGAAAAGAGGAGGTGCGATCGCCGACAATTTGCGCTCGATTTGTGCATATTCAAAGTGCGTTGCGCACTACTCGATTGTGACGTGATAATTTCGGCGTCAGGCATGGGAGACATTGATGGAGTTGATGTTGTTGTTGAGGATTGAAGTGCGAGTAAAGAGGAGTATTTGGACTCAGCACTAGTCTCAGAACAGCTTAGCTTGGTCACATGCAGATGTCAAGGTACCTCATCTTGTGGAGTTTCTCCTCTTCTATCCATTCTCTTTATCGTCAATTTTACGGTCTCACAACAAGATCGACGTCGAACTCGTCATCTTTGACCTCGAGCAAAGACAGGTCGACGCATGATGCCACGAAGTCCTACCAAAAGCGCTGGAAGTTGCTGAAACATGAACAGGCACGGCCTCACTGTCTACCGGCAACCGATCGTCAAAGAAACTGGACACGGTACCCCAAAGATTTTCTTAACTCCTTAACCGCATTCCTACGGCCGTACTGGTGAAAAAGCTGGTTCTGCTGAGCAGAGACTCCAGCGAAGACACTTGACAAGGCCTGGCTCGTAAGAGGTATAAAGCCCGATCGTATCTGGCTGCAATGATCGCCTTTCGAGGTTTATGGAGCTGATGTCTTCTCTTACTACGTCCAACATTAGTAGCGAAAGTCGGAATGCCATTCGCAAAGCCGGTTGTGGTATCCAAAGACTGACTACGAAAGTACATTCATGCCTGTCAAAGCATGCGACATGCCCTCTTGACCTTATCTGGGATTTTATCGCAGACCTGCCTCTACGCACATCTGGCACATGGCAGACCACCGAAAAAACATAGGGCTAGGACACGGTGCCGTGCCGGGAGCGTCGTGCAGCCTGCTGAGAACCGGTAGACAGTACCCGATCAGCGCCGGTGGCATGCGAACATGACCACAGGAGTAGAGCGATCTGCGATACCAGGTGCACACTTCAGAGTTCGTGGTAAGACTGCAATGGAATAGGCTGCGCTGGGGTTGTTCGGGTATTGGTTTGTGAAGAGAGGAGCCGTGTTGTTGCAGAAGCTTGAAGAGCCAAGGGAAGTATGTTGCTACATATACTGATCCCTGTCGCTTGTGAATGCTTGGAAAGCATTTGTGAAACTGTGAAAGCTCTTCTTAATACAACATGCTGACGTATTTGACAGCAGATCTCATGATTAGACTATCCAACTGCAAGAGTGCAATAGGGGTGTGTCGAACAACCACCGTCAATATCTCCGTGCATTGCCTGAGATCTCTCTCTCTGGCGGACGAACGCATGTTACACACTCCACGGCCAGCCTTCGATGCGGAGGTGGAGCATGTGGTGCAGTTCCTGGGTTTCGAGCAATTGCATTGCTTTTTGCGGCGCAGTATTCAATCAGAGTTGGTAAAGAGCGGACGTGTCCACACGCCCAGACGATGCCGGGACTCCAAATGCACATCTCGATGCGTTTTCGTAAGTAAAGACTGAATATGCAGAAGAATTAAGGAGTTGCGATAGGGGCTGTGACCTTTTGGTGGCGAGGAGCAGGATTGCCTGAATGTTGCGGCGGCTTTATGTAGTTCATGTTTGCTGCTGTGAATGCGGATGCCACAGCGATAATATTGCAGCTATAATGATCAAATTTATGGAGTTACTGAGACACATATGACAGTCTGAAAGGCACCATGTTCAACAGCGCTTGAGATGAGTGAAAATCGTGGAAATCTTTAGCCAGCATCTTATACCTTTTCTATCATGGTAAACTTGATCGATCGACGCCGAACAACCAAGACCTATATCGATCTCACCACGTTCCATCAGAAAGCCGTCTATCTCAGCAGCAATCAGTATGTGCATCTACTCCCCAGGCACCTTCTACTCCTGCGGTCATATCCGATCTGCTCCTCGCTTCGTACGCTATTGCACTCGAATGCAGGAGATATTTGCCGAGTCTGGCGTGAGGCCCACGCCGTGTCCTCCGCCGATATCATCGCTCCGAGGAGAAGAGTACGGCAATGGATTGAAGTGCCCGTCGTGTGCGAGGCTCCCGCCAGAAATCTTGAGGAGTAGGAGGAGAAAGGCGGTGGATGATCAGATGCGCTCGTGAGTTGGAAATTATTTGAACGATGCAGCTCGGTCATTTTGTAGCGGAGTGGAACGCTCCTGCCAATCGTGTTTGCTAAAGTCATGAAATCTCAGAGTGGAAGCTGGACCTCCTATGAGGAAGCTGCGTATGCTTGCTGCCTTCTGTAATGACCTCTTCCCACCAATATCTTTTAAACATGTCTCTTCTTCGTCTCCAAAGTTTCCATAACATCCAGCATTGTATCGTTCCCATCATTGTCCAGGTCTCGTAATTCGTCTACATCGCTATTGGCATCGTTCAGTCTTCAAAGACCAGAACAGCACCACACTGCAGACCGCTGCAAGTCCGAAACAGCCACACTACATCACATCTTCCTTGCGTTGTCGAACTTCACAGACTCAAAGTATTCGAACAACCATTGTTGCCTTTGCGAAAGCGCTCTCGAAACCTCGACTAACCCAGTCGCTACGCCATGACCTTCTCATTCATACTCCCCGTCCACACTCTTCCTTCCGGAGGCACCTTCACTCCTCGAGCCACTATCAACCTCATCAGCAACTTCACCGATGCAGAGCCGGATCCCAAGAACTACGATGATGTCATTGAGATCACCTCTCCGAACATCCATTATGAAAATGCCGACCAAGAAGTTCTTTCCGCAACGGTTGAAACGATGTTGCTGCACATTCGAAGGATGAGCAGAGACGGCAAGGCAAAGAACATCTGTGTTTGGACGCAAGACTGGGAGAACGGGATACGAAAGCTCGTCGATGCCATTGAACAAATGAAAGAAAGGAATCTCCAGGGCAGGAGGTCCAGGCTGTTGCTTGATCCTGAAGGGCTCAGGAGACGGTGCTGTTCGTTCGATTCTGAAGGGTTGAAGCAATCGCTCTTGAAGAGCAATGAGAATTTGCTTGTCATGGAGGACGCACCAAGAAGGTGTGATAGTCCGTGGAAAGAGAACCAAGAGCTTGTGCCAGAGAAAGTTGGGCAATCACGACGGGACAGCCCGACAGAGCATCTCGCGACGTTTACGGCGCCGCTGTAGAATGGCGAGGAGATTGGTCGGATCAAGCCTTTCGTACCTTCGAGCGATCGACAGTCACATCTCTGCCCTTCTGGCAATGGTCACCAGGTGCCGCGAATCCTTGACGACCCGAGCATTGTCTCGATCACAACATTCAAGCCTTCCACTCCAGCTCGAAGTCTCAGCAGTGTCGAGGACTTTGAGAACGCTCCTACATCATCAAATGCGGCCTGCGAACACGAGATCTCTGCTGCGGCGTCGCCAGCAATCAACAGATCCTGGCTTGAGCTCTACAATCGCTATAACCACACCGATGACCTCCTTGACGACGTCGACTGGGAGGAGCACGAAATTTCCAGCAGAGGTGGAAATTGTGATAACGACGAAATCCCTCTCTGGCTCTCAACTTCGACCACGAACAACGCTCCGTGGCAGCCTATCCATCGACACATCGTGAAGAGATTCGCATCCTAGAAAGACTCGAAGGTGGATGCGGGGGTAAGAGAGGAGGCGGAGAGGCTTCTGGAGGGGTTCGAAACGCCAGAGAAGGGATTTAGACGTGAGAAGGTTGACTCCTACGACAAGGAGAAGGTGGCCCCTGCTTGGTATGGAGAAAATTTGGCTACGAATGCCACTCTGCCTCCCCGGAAACTGAGAACCCCTCTCCGCGAAGTGCTACCTGGACACCCAAGATTTTCTGAGCCAGCGAGCGCTCTCAAAACCAACACTTCTGACTACTCTCCTGCGCAAGTCAACTACGCAAGCACAATTTGGACAGCGTACCAAAGTGCTGGGCTCGAGCATAGAAGTGCGGGCTCGACGAAGGACTCTCCATGCCGAATCCTTCCAGAGGGACCTTTCAGGCTTTCCAAGGCGAGAACACTAAGTGAATCGAGATACCGTGATCTTTGGCGTCAAATGGGAGGGCCTGCTCTTGTTGCTTTGAATGCGAAGATGATGAGTCGCAGTGTTAGAAAGTGCGGACGTCCGATGCGTGAGTTGATGAAGGGATCGGTGGCTGAGAAGAGAGGAAAAAAGGCGGTGGCTCATTCAGTCATTGGCCAGGAGAGAAAACGCCGTGCGAAGGAGGGATTTTGTGTTATGCGATAAGGCTCGCTGAATGATGCTGTCGTTGGATGTAGCAGATCTTTCCTTTTTGAAAATATTGGATTGTTCAACACTATCGAATCTTGTACAGACACGGCTTGAGAGTTTTCGCCTCATCGTCGGTCGGCACATCATCATCGTTCTCTTCCAAGAACTTGGCTTTCGACTTCTTGAACCTCTCGCCTTGTTGCTGCTTGCCCGGACTTTCACTCTCATCCGGCTTGTTCTTCCCCTTCGTCGGAGTCGCGGCTTTGACGAATTCCATCTTGACGAACATCTTGTTGCTCAAGTCGATACTGCTTTCCCCATTTTTCAACAAGAATCCTCTGCGCTTCAGAACTTCCACGAATGCAGACACGTCCGTCTCTTGGTTGTTCTTCCCCTCCTCCACGCCATCTACCTCCACCGCGAGCGCTCGCTGCTCATCGACGACTTCCTGCTCGGCGGACTTGGCATCTTGGGCTTTCTTGATCGCCGCTTGACGCCGTTTCCCGCCGACACTGTGCTCGACTGGTTTGCGAGTTTTGGAATTCGAAACACGACCGAAGCGAGATTTGATCTCTGCAATCCAGAGTTCGCCTTTCCAATGCAGGATCCTGTATGCTTCTTCGATGAAGGAGATCCAGTTTGACCCCATGAGTGCGAGGCAGAAGATTGCGACGTTGATGGAGTTGGGGGGAGTAGGAAGGGCGGAGATGTCGGCTTTTGTTACCAACGAGGATGGAGAATGCAGGTCGTAGGAGAGGACTTTGCATTGCAGGGTTTGTAAGTCGTTGGAGGATTTGAGGGTAGAGGCCAGCCGGGCGTCGCCGCAGCCTAGGTCGGCAATTGTGCAGGTTCCTTGAGTGCGTGGGAGGGCGAGCGAGCGGTCGTCTGAAGATGATACGTCGGGTTTGTGACCTTTTCCTTTGAAGACTTTCTTTTGCGATTGCAGACGAACGCTGCCACGGGAGCGTATTGTGGCGATGAAGTTGTCGACTGGATTTTCGGGCCAGACGGCGACCTGTTGGCGAAAGCCGGAGTGGTAGTCCTCGAACATTTCTGGGTTGGTGGTGAAGAGATCGAGGGCTTTGGTGGAGTCTTCGGTGTAGAGGGTCTGGTTGAGATGGCGGAAGCGGGCTGAGACGAGCTTTTGTCGCATGGCTGCTTGCATGGGCGTGAGCTTTGCGCCTGCGGGCATCGGAGGAACTGGTGGAGGAGCGTCTTGTTTGGCTGAAGGCTGGGGAGCATCAGTTGCATTCTCCTTCCCCTCCCCATCTTGTTGCTTGTCCTTCTTCTTCCGTCGCTTATTCTTCTTCTCCGGCTTGTCCTCTGTTGTAGCAGCCTCTTTCACTTCCTTCTCGACTGGCGCTCCACCCTCAGTCTGCTCGTCCTTCTCGTCAGAAACGGCATCTCGAGGTTGCCATTTAGACTCTCCCATCGGCGCGTAGTTTGCATTCTCCTCGGCCAACTTCTGTCGCTTCTTCTCCTTCTTCAGCTTCTTTTTCTTGCTCTCTTGGTGCTCTCCATCTCTCTTGCGCTTCTTCTTGCCGTCGCCATTCTCGTTGATCGCATTGCTCTTGAAAACTTCTGTCTGAGGCTTCAGACTGCTGGCATCGACATTCCAGCCTTTGACGGCGAACATGATGGTGTATGTACGGAATTCGAAGACGGAAAATAAATTCCAATCGAGGTCGCGATAAGCTTCAGAGCTGGGAGCGGACAGTCCCGAGATAGATACCTGAGGCTATCAAGAAAGGGCTGCCTCAGGCTGCAATACATCCCACCTTCCCCGTTGACGGACTGACGTCGCGCCTTCCTTGAACCCTCAACTCAACGTCTCAGGAAACAGCGACGGCGCCTTTTCACGTCTTAGATAATGGAGAAAGTTACGTGTTCCTCAAGGTCGGCATCCTCCACATGACACTCTCTCCCCTGTTGCTGCAGCTGTCTGCGCTCGTGCTGCTCCTCACCGCCGTTTGCACTGTCTATCCGCCGGTATTGAACGTAATCAACATGTCCAAATTCTCCGACTTTGTGCAGGACGTCAAGAACGCTCCCAGTCAGGCCCGCGAGTACTTCCACCAACACTCGTCAACTGGCGCTCCCTCGACGGTATACCCAGGCAACGCACCCAACCAACAACCACCTCCTCTCCCTGCACAGCCGCCAATTCCTCAGCGTACTGTCCCCGCACCCGCAATGGCTTCACCTCCCGGCGACTACCCGCGTCCCGACTTTGTGCGGAATGCATTGCACTGGGAGAGCCTGAACGGGCCATGGGATTTCCTGTACGACGACGACGATGCCGGAGCGTTGTACTCCTGGCAGACGAGCGGTCTTCCCTCACACGCACCTTCTGGTCAGGGCAAGCCCAATGGCAAGCGCACCATCCAGGTCCCCTTTGTTTTCCAGTCGCCCGCCTCAGGCATCAACGAGCAGAGCGTGCACCAGGTGCTGTGGTATGAGCGCCAGATCGAGGACTTGCGCAACTCCGAAGAGAAGTCCGAGGGATGGCGCCTGTTGCTGCGTTTCGGCGCCGTCGACTACCACGCCAAGGTCTGGCTGGACGGCCATTTCGTCGGCGAGCACACGGGCGGCCATGTCCCATTTGATCTCGATCTTACTGATGCTCTTTCAATGAGCGCCAAGTCTCCCAATCGCTTGACCGTTCGTGTCTTTGATTCGGCCTATGACCTGGCTCAGCCGCGTGGCAAGCAATACTGGGGTCCAGAGTGAGTACCATATTTCTTATTCTTCTTGGACTTGTCTAACTCCATTCAGGCCCGAAGACATCTTCTACACGCCCTCCTCCGGTATCTGGCAGAACGTCTGGCTTGAGAGTGTCCCGCCCGCCCGCATTGTCGATGGCAGCTACGGCACTATTCTCTTCTCTAACGACATCCAAAAAGGTGTCTTGGATGCCCGTGTCTGCACTGCCGGTCGTCGAGTTGGACAGCCGCTTTCTATTGAGGTTCAGTCCAGCATCGGTGGTGTTGTCGTAGGCACCGCTCGCAAGGAACTCGCACGAGATGAAGACTTTGTCCGTCTCAACGAAGTCAACATGCGTCTTTCCAAGGAGCACGTGGACATGTTGCCTCCAGAGTTCAAGCAGACCGCCCCACTCAACGACGACCGCTGCTGGCGCAACGGTCTCGCTCTGTGGTCTCCCGAGTGCCCATTCCTCTACGATGTCAACATTCGCCTGATTTCAGCGGAGAATCGCATCGTTGACGAAGTCCGCACCACCACCGGTATGCGCTCTCTCAACTGGCACGCCGGCGATGGCACGTTCCGCCTCAACGGTCGTCCATACTTCCAGGCTCTACTGCTTGATCAAGGCTACTGGCCAGAGACTCTCATGACGCCACCCAACGGAGAAGCTCTGAAGAAGGACATCATCCTGTCCAAAGCCATGGGTATTAACGGCTGCCGCAAGCACCAAAAGGTTGAAGATCCCATCTTCTTCTACTGGGCTGACCGCCTCGGCTTCCTCGTCTGGGGCGAAATGGCCTCACCCTACCACTTCAGCATGGAAATGACCAAGCGCTTCGACCAGGAGTGGATGGAGATGGTCAAGCGAGACTGCAACCACCCTTCGATCATTACATGGACTCCGATCAACGAATCCTGGGGCTACGGCAACCTCGGCGGCGACAAGCGCCAGCGTGACCATGTTCGCTCTCTCTACTACCGCACCAAGACCTACGACCCGACTCGCCCCATCAACGACAATTGCGGCTGGGAGCACGTCCAAACAGACCTCTCCACATTCCATGACTATGCCGACGCCCCTGGAATGGCGGAGCGCTGCCGTAGTCTCGACAAGATCTTCCACTCCGGCCGTTCCATGTGGCTCGGCCCGATCTATGGTCCTAACGGTGTCGAAGACGAAGGCTCCCGCCACACTCGCGGTGCGCCTGTCATGAACACTGAAATGGGTGGCGTGAACATTGCCGTTAAGAATGACGACTCTCGCAAGGGCAACTGGGGCTACACCACGGCCGCAGATTCCCAGGATCTGCTGAAGCGGATTGAGAACCTGCTCATGGCTACAGTGAAGGAGGGCCACCTCTGCACCTTTGTTTGGACGCAGTTCTGCGACATTGAACAGGAGCAGAATGGCCTTTACACATACAAGAGAGAGGAAAAGCTGCCGGCACAGCAGATGAAGGCTTTGCTGGACCGAGTGCAGGGAGTGTATTTTGAGAAGCTGGCTTCTAAGCACTGAGGACAATCGTCTCTTTGATTGGGCGCATCCTAGAGCTCAGGATGATGAGGGGAAGAGCTCTTCTCGGAGTGGCTGGTCCACTGCTGCTGATATCAAAGCCTGGTGAACATAGGATATAGATAAAAGCGTGTATAGACTTTGTGATGCTCAAATTCTTGGGACGATAGCTGCCGGATATGATTTAGAAAAAGTGTAAAAGTGCTTCGCATTCAATATGATCGGCCCTGCGGCCTTGCAACTTCTTCTCATTGCCTTCATCTCTGCCCGTCTGGAGGAGGTCGGATGATATCTTCCTCTCCCACGCTCCCGCCTCCCTCGTGCAGCACGATAGCTTCCCTTCTTCTCCTTCTTCTCCTTTCCTCATCTTCATCCCCCCTCTGCAGCACCTCCGCACTCACCCTCCCACCCCTCCCGCTCACCGGAATCTCCAACTCCTCATCAATCCGACTCACAATCCTATCCACCGCCGCATCCACATATCCAGGCCGCTCATCCCAATTCTCATCAGAATTCAACCTCGGATTGTACGGCTCCTCCCACTGCAACAGCACATCCTGCTCCATCTGCTGCCTTCCCTCGTACCCCGGCGTCACTTCCTCGTCCCATTCTTCCAAGTATCGGACTGCTTGCTGCGCACGTCGGCGGACTATTGGTTTTGTGGAGTTGAGATCTGCTTCGAGGATTTCGGTTGCGTTGGGGAGGGCCGCGAACCGTCGGATTAGAATTCCGCGGGCGGCGGTGGAGATTCGAGGGTTGGGAGATGTGCTGAGTGTGCCTAGGGTTGTGAGAGAGATTGCTGGAGAACTTGTTAGTGAGAAGCAGAAGGTGAAGGAGATGATAGGCCTACTGTCTTCAGGGAATTTGGTTTCCTCTTCGTCGGGGTCTTGTTTGTCGAGTGGGAGCTGGGTTATGTTGACAATGTCGGAAATGGCATACTTGATCCCTTTCACGGCGATGAAGATTGCGATTCCGACGCCGAGCCAGAGCCAGCGGTCGGATATTGTGTGGGCCATGTTCGCGACATTCTGTGCGTTTGCGTTACATTGTCCTCGTTACTGCAGACGGAGGAAGGTTGTGTGGTGAGTGAGTGAAGTGAAAGCTGGTGAGCCACAGCGGTTAGATCCGCCGAATAAGCTTAACGCCACACTTCGGTATCCTCGAAAAAAGTTCAGATGCATCTTCCATTCTCGCCTCATCCTTTCCTTTTCGCACTTCTTTGTCGTCACCATGCCGGCGTCGCAGCTCAAGCGACTGAAAAGCTCGCTTCGAGAGCAGGGCGTTACCGGCCCGCAGAAATCAAAAAAGCAGAAGAAGCAGCAGTCCTCGCAGAAGACTTCCTCCGATCGCAACCAGCGCCATGCCGCTCTCCAGCAAATCCGCGACTCTTTCAATCCTTTCGAGCTCAAGGCTTCCAACTCTCGACCGGAGAAATTCAAGTCGGCGTCCGCGAATGGCGGAAGTGGGAAGTACAAGGAGGTCTTGCACCGACCTGGCGTTACGAAGAGCGCCGGTGAGGAGATGCGACGGAATACTCTGCTGCCGGAGATGAGGAGAAGGAATAAAGTCGGCGGCGTTGTCGATCGCAGGATTGGCGAGGGAGACGTAGACATGACGCCTGAGGATCGCGCTGTACAGCGATTCGCGCGGGAGAAAGAGAGGAAGGCCAAGGGGAGAAGCATGTTCGATTTGGAAGGGAGTGACGATGACGGCGCAGGAGGAGGTTTTGGACTCACGCACGGCGGGAGACGGCTGGATGACTTGGAGGCGGACGATTTCGGGGATATGTCGGGTGGTGATGAGAGTGAGGATGATGGGGAGCTCCTGACGCGGAAGAGGAGGCGGTCGGATGCAGAAGAGGAAGATGAGGAGGAAGAAAGTGATAATGATGCGGCAGAAGAGCAGCCGGAGCGGAAGAAGACCAAGACTGAGGTCATGAAGGAGGTCATTGCCAAGTCAAAGTTGCACAAGTACGAGCGGCAAAAGGCAAAGGAAGACGACGATGACTTGCGCATGGAGCTGGATCAGGACTTTGATCAAATTCTGGGTATTTTGCAAGGCGCAAAACGGCCACAAGCACCTCCAAAGCCGGAGCCGAAACCAGCAACGACAAGCTCGGGACCTGTCATCAACCCCGACCGACAACGGCTGCTGGATGGTATGGATCGCAGCAAAGTGGACAAAGAATACGACGTGCGATTGAAGCAGCTCGCGAATGATGCACGTGCGAAGCCTTCGGAACGATCGAAGACGGCTGAGGAGAAAGCGCAAGAAGAAGTCAAGCGACTGCAGGAGCTGGAAGTGAAGAGACAGAAGCGCATGCGTGGCGAAGACGTTTCTGATGATGAGGCCCCCAAGGATGATGCTGAGCCTGGAGCGGATGAAGACATCGTTGATCAGGCTGCTGAGTTTGGCTTCACCAACTCTAATGCGCAGCCGAAGCATAAGAGCGAGCAACTCGTTCTGGACGATGAAGACGAATTCGCACTGGACGATAATCTTGTGGCGAGCGAGGATGAGATTGAGGATGTGGAGCTTAGTGATGATGAGCAGAGCGATGAGGAGGAAAAGGACAGTGATGCAGGTGCAAGAGTACCACTGCAGAACGAGGAAGATGAGTTTGTGAAGGACATTCTCGGCGAAGATGTTGCAGCTGCCTCCACGGGCGCCAACAACACCAGCTTGGGTGAACGGGGTGCTGCATCAAAAGTTGCGTTCACTTATCCGTGTCCGCGGTCTCATGAAGAGCTGCTGGATATCGTGAAGGGAATGCCCGTCGAACAGCTAACAACTGTTATCCAGCGCATCCGAGCGTTATACCATCCCTCGCTCTCAGCCTCCAACAAGGAATCTATGGCCGACTTCTCCTGTGCGCTGGTCGACCACCTGGCGTACATGGGCATTGAAAAGCAATCCATGGCAGTGGCCGAGCAGCTCATCCGACACTTGCACTCTCTTTCAAGGACTTACCCAACTCAGATTGGCGAGCAATTCCGCAAACTTCTAGGCGACTTCCACGAACGCGGTCAGCCTACGGCCGGAGACTTGCTCATTCTCACCGCCATAGGCTCCGTCTACCCCACGAGTGATCATTGGCATCAGGTCGTCACCCCGGCTACGACCGTCATGGCTCGCTGGCTCGGTCTCAACGCGCCTACTCCAGGAAAGCAACCGGATCAACGAGCCTTAACGACTGGCGCCTTCATTGTCGGCCTTAGCATCAAGTATCAGGCTCTGAGCAAGCGATACATTCCCGAAGCTGTCCGATTCACCTACCGCGCTCTCTCCGGCAAAGGCCTACAGAAGTCAACCTTGGCTCCCCACCTCGCCAACCTCTCCGCCATGGCCGAGCTCTGGAAAGACAAATTAGCCTTCACTGAGATCTTCGCCCCAGCACTCCCTATTCTCAAGTCCCTCTCCGCTAAGAAGGAACTCCAAACCCTCAACATCCTCCTCCAACAATCCCGCCTCCGCCGTCGTCCCCTCGAACTCCACCACCACCGCAAACTCGCCATCCGCACCAGCGTTCCCAAATTCGAAGAGAACTTCAACCCCGACAAGCACTACGATCCCGACAAGGAGCGCAGCGATGCGAAGAAGATCCAGAAGGAGTTCAAGCGTGAGCGGAAAGGTGCTTTGCGTGAACTTCGCAAGGATGCGAACTTCATTGCCCGGGAGCAGTTGCGGGATAAGAGGGAGAGGGATGCGGAGCATGAGAGGAAGGAGAGGAGGCTTATTGCGGAGATTAATGCGGAAGAGGGCAGGGAGGCGAATGAGTATCAGAGGGAGGTTGCGAAGAGGCAGAGGATGAAGAAGAGGTAGACGGTACGAGTACGTGCGACGATGGTTGGCGTCGGAGAACTACTTCTTGCAAATCTGGAATGGAATTTCGATGTCGCCTTTCAGCTGTCTCGGTCTCGATTCGCTGGCCCCAGCTGTTCGAATATCAAGGGCGGCCTCTTGCTGTCTGCCCAGGCTGCTGCCTAAGCCGAGTGTCACAAGTCTCCTGCAAAGCTGCAGCGTCTCTGCATTGTCGAGGACAACACTTCACGTCTGCACTGACCAACACTGAGCTGGCCATGTCTCATTGCCCGCCTCATCAATCACAACTGGCTACTATCTGGCACTCTAGATTGAAGGCAACGAGAGATGCCTGGCCATGAAACGGCTTGCACCAAGCGAGCTGTGCCACATCGACCCATCATCTAGCCAAGCCAGGCATGATCGAGGGTATAAGTGCTTCTCTTCGCTCCAAGGACTTCTGTGGAATGCAAAGCCGCCACTTTCTTCGACTTACGAAAAGTGGAAATCTCTGGGGTTTCTTGCACTCTTAGAAACAACGCTCGTCCCCTCCGCTTAGCAAGCCGAAATGATAAGCTCAGGTATTGCACGCCCGATGGCTCTACTCAATTTCATTATCATTGACTGACCGTGCGACTGTGCAGACGACTACCACCCATACTCGCGGCAAATCTTCTTCCAGGCTCAAGACTGCACTTTATCCGAAGAAATCGCACTTCTCGCAACCGGAACAAGTGTCGACATGGTTTCACCTCATGCTGTCGAGAAACTAGGGCTGGCGCCAGAACCCCTGGATCTCCCCCTGCCCATCTCATCGAGGATTGCAGACGCAAAGTATGTAGCCACAAGCGTTGTGCGCTTTAAGTTTTCGCTCGAGCAGGATGGCGAGACACACGAGCGTAAATTCTACCTGCTGCCCTACCTTGACGATTCCCGCCAGCACGTCGTGCTCGGAGTCTATACGATGAATGAACTCGGCATGATCCCTTCTTGGCCTGGGCCTTTAAAAAGGCCCGAGATAGAGGAGTCGAGCATCGGATGATATTGAGGTATTCTTCCGAAGGACCTACTCGAAGTACTTTGGGCTAGCTTCCTCCCTATATAAGTACTTGGCTTAAGTCCGAATGCCGCACATCAACCCGCCCAGTGCGTAGAGGCGAAAGTGCATTGTTGCAGTACCGGTATATGCTGGAGGCAAGGGGGCTCTAGTGCAAGATAGACAACAGAATCAAACCTTGGAGCAGAAAATCAGCAGCGGCATGCTTTGAGATTCTTAAACTATCTGAGCGGGAGCTATCGACGCTGATACTACCAATCAATGATGACCTGGCGTCGCCAAAGCTGGAGAATTGTGATCACAAGTATATCTTGTTCTCGAGTTCTGCCTCACACTTCAGGTGCTGCAAGGTGCTGCAAACATCTCCTCCAAAGAAAAAGGGTCCAACATCAAAACGCCCCCAAAAGATCTTTAGAAACCGCTGTAGCCGAAGTACATTGACGGCTACTTGCTGCCCAAGCTGAGTTGTCCAGATATCACGTGGATATGCAAGCCTCCTGCAATGTTGCGGCGGCTCTGCATTCGCGAGGACAGCAAGCCCACCTCTACGCTGACCACCTTCATCTGACCCCATCAACACCATTGGATGTCTTATTACGATCGGATGTCAAGCCAACCAAGATGATTCTTGAGTCGGGCTGCTTGCATGAAGGCAACTGCGACTGCCACGTCGAGTTGTGCTCCATCCGAACCGAGCCTGATCGATGAAGTATTTCATCAGCTTTTACCTACTGGAATTCAATCGTTGTTTCCTCGAGAAACAGCAGTCGGCTCGAAAACATGGTGCAACATCATCTTACAAAGCCCGTTAGTCGCACGGTTGCTCCCCGCGGACAGCAGCGCAGACAGAGGTAGTTCTCCAATACCGTCTTGGTCATTGCTCACTCATTGAGTCGATTTCAGCAGTGTCCAGATGCCGCAGTCGCTTCCTAGCGGCCAACAAACGTTTGCGAGGGGACAGAGCAGCCGTGATCAGTATATCATTGCAGGTCAAAGCCACAACAACAGTGATGATAGTGAGGAGGATGATGATGAGGAGGAGGAGGAGGAGGAAGAAAGTACTAGCGAGGAGGACAGCGACAATGGAGATGGTGATTCCCGGAGTCGACGAGTGACTACCGCTCCCACTACGAATGATAGGTATTTCGCCGCACCTCCCAGGTCCTACACTTTTCCTGCGGCAAACAACACCCAGACCGCTATACAGACTCAGCCACGACAGATTACCACTGCCCTGGTGAGCGGAAGAAATACTGCCCAGAATACATACCAGCAGATGCAGAAACCTAGTGCCTCGTCGAGTAAAGCCCCGGAGTCCGCATATGGGTCCAAGTCCGAGACCGCTCTCAGCACTGGCCTGGTTGTCGAAATCAACACGACATACGGAGCCATCTCGGGATCTACATACCGATTCGTGCTTGTTGGAACTTGGAATCTGTATCTCGTCGCCTTGCCGCTAACAAATGGCCGGGCTCAGCCTGCTCGGGGCGTGGATGGATTGTACACCCGGCCTGCAATTGCATACGCTTCTGCTGATGGCAAACCACGCAACACTCGGGATACTGACAATCTTCTCGTCATTCTGCTTGATTCGAGGGCCGCTAGAGAGCCACAGAGTCTCACGATCAACTTTGGTGAGCCGCACTACATCGATCCAGCAACCCAGCGTCGGCGCCTGGGTGTTGTACCAGATGTGTCGAACCTCACGACAACATTCCATGCTTCTCAGAGGTTTCGTTTCAATTTGGAGTCTCGCCAACAAGTCTTGGCTCAGACAGGCCAAGTTGCTATCGCCCCGTCGAATCGCCCAAGTATGCAGCCTGAAGAAACTTCAACTTGGGCCGATGAATCTGACTGAGTCATTAGGAGCTGAGCATCCAAGCTTGAAACCAATATTTTTTCATGTTGGTTCTCGGAAGGCTGCGTTCCCGGACGCAGTTGCTCTCTTCGACAGCGGATCGACTTGTGATGTTGTTGGTCCTTCAACGGTGCAGAAACTTGGTCTGCGACCTACTCCTCTGCGGAAGTCAAGGACTGTCGAGTTCGCCAACGGGACTCGAACTCTTGTGTCCAGCTTAGTGGAGATGAACTTCTCTCTGGAGCCGGATGGCAAAATACACAAGCGAGACTTTTACCTGCTGCCTTCCGTCGATAGTCTTGGCTGGCAGGCGATCCTGGGAGCGCACACTCTCTCCGACCTGGGAAAGTTGGGCTTTGGCGTTGTCCGACCAGACACAGAGAGGCTGATCGTCAACGTCCAATATTGGTTGAAGCAAGACACCCCAGGTACGTCTGACATCGGCTTTTGGGTCTTTCGACCCACTGCTTACCATCACACAGAGGAGAAGATCGATACCGAGCGACGCGAGCGTGAAGCAAGAGCGGAGGACGCAAAGCGTGAACAGGAGAGGGACGCTCGAGAGCGGGAAAGACTTCGTAAGACGAGAGACAGTAACGGAAAGAGACGGGATGATTCTTCTGCGAACAATAGCCCTTAGTAGAAGAGGCAGTCTGTATTCAGCAGTATTCTCCTAGCTAACGATTGGTGCTGGTGCTACCAATAAAGACTACTTGAACGGCAGCGAATCTATCGTTTCATCAGCATTGAAACTATTTCCAGACTTGATCGGGAGCTACTCACGCTGCTGTCGCCGCGAATATCTCAGCAGGTCTCGCAATGGTCGCTACAGCGACTGACGCGGAGAAAAGGAGCGACATAGCCATCGCAACGAATATTCGGGCCAGCGTACTTGGAACAAAATATAGGATGAGGATGGCCAATGAAGGGATGAGTGCTGAAGTCATTACCGCGGTAGTTTGTGCGGTTCTGAGAAACAGTGCGTCCGGCGTGATGGCACGGCCTATTTCCTCGCTTCCCGGAATTGCGGACTGGAGGTCTTATCAGCGACTGTCTTGCAATTGCGGTGGTGAAGGGCTTTGACCTTTTTATAAATACCAATACGAGCAGCCCACGGCACGATCTCTTCGGCTAGCCATGCGATGAAGTTATCGAACTTTCTTTCAGAAACTGTCACGATGTCTGGCGCTTCTTGTTCCAAGAAAGGTCGATGCTCACGGCCTTGCAGGAAAAAATCCCCGCCGTCTTTCTTCGCAAGCCATTGACGAAGAAATCTGGAATCGTGTTTCCGTGGTGCTGGCAGGTCCCATATTCTGGCTTGTTGGAGAAGTGCTTCATCTGTTCAGGCCTTGTCAGCTGCAGATATCAAAGAAAAGGCGTTGTGGTGGTTCAGTTACTGTATTCTTTGAGCTTCTCGCGGATCCGGAGAATCAATTTCCATTGCTCGCTCGGACGACCCTCCTCAGCAGCATCGATCATCCCTTCGATATTTCGACTGTAATTTAGGCCTTCCTCATCGTCGAAATCTGCGATGACATGCAGTCTTGCTTCAAGATCGAGCAACTCGGCCTGCTGGATCAGCAAGCTGTGAGCGTTCAGCTCTGCAAATCGTTTGAACTGAGCATAGCCTCTCTCCGGCGCCATCAACTCTGCTAACGCATAGTATCCGGTTTTCCTCGGCTTTACACTTGATCTTAAGCTTGGTGCATGTTGTGACGGTGGTAAACTTGACTGTGTGGCTGTAGCCGCCGAAGCGTTGGTTTGTTGAGCGTTCACCGTCGCCATGAATCCTGGCGTTCTACTCTGATGGAGTCAATTCTGACTTCGGCACTGCGTATCCGCCGCTAATTTATCTCCCAGCCTTGTGAAAGAAGAAGAATGCCCAGTGGCGCCTGCTCGAAGCGACAGCCTTGCATGCCGCCAGCACAGCAGCGGGGCGTGTTTGCCTTCATGCAGCCACAGCTGTTGTGCAACATCGCTTAAACAGCATCGCGACTACCCGAACAGTGAGGCTGCCGAGCTCATGAAGTTGAGTGAAGTGCAGCATGGTTGCGTAAGATATAGTTACAAAACATCTTACAAACATCTTGCACAGGCATCGCATCTACGACAACGGGTTGCTCGACCCCCTTTTCAATCTTGGAAGCACTCGGATCGCCTGCTGTATACCATGCGCCATGCACTGGTGGCACCGGTGACACAAAGCTACAACAACGATCCATAGCTCCATAAACATGTCTTTGCTGCAGCTATCGCAACATGACGAGGGAACAACGACGCTGCGAGCTAACAACCACACAAAGGTCATCGCTCAGGGGTCGACAAGTCTTCAAGCCTCGGACAGATGCTTGACCTTGTACCTGTCGCACGCTATGCAATCCGCAATCCCACGACAAGAGACGGAAGAACAGAATGAGGAAGCAGTTCTGGCTCTTTGTCGGGCCGTGCGCTAATATGCAGGCATACTGCACGGCTGTGGCCTTGCGGCCCAAGAACTGCGGTCTTTGATCTCTGAGGCTGATGATGGCTTTCCAACCACCTTCTTGATTAGAGAAGTGCGGAGCTTAGCGTACCACGGATACCATGTCTCATGCAGCTCAGTAGAAGTCTTTCGATCGTTCGTAGCATAGCTGCACTGTGCTGAGACTCTTTTAGGAAGTTGTTCCACTACAACGCTGATCGAGACTCTGTACACTTTTGCGCTCCAACAGCATTGCCTGCAGTGTATCTTGTACCACCTGACTGGTGATCGGGACTTGAATGGTCCAGACCTTGCAATGCAGCCTAATAGAGTCTATGCACTGGATCGATCAATACACGTGGTTTGATGGAGATGTCCGGATTCATCTCTTTACTTTTTATCCATGCAGCTAGATTCAAGTCGAGGAGAGAAGCGGACTCTCATTGCTCCACTACGGTCAAGTATGGCCCGCCATGGCTTTGCTAGTACGCATCTCAACGACGATATTGCAATCTGGGCTGTCTTCCAGAACAAGCTATTGAATGTGGCTGGAGTATTGGATAGTTGCCTGGCGACGAGACTGACAAATTTGAGTTAGGAAGATACTATAAAGAGGCCTACTGACCAGAGACTTGAAGTTGACAGCGAACAAGCAACTTCCAACGATACACCAGCCGAAAGACATATCCACGCTCGCCAGAAGCAATCCAAAAGCTACACAACCTGTCGACCATCCTTCTCCTTGCCTCCGGCATCATTGGTCTGGCTCTCGCCAATCCAGTTGACTTGTCTTCGCGAAATGTCAATTCCTTGTATGCAGCCCTTTCTCCGCCTCAACACTCGAAACATACTAACATCCTCTCCAGCCCCTCTATCCTCGACAAGCGTGACGACATCTCCTGCCCAAGCATGAACGGCACCACCGTCATCTCCAACGGCAAATCCTTCATCGTCGAATGCGGCATCGACCACGCAGGCGGCGACTTGCCCAACCAACCAGTCCACGTATCCGGCCTGGCTGGATGTGTCAAGACCTGCGCTGATACGCCGGATTGTGTCGACTTTACGCTCTCTGGATCGGCTTGCTACATGAAGGGAAGTGTTGGACCAAATGTCTACGGCGGTGCCAATGGGGCTAGATTGCTGGGGGTTGAGGATGGTGTTGTGTACTTGACCTGCGGAACTGTTGGATGAAAGCAAGATCTTTCAAGGTATCGGAATGGCGAGAAGGGGTTCAGAGGCGTGATTACGAGATTTAGTATTCGTGTTCCCAACGAGAGCAAACGTCGTTGTTGGTATGACTCTTTCACCGTTACTTCTTGTTGTGCCTTGACCACATGTCTCTTAGTTGGCTTACCTTCAACAACACAAAATGCACATACTCGTCTGCGAACATAGACCCAGACCAACGATGAGGGACGGAGTGTACAGACTTTGTCTCGAGATGATCTGGGTGGTGTAGTTAATTGAGGTGATTAAAAGTGACATCGTGGAGGATTGCGGAAGTAAAGTCTTGACAACGACTGTCTTTTCACTGACTCATTATAACGACCGTGTTAGGGACATGCCGGCTTGTATCAAGACAGCATCATCACCATCGCGTCATGCGTCTCAAGCGATAATACCCAACCCCGAAGCCCCATACACAAGATTCCTTGGATTGACATGGTAATGATTATCAACTGGTCGATAGAAAGGACTGTACTGTCCCGCAAACCCATTGACAAGGCCTTGAATTCCTTGAGGAACGTAGCTGCGATAATCGTAAGGGTTGATTCCAGCGGGCCAGCCGAGCTGCTGGACGGCTTCGCCGCGAGGTTGGAGGCTCTGGATGAACAGAGATTAGCTCGTGCGTGAAGGTTGAATGGAAGAAGCTGGGGAGAGGTCATACCATTTCTCTAGTTCTAATGTCGGGAAATGGCAAAGGCGCGCTCGAAGCGAATCCAGAGGCGGCCATCAAGACGGCAATGATTTGGGCGATTTTCGTCTGCATGATGATCTGAAGGGTTGAATGTTTCTTCGTGAGACCGTGAATTATGTATGAGCCTCGTTGCGTCGTGTCTTCCTTGCTTCGTCAAGTCGCTGCTGCTGATCAATCGTTCGATGACAGCGTCGTCAGCCATCTTATGTATTCGCCAAAGTCTTGACAATCTCTATACTGCATAGATCCTGCTCGGCACTGGTTCTGCTCTTGCATACACAAGCCAACATTTCGAATCAGAGTACTGACAGGGTCATGGACTCTGCTGGTGTCCTAGCTTGAAAGTCGGAAGCGTCGTATCCGGCATTTCGCAAGAGGGTCAAAGTCAATGTTATGCAAAAGAGACTTGGGCTTAGAAATGTTCAGGAGACCACACTTACCCTTTTTGGAAAGACCTTAGAAAACACTGTCCACAGGAGGTAGCCGCTGTGAGGCTCAGACAACCTTACCAAGCTTGGTGAACATAGCAAGGAAGATGCCTTGGAAAGCAAAGCCCAGCCGACGGCCCTTCGGCCCCATCTAACTTCAGCTTTGAAGGAAGAGTCTTCGCCTGGAAATAGAAAACCGTTCTCGCAGGGTAGCCGTGGCCTTTTCCCAAAAGCACGTCTCTCTTGATTTTGTTAGGCGGCTGATATCTTGCCGTGGACGATAGAGCGCCAACAATGTCGTCCTGAGGATGGAAAAAATCATTTGGGCTTCCAACGTTGAAATGCGAAAAGTGCAATCGAAGGGAGCTTGGTTTCGTATTACTGTCGCTATGCCCAAACACCCACCAGCGCCATCAACAGAGCACCAGCGACCACGGCACCGCAGGCCTGTAACCGCCGCTTTCCCCGCAAGTCTTGGTAGCTCTGGTCTGACAAAAAGTCCTCTGCAAGAAGCTGGACGAGTCCGGCGTAGAGCAGTAAGCCGCTGGATATGGCGTTCATGATGCCAACCATGAGAAGTCCGAATTGACTCGCGGGATCGTATAGCCCTTGCACACCGAGTCCGATTGCCTGACCAATAGGCGTGGTGATACCGTACATCACGCACATCAACCAGGGTCTCATAGATCCTGCATTGGCAAAAGTGGAGATTGAAGCAATTCGAGATCCCAACGCAAGGCCTTCGAAGGTTTGGTGGAAGGATATGGCGATCAAGAGGACGACGAAGGCGCTCCCGGTGCTGACTGAGACAGCCAATCCGATAAAGACGGAATGGAAGAGTATACCGGCCTCAAGCATTAGACACTGCAGGATGAGCCGCTGTTCTGTTGCGGTCGTATGTGTCGTGTGCGACGGTTCGGGTTCTCCTTGCTGATCGGCCCACGATACTTGGCGATTGCCCTTTTTGGGTCGGGAGGAGCCATTGGAATCTCCCAGATCATCATATTCATCATCCTCGGACAGCCGCCGCCGTGTCAGAGGTTGCATATCATCGTCGGCAGGATCCAGCTCATCCAACTCTAAATCTGAATCTTCTCCGTCGGGCTCCGGCGGCAATGGCTTGTTCAAGGAGCTGCTCGGACTCGCTGGCGAATCTTGGTATGGACTCCGTTGATTCGCGCTCCCAACATCTCCCTCCGCCTCCTCCTGAAGGGGCACCTGCCTGAACGAGTTGAAGCTTTCGCTCTTCCTCGGCGGTGCCGGTCTCGAATGCTCACTTCCGCCGTTTCCCTTGAGCTGTTCAAAGTCCACATGATGACTGTGTCCCGCTCCTTTCGTCGCGAAGAACATCTCAATCCCCACCACTACCAACACGCTGATCATGGCGATGAACCCAGGCATGGCAGGGTAGCCCTCCGTCCAGAACGGTGGTAGGCAGTCATCGAGAAGGTTCGTGTATGCGGTCGGGAAGAGATGTACGAATGCGGTCGCAATCAGCACTCCCGTACCGAAGTGACGACTGAGGAAAAGCGCTTGGTTCGGGACATGGAGTTTCGGGAATCGGCGGACGATGAGCGGAAAGGAGCAGGCGAGGGTCGAGAGCACGAGGATGAGGATCAGGGCGAAGACGTGGATTGGGACATTGTAGTTGCGATTCTTGGCTCCAGAGCCACACGATGGTCTTTCACCATCATTCTGTCGTCGTTGTAATTCGGCGCGGAGGAGGGAAATGGGAATGTCTTCCCATCGTGCTGTTACTGCAGGCGCATTCTGTCAGTATGAGGTTGATGATGAGTGAATGGATGAGGGTTGACATACTCTCCGCATGGGCATCGTGTGTCATCTTAAGGGGCTTGATACCAGCACCACCGCCACCCTCATCGTCTGCAAGATGTGTGGTTGGATGTTGTATTGTGTTGTGCAGTTATCAGAGGATTGAACTTGCTCAGGACCGCAATGGATTGTCGCGTCCACATCCGTCGACGGCCGCTAAATCTGGATGACTAAGCCCTTTGTCCTGACTTCACCTCTCTATTCGCGTCACCACTTCATAAAGTCACTCGATTGGCCATTTATCCTTTTTGGACGAAGCTGAAATGCTTCGCTGCTAAATGACATTGCTGCGTTTTTAAATCGAACGTATACGGCCACCGGAGGCATGGCAATATCAACTTCTCGTTGTCTGGCAGCTTTGTCCGAAGGGATTTCTGAGTGTGCACGCCTGCTGCTACGATCGAGGACTGTGGCATTTGTGGAAGCTTATTCACATGGGCACTGACGTATGGTGGAGCTTTTCGAAATCTCCAGAGCAGGTAGATTGGAATAGCTGTGGTGGAGGCGCTGGAAGACTCAATCGTAGCGCCAACGAAAGCATTGCAGAGTCAAACAACGCTCCGCCTTTGCTGACTTCGCGCGGCATCTGGTACTTTTCATTTCATGAGACTGTGAAACTTTGAAGCCACCCATGGCGATATCTCTTACCTTCCATGAGCCCTGTCGTGACTTTGAACTCCGCAAAGCGCCTCGCTTAATGCAAATCTGCCCCTTCTCATCGCTTCTTCATTTAGAACGGTCTCCGATCCGCAAATTTGTGCAAGTCCTCTTTCGTCGCAACACCCAATACAAATCTCCTCGCGGGATCCGTGACGACCGCAAAATCTTGCTTCTGGCCTGTCTCCTCGCCCTCGAAGAATGCCTCCAGCTCCAACAAAGGCGTCTCCATTGTGATCAGCTTATACTTCTTTCCTTTTCGCTTGAATCTAATCATTGCCTTATCGACATTGTCGGTTTCGCGGACTTTTTGGTCTTTGAGAAGTTGTTGGAGGTGCGGAATGGAGATGTAGCCGAGGAGAGACTTGTGCTCGGGATCGATGACGGTCAGATGGGTGTAGTCGCGTTCATACGCGGCCATGAGAGCGGAGGAGATGGGCGAGGTCGGCGAGGTGGACAACGCAGGTGGTGGATCGAGGTCTTCTACTGTCGCCTATTCGCTTTGTTAGCGTGTGGTGAATTCCTGCTGCAGGAATTGACCGACCCCTCTGTATTTGCTCGCATATGGCGAAGTGCCTGGCCGTGCTGTTGACGCCATTGTGTATGTGGATGATTGCCCAAAAGACCTGTCCAGACAGAATTGCTGCCGACTTTGTTTCTTTCTTCCAGCAAGGTGGTCGCAAACCGAATCGCGGGGAGGGAAATCTTTCAGCCGCGCATGTGACATCACGGCGCGTCTCGCGGGCAGGTGAGCTCGGTTACCGGCTGCCAGCTGACAGGAGTACGATTCCTTTGTCGTTCCTTCTTGCGACTCACTTCGATTCTGTAACTGAGCACAGAGACAGCATTGAAGGTGAGATTCTCATTCGATATTTCCTCATCTCCAGCAACGGTGTTGCGATCAAGCCACAGGATAGCCTTCTGTGAGAATGCTTTAGGATACAGCTATTCGGAGCTAAGCGCCAGAGCTAATGATCCACATCAACAGACATCCGACGGAAATGTCGCTCTTCCCGTCCATGAGCGCCTTGAGTGCGACCTTTGGCAACGCAACGCCATACGCGAAGCAGCAGTCTTCTCCGCAGAAGAAGTCCATCAGCCATCTCTATCCCTCCTGGGACGTCTCAGAAGATGCGCAGAAGAAGGCTTCCCAGTTGAGCGAAGCTGCGGCGGCCGAGTTCAGCAAGGCCTCAAATGCCGCCCAGAAGCAGGTGGGACAGATTGAGCTATACAGTCCCAAGTACTATGCGACTTGGTGAGGAAGAGTGCGGCAGCAGCCTTCGGTCTTGAGCTGATGAGATCCAGCACCTTTGGTGGTTTGATGGCCTGCGGTATCACTCATTGGGGAGTGACGCCCCTTGATCTTGTCAAATGCCGACGACAGGTTGACAGCAAGCTATATCGCGGGAACGTCGACGGCTGGAGGACCATCATCCGACAGGAAGGCTTCTCTGGAATCTACACTGGAGGTGCTCCTACTTTCTTTGGATACTCTATTCAGGGTGCTTTGAAGTACGGATGCTACGAATTCTTCAAGAAGTTCTACTCCGACATGGCTGGAGAGGAGAACGCTGCTCGGTACAAGACCTGGATCTACCTGGCTGGCTCCGCCTCTGCGGAATTCTTCGCCGACATTGGACTGTGTCCACTCGAGGCTGTCAAAGTCCGCATGCAAACGACAATGCCTCCTTTTGCGAAGGGAACGTTCGATGGAATTAGCAAGATCGTCTCAGCGGAAGGCATTGGCGGGTAAGGCTGCCACAAGACAAATATTGATCTGTTGCTGACTCGGAACAGTCTCTACAAGGGTATCACTCCTCTTTGGGGACGTCAAATCCCTTATACGATGATGAAGTTTGCCTCTTTCGAAACTATTGTCGAGATGATCTACGAACGTTTGCCTGGCCAAAAGTCCGACTATTCGAAGGGTGCTCAGACTGGTGTCGCCTTTACTGGTGGATATATCGCTGGTATCCTCTGTGCCATTATTTCACATCCAGCCGACGTCATGGTCAGCAAGTTGAACGCGAATCGTGCTCCTGGCGAGTCCTTTGGCGGTGCAACCTCACGAATCTACAAGGAAATTGGTTTTGGAGGTCTCTGGAATGGTCTGCCTGTGCGGTGAGTACTCTTTCAATCAATCCAGAAATGTTGCTGACAAACCTGCAGTATTGTGATGATCGGAACTCTTACCGGTCTGCAATGGATGATCTACGACTCCTTCAAGATCTTCATGGGCCTGCCAACTACCGGCGGTGGAGGCGAGCAGAAAAAGGAACAGAAATAATTAGTATCACATGTTTCACAGGCCACGATCGATGGAGATGCAAGCAGCAGCAATTTATGTATTATACGATGGACGAGCTACGAAACCAACTCCCAACTCTCACTTCCTCTTCCCAGTTTCGAACTTTCTCACCTCAGAATACCTTCACTCAACCACTTCAGCCAATCTTTCGAACGGCCGGGAGTTGGCCATATCATCTTCACATGAATCCTTCTGCCCAATCGCGAGCCCGAATGTTATCATATCTCGATGTCTTGGCGCATGTCATGGCCCGATCCATCTTGGACTTCACGGCTTTCAACCAACGACAACATGAGCAACTCGCCATTTGTGGCAGAGGGAGTCGTCTCGTAGCGATTCCACCCGGCCGGCGAAGCTGCGCGATGGAAGTGATAGCGGAGTGCGATCGTCTTGCGTCATATTCGTTCCAAGATATCGGAATGCTGCGCATGTGCCTGCCTCCGAACCAGGTTTGTCCTTGATTTGACTGCACTTCATCAACAATCAGATACTTGCAAGTCGCTTTATCTTACCTTTACAAATTCGTGGAAGATCTCAGCTTATTGACAAGAAGACTACTGCCAAGATGACGCAGGGTGGAGCTGGTGGTGTGCATTCTACCGGCCGTGGAGGTGAGTTCAGCTTCACATCGGATTCGGAGCAGTACGACGAGAGAACAGATTGTCGCAAGAGTCGTGAACGGATTTGCGGATCTCAAGTCCGGCCAGAAGTTCATCTCTAGCGAGGGCTCAGTACCATCCCATAGCTTCGCTGACACTGGCTTCTGCAGGCGCGGGCAACATCGGCAAAGACGACAACGTCTACATCGACGGCGACATCGTGCGCGAAGGTGTCACTGGCGAGTCCTCTGGCCCAGAATACTCAGCCGGCCGCGGCGGTGCAGGCAACATGGTGCACACCGAGCGAGCTGGCACTCCCTCCCAAGAAGTCGTCCCCGAATCCGCGACTCGAGTTCCTGGAAAAGAGTACGAGAACTTCCACACTGGACGTGGCGGGGAGGGAAACATTCATCGTGAGAAGTACGGAGGCCATTCTGGGCCTCAGAAGGAGCATGCGCATGGACACGGTGTTAGTGGGTTCGTCGAGAAGGCGAAGCATGCGGTGGGTATGGACAAGAAGGAGAAGACTCCGACTCCTGAGCCGGAGCAGAAGTGAGTGTGAAGACTTGAATGAGATGGACGGGATGATACCACTTGGAGGATAATGGCGAAGAGGACTCAAGGTTTCGTTTTTTTGGAAGGTGTACATGGTCTCTTTCGCAGAATCACTATGATTCACGCCTAGACTACTGGGTTTGCCAGTCTTCAACTTCGTTGTCAGATCCGTTCATCTTCTAGTTGCCCTGCACTGTTCCCTGCCATTGACCACAGCTGACCTCCTCGGCAGTTCCCAGTCCCAATGCAGTTCCATCGTCTCCGAACATGGCTGAGGACGCCCCCGAGTCGATGCAGAGATCGAAGTTCAAGTTGGCTCCATACTGATTCGTCCCCTCGAGGCCATTCTGCGCACACAATGGATTTCCGTCTGCAGGGCACAGGTTTGTCACTTCGACGACAATACTGTTGCCAGCGTTTGAGACTGAGTTGCCAGAGCTGTCGGTCTCGATGGTGAGTTTCCAGCATGTCCCACAGGCTGGGCCAGCGCCAGCTCCCTGAAATAGTCAGTTGGGATGAGACATTCTGAAGCATTTGGGACGCATACCGGACCAACGCCGAACTCGTTCTGGGATACAGCAGCCGAGTAGCCGGGCGAGGTGTAGTAGCCGCAGGCTGTGGTGGCAACATTGCAGTTTCCGCTGCCATTCTGGTCGCCGGAGCCGTACTGGGTGAACGAAGCTTTGTAGGAGGTGCCGTTCGAGGCTGCTTGAGCGAGGCTCGCTGCGCCGATGACGGCAAGGAGGCTTTTAGTGAAAGACATGTTGATTCAAAAGAGGGTTGAAGTCTGTCGAAAAAGTGCTTGTCTTCCGAGAGGTCTGCTGTGTCTCTTTCAATCTTTTGTACAGCTCCTCTCCTCGGAAGAATCGGCATACGGTGCAAGTCCCATGCACTTCGTCTCGTCTTTTCATCATTCGTTACATCAGAGATGTCTGCGATAGAAGAGATGGCGTGTCGTGCAGTGTTCAAGCAACCGCGAGGCCCGAGACTGGTGGTTGGTACCGACAAGCTTCGTGGGGATGGTGTCGTTTCAGATAGATTGACAGACAGGTCTCGGCAAGGACAGGGCTGAGAATCTTGTCTGCGTTGATTGATGTTGACGCGGAAGAGCAGCCGTATTCCTTTGGTCGACCCTCGAGGTCTCGATGTCGGACCCCATGGAAGCCGCGGTGTATGGGTGGTGAAACGATCTTGCAGCCTCCTACCCAGCCTGCATCCCATTCATCGCCGTGCCTCTTAGAAGCTTCCAACCCCATCCAGTCTGCCATTTCGTCCACTGCTGTGCCAGCACGAGCTCTCTCTGAGCATGGTTTAGTAACCCGGTCACTTGTTTCACCATGAGGACGTCCGCACAGCAGTCGCCAGCCGCAGAATGATTGATTCGCTTTTCTTCCGCCGGGTGTGCAATGTACACATGCGTGTCCACTATTTGCAGCCAGACTTTGGCATTTTCTCTCATGTAAGTCTCCCAGGCCGGCCAAGTTTCGCAGTCATAGTCGGATTTGCTCACGAGAGAGTGGTTTTCGCTGCTGCTGGGCCACTTTAGCAGTCGTAGAATGTTGTATTTTCCTGGATTGTCTCGGCCGTCGTGGAGCATGAATTGGCCGATAGCTGAGTCGGCTGTGAAATCTCGACGGTTCAGAGATTGTATCAGCTCACAAGACTTTCGCTCAACTGGGTGGCCTTGGACAGGCTGTTGTGCTGAGTTGTCAGTCGGTCCCGCCTCGTTGAGATCTTGTGTTCGTGCCAGAAACGGTCGCAAGCGAGGCTGATAGTGGAGCTTTGGCATTGCGGAGGTGAGCACGAAGCCGTGCTGTCGAGAACTGTAGCATCCCAAAAGCGAGGGCCTGGAGACTTAGACACTCATTTTGCAAGATGCGTTGGTAATCAGAGCTGAGCCTTCAACAGATCGCAGAGCTGAAGACGCAGAATGCTTTCCAAAACAAGTAAATTGCTTCTTCACAGTGATGCCAAGGACCTGGTTGAAGTTTGTTCTTGTGATTTGCATTTATCTCAGCAACGTCAGAAAATGCCGATTCCTTGCCGAACACACTGTCGTACGCCGCACGACGTCCTCTTCACATTCCGCCAACGCCAACGCTAAGCATCACTAAAACAGTGCATGAAAGCATGGCTCCCGTCACCGATCGGCTGCCATGGTGCCAGCGATTTGCAAGCATAGATCCAGAATAGTCAGATGCTCATCGCTGCCATCCACGAGTCGTTTGTCCGTCTCAGAGAAGCAAAGCATGATCTTGTTTTTGGCCCAGTCGCCAACAGTCTCGTTCTCCAAGACGATCTTTTCGTACAGTTGCGTTACAATCTGCGTGGCCGACCATCCTTCCGCGACCAAGTCCTCGACCGCCTGCGCAATAGGACCATACGGAGCACCAGACTTGGATTTTGGGGTCATTGCTGTAACCAAGCGATCGATGGTGCTAGTGGGAATGACGCCAGCGATCTCTTCAATAGAGCGGACAGTGACCGGTTTGGAATCGGTTGTGGAGGTAGAGTCAATGTCCATTGCGTCTCCGTCATCATCGTCTTCGGTCACGGTCTTTCGTTTTCGCTTTTTATCAGGCTTGTCCGAGCCGATCTGCACGGCGCCGACGAGTCGTGCTGCCGATTGCAAGAATGTGATGGCCTTTCGCAAGTCTCCTTCGCTGCAGCGAAGAAGAGTGTCCGTCACGCCAGACTCCAGCTTCACGTTTTCCAGCCTCGCAATGTCCTCAACGCGCTTTGCGGCGTTGCTCTCGTCCAAAGATTTGAATCGAAACTTGCTACACCGCGAAGCAAGTGGATCGATGATGCGTGTCACATAGTTGCAGACCAGGCAGAAGCGGGTGATCTTGCTG
The DNA here is from genome assembly GCA_022814565.1 of Phaeophleospora eucalypticola. Taxonomy (NCBI): domain Eukaryota; kingdom Fungi; phylum Ascomycota; class Dothideomycetes; order Mycosphaerellales; family Mycosphaerellaceae; genus Phaeophleospora; species Phaeophleospora eucalypticola. The sequence continues at coordinate 946,746 of JAKLNG010000014.1, forward strand.
TATGTCTCCATTGTCCTTCGCAGTGCTGACTGTGCATCTTGAGTCATGCTGTCGGCCTCATCGAGCACGATGATCTTGTATGGTGGGCACGGGTATTTCTTCTTGTACTCCTCTCCTGCAGGGCCGGATGGCGGATTTGAAAGCTGCATTCTCGCAAAGTCCTTCACCTTCTCCCGCACAATGCTGATACCTCTCTCGTCCGATGCGTTGAGTTCGAGTACGCGTGACTTGATCAGCTCGGGTCCGTAAAGCTGTTTCGCGAGGGCGAGGACTGTGCTGGTCTTTCCGGTTCCTGGTGGGCCGTAGAAGAGCATGTGTGGCAGATTCGCGGACTGAAGTGTTCGGCGGAGGACGGTGACGGTATGATCTTGCGCTGCGACATCGTCGAGGGATTTCGGCCGGCTGTACTCTGGTCAGTATTGCCGTGTTTCTTCAGTCGTCTGGTTCCGACATACTACTTCTCCACCCATGGTTGAAGGCGGTTGTCTTGAGCTGGCGCCGTATCCTTGGAAGAGCTCGCCTTGGCTGCCGCAGCCGCCGCACGAGCGCGATTGTCGAAGAAGGCGTTCATGTCTGCCGTTTTGGGATGGTACAGTCGATGTCGAGAAGGTGGAGGTGGAGGTCTGCACGCGTCTCGACGCGACTTTCGGGAATCAATTCCGAGGATTAGCCTGTCTCGGCCCGAAAGCTTCCACCGCGGCGGTCGCACGTGCAGCAGTACCATCTCAAGACATCGAACTTCAACTTCCTTCTACACAGTCGCATTGCAAACGGAACTCCCTCGCCGACCGCGCCATCCTACTCTATCGCGCACTGGATACTCCCATAGCCATGTGCGAGACATTCCACCGCATCCACGACGAGCTATGAACAATGCGCCCTCGTCCTCCGCCTCAGCAGCTGCCTATCCCGATCCAGAAACCGGCGATAATGCGCATGACAACGAGCAGGATGCACCTCTCACGGCGGCAGATATCGCGGACAGAAGGAAGCGGAATCGCGCCAACTTCAACAAGCGAAGAGGAGAATTACTGGACGACCTGATTCGGAGTATAGACCTGCTTGTCTTTGCCGAGCTGAGCGCAATCTACTACATGGAGTATGTATGAGAAGACCTGATGCTGTCAAGATGGACACTGATCATAGTCGAACAGCTGCTCGTTCGCGCGCTTCTTGTTCAGAAGCGTCATCCAGCTCATGTTCCTCACGCCGAAATCAGCTCTCTTCCCCGATCCGCCTCCGAATCGGCCGTACGTCTCAGGCATATTTGGCAGTAACATCCTATGCTTCTTGTTGCACGCCATACTCAGTGCACCATCTGCAGGAGAGCAAACGAGAGGATATCTTCATGGTGGACTGGCGATGGACTTCATTGGCCAGAAAGGGCCGACTTCCAAGCTCCATTTGATGCTGCTGGATGTTCTCGTGCTTGCATTGCAGGTGGTGCAGTTGAGCGTACACGTTCTGCGGAAGAGGTTGAAAGACGGAGCCTCTTCACAGCCCGTTGCGGTCACGACAAGTGATGGAGGTACATACGGTGCGCAGCCAGTGTCAACCGGGCAGAGTCTCGACGACGAAGAACGCGGTGTCAGGCGGTCGGTCGAGGAGAGGGAAGGGCAAGACATTGAGATGCAGACACTTAATCCCGAAGGTGCGACATCTGGAGAGGACGAAGCACGGAGCTCTGAGCGAGATTCACTTTTGGCCTCGACATCGATGCCCATCCGAACCGATGCCCACATCTTCGACGCTTTCAATTCTGGGCAGATTGTGATCGCTGACCTCGACCTGTGGAAGACCGTTAGGGATGAGTTCATTGCTTGGCAAAAGGCGCCGCGAAATCCATCGGCAAATGCAGAAGCGAATCGTTTGATGAGGGAGAGGCTGACACGACGAATGTTGAGATGGAGAGGATGAAATACGGCTCAGGTCAATTCGTCTTCCTTCGCAAATAGGCTGAAAACATCAGCTGGTGAGATCGGACCTGTCAAACGCAAGTCAGCTTGGCTGTGGTCAGGGCCACACTCACATGTCTCCAGCGACAGGGGTCGGTATGGACCTGCAGCTCAGCCGCCGCCACTCTGCGGAAGCGACATGCATCTCATGTGGTGGGCGCATTCTGTCGACAGCTGAGGTAGGCTGTCCACTGCATCTATGCAGTCTTGCAGCTCAGCTGCTGTACACCTGTTGGCTCAATCACCGTCTGACTGCTGCTGAAAGCGTCCATTTTAGCCAACAACGTCTGTCTTGGCAGGGCGGCCGCCTCGCTGCCCCAAGGCGCAAGCGCTGTCTCTGCGGCGGCTGCGCAGGCAACCCACGAGAAGCCCTTCAGTAGGCTATGTATTTAACCATTTGCAGACGCCAGTTTTCGCCTGTCTCAGCCTCAGTACTCTCCAATCCTCATCACCGCCAACGCTAAGAAGCGACTGTCTTCTTTCATATGGCGTCCTCAAGTCGAAGCAAATCATCCTCGAAGGCGTCTGATAATGGACTCGGTCTGAACGCAACTTTTTATGCGGGTAGGCATCGATACGGACAGCTCACGGCAACTGGACAAGCAAGGTTGCACCAAGGAGATCATTTTGGACATGTCATTAACCACTATCCAAAAGATGAAGAAGTTGCCAAAGCCCTTGACAAAGAAAAGAGCAAGAGACGCAGACTGCAGCGCGACCTGGAATCGCTAAGGGGTGACCGTGAAGAGAGGGCAGAATATCAGCAGCTGGTTGATGAGCAACTCCATCTGTTGCAGAGTACTGAGCGTGACAAAAGGCGGAAATTGGAGCGGAAGATCGAAAAGCTGCTGCGCAGTCGTGAAGAGCAGGCTGCAAGACAAGCCCATGTCGATGAACAGCTGGAGAGCCTGAGAGCCGCGATTGACAAGGCAAAGCAGAATGAAAAGTCTCTTCAGAAGAAACTGGATAAGGCTATCGTTAGACGTGTTCCGGCGGAAGTACCGATCGAGCCCTCGGAATCAAATGTGCAGCATTGGACTTACAGGTCTTCTTCCACTGTCATGGATCATCGTTGGGTCTATTGCTTGACTATGTGTGGCTCGTACTACTACTTCTCTGGCGTGAAATGGAATGCTTGGCTGTAAGTTCTGTTCCTGAATGACATTTTGCAAGCCATGCACTGACATATACACCGTTCCATAGCGTTCAAAGTGGCTTCCGCAGCGCTTTCAACTCTTCTACGCAGACCAACTACTACGTCAGTCTGGGAACAAATGGGAGTTGGCTCAGGTTCTACAAACAGAACGGGAGGGAGTACGGTCGTAAGTAACTCCAGCCTCGATTTGGGATGCATGGATTTAATGGTTTGCAGAGCTCAGCGACAATCTGCGTATCGAATACCCTGCGCTTAACTCCTACATTGTCGATCGCGATCAATGGGGTGTTCCGACCTGCTGCTCTTTGGGCGAGAACGGCACTTTCTTCGCTCGCACTGCGTGGGGCGTATGGTACTCCCTTCCGAACTCCACAACTTCTCACTTGGGCGATCCGATGCAGATGAGACATGTCTGGCTGGGGAAAGGTGGTGCCTATGTGGCTGTGGGGAAGAATGGTGCAATGTATTGGAATTTGTCGGGCTATTACTCCGCGCTAGAGAAGTGGCTGAAGAGTCTTGAAGGTTGTCTTGAGGCAAGTTTCACGGTAGCCGTGCGAATTGCTGGGAAGCTGACGTCCTTTTTTGCTAGGCGCTTGCCCTAAATCTCACTGATGGAAGTACTTTCCTGGCTGTCTGGAACACGGGGTTGGTACTGGGGCACGAGCGGGCACACTGTGAGCAGCGATACCATCAATGGTTGGCTGACTTCGAACGGGCTGCAGTGAGTTCTTGATACCAACTTCGATCTGGCGTTCTCATGCTGTTGCGGTTCGAAAGTCGTCCATTGCGACTTCATTGCTTCCGTCACCCGGTGGCGTACCCTGCATTCACCGCATCAACCGCAAACTCGTCTTTGCACTGCAGCTTTGCTCGCTTCATCCAGGTATGCGAATGTAGCCATTGATACACCTGAGAGACCGATGGACAGGATTGGATCGACACCACTGTCGCCAGTGAGCCACATGTATGTCTTGATCCAGAGGATGTTGACCAAAGACCGAGCGAGAAGCAGCGAGTGGACTGGCCCGAAGATGGAGATCGACCATGGCCGGAAGAGAGATACAATGGCGTTCCCGCCTACGCAGATGACTATAGCGACGATGATGGCGGTTCTTTCGTTTCTCCTGGCCTGAGAGATTGCAGTCGAATTGTCGGTGCGTTGCTCCTCAGACATGTTCAGTTTGTGTGGTAATCGCTTGCTGGCTGCCGAGTCTGAGGCGAGTGTCAAGGCGATGAGGCCAACAAGTCCTAGCGATACGCTGGCTTAGGCGGTTCCTTGATGCTTCGTGAGTTGCAAGTCGATGTGCGGATTCACACACGCCGCCTTGCGAGCTTTCGACCTTAGGTCGAGCCTCGGATGATGATATGTTGCGCTCCGCGGAGCCAATGCTCCAGTGCATCCTTCGGCTGACACAACACTGTGACGACTCACAAAGTATACCTGAACTCCGGCAGTCCTTCCAACACCTTACTCCCACTGTCGGCTCTCTTGTTGGATCTTCTCAGAATCAGAGTTGTATCAACTGCCAGGACAATGGCCATTACATCGACGGCAATGACCGCATATATGCCCGGAATGTAGTCTGGAGCATCTTGCTGTCGGAAGACGAGAGAAGAGTAGATGCCCGAGATTCCGGACATCATAATCGCAATGGCGGTTGCGACTGATCGCTTGGAATCTCCCCGCAGGTTATTCGCAAGCCATGCCATCGGAGTGACAACAATTCCGACCGATCCAGCTTGTCCCAGGAACGTTCCGACATATCTGGCTACCTGATTGTCCAAGAATCCAACCATGCAGAGTCCGAGAATGCCCAAGAGTCCTTGCCCGATGACGAAAACGCCCCTTTGATGTATTCTGTCAGACAGCCAGGAGAGTAGCATGACTTCTATTGCAGCAAAGACTGGAGGGAAAGCGGAGAGCAAGAATGCCAGCTCCTGACTGAACCCAAGACCGTCTTGCAGGATGATCGGCAGAAAGAGGTTGAAAGCATACGAGCCAGCCGCACCGGCGAAGTACATCAGGCTGAACGTCCAAATCTTCCAGTCTTTGGCCGTGTTGAGTATTACCTTCCAGGTCACTTTGTCGGTTTCGGACTCCTTTCCTCGGTCCTCCGCCAGACGGTGGACAACGAAAGCCTTTTCCCTGGATGAGAGAAAAGTGTTTCGCTCAGAATGAGGGAAGTCGACGACAATGAAGTATGCTGCAATGGCCACCAGGATTGTGATTGCACCTTCGATGATGTAGATCCAGCGCCAGCCTTTGTAGCTGGTCACTCGAGATATCTGCACCAGACCCAAAGCAAAGATGTTCGCGAATCCGGAGATTGCGTTTGCTAGGACGAAGAAGAGTGAGAACCGTTTTTGCAGTTCATAGCGCCTGTACCAGGAAGCGATGAGGTACACACAGCCTGGATAGTAGCCCTGGGAGTTGAAGTTAGTTTTTGGAGGGGAGAGGTTGATTGGCATGGACTCACCGCTTCAAATGCTCCAAGAATGGCTCGCAGTACCGCAAGCTGGACCCATGACTGTAAGAACCCAATACAAAGCGAGACAATGCCCCACAAGACACCAATCGCACCAAGCCATATCGCTGGCCCGACTTTCCGGATGACAATGTTGCTGGGGATCTCGAAGATCACGTATCCGACGAAGAAGACGAGCAATGCGACACTTGCTCGATTGCCGGCGGTAAGATCCAGGTCTTCATCGAGTCCGGATATTCGAGCAACGGAAATGTTCGTGCGGTCGACGAGGGCGATGCAATATAAGGCTGCGAGGATGGGCAGCAGCCGTATGTCGACTTTGCGGAGGACTCTTCGCTCCAGTGTCTTCACATCTTCGCCTTCGAGCCAATCTCCTGAAGGCTGACGCTCGTTCTCGACGAACTTCTCATCCTGCGTCTTGTTTGATTCCATGCTGCCCGGTGCTCACTTTCCGATCATTTGTGTGTGCGGAAGGATCGAAGGATTTGAAGATAAGATCTAGGAGGTAAAAGAGTATCCGAAGTCGTGTGCTTACGATCTACACGCCAAAGAGGCTCACAGAAAAGCGTCATTGCTGTCGTGACGTGGTTTTACGCCTACACGTGGTTGTACTACCCAGATGAGGCAATTCAGTTGTGTATCGCTCAAGAGCCGACCGCATATCAATGTCCAGATTTGGAAAATCCACGTTCAAATCCGTAGGCTGCGCAGTTTTCTGGAGTCGTTTTCGACTTTCGTATAAAGTTTTGTTTGCTCATCTCCGGCCTTTCTCTGCGCTTTGGAAACTATGTTGTAGGAAACGTGGCCAACACTGAAAGAGTCTGGCCAGCTCCTAGACGCCATATAGTCGGTGACGACTCACATCTGCTGGCCGTCTGGAGTTCAAAGCCGCAGAGACACTAGTACCACGTCTTGTGGTTCGAAGGTCTTCGAGGGACATTGATTCCTTGTGATGGCAAGGAGAAGAAGTTGATGGGAGATGAGAAGAAGGAGGAAGCAACGCGGGGCTCGGAGAAGCAACAACAAAACATCCTGGTTTATTGGTGCTCTGACTCAGCATGGCTGGAGGCAATTTGGAGCTCTCTTTCTCATCATTTCTATTTCTCTTCATCAACCTTGTCATGGCGGCATCGAAAGACTCAATCATCGAAATAAGAATCTACAAGTCCGCTGTTGTCATCGCTGAACGCAACTTTGCGAATAGTACTGTCTGGTCGACGTGGGAGAGAGTGAGAATAGTCGTTTTCACGACAAAGATCAGACGTTACCGTGAATCATGGAATTATCAATTTACCACCTATCTGCGGGACTGGAATGTACATTTGAAAGATGAGCATCCGACTGAAGAGGGATATTCAACCCATACTTTTGAATGCTCGAGCGACGGCCGGCCCTGACTCTAGAGCCTGAGCATCGTCGGTCAGCCGTCGCATCTTGCTGATCAAGCTGTAGGTGCTTCCTTAGTTTCAAGATCGCCTGAAACATCTCTATGAGCTCGCCGACGAGTATGAGCTGTGGCTCTAACAGCTCACCGCCGACCATCGGGGCGTGGAGTTGAATGCCAACGCAATCCATCGGAGCCAGGCCGCTCTCGGTGCGGCGTCGGATCTCAACCTCGCGCAGAGAACCTGGAACCAACTTCTGGCCCCCATGCAGTTCCCAGGCCGATCGCGAGGACGAATTGTATCACCGCGTGACTCGAAAGCCAAATTCCACCCAGGACTTCCAGATGCTGGAGGTCTCCGAGCGCAAGAAGAAGGACGGCACCGCCTTGGACCAGAAGTCGGGTCTCGACGTCTCAGGAAAACTGCAGGTTAGCAATTGAAGATAACAACATGGACGGACAACAAAGACCTCATCTGCAGCCATCGGTTTGACTCAACAGGAACTTGATGCATTAGCTTTGCTCAGCCGATGAAGCCGACAAGGAGGTCGATTCCGCAGGTTGATTCCGCAGGACTGACAGACGCCGATGTGTCTGCAGAAATATGGCGCGCGCAACACATCTCCGAAGTGCGCGCTTGCGACCTGATGTCACGAACAAGGCTGGTAGCAGAGGCTCATAAACCAATCTCAGAAAGACGCTGAGCAAAATGAACCCGCTTCAACCAAGACCTCGAGGGCGCCATCACTCCATCCACACCTCCTGAGATTCAACCGTCACGTCTTACTCGCAGCGCGCTATTTCACGACTACATCTCGAACGAAAAGCTTCCCGACGTAGCCGCCAATCCCCCCCGACCGCCCCTGTCCGCCCTGCGCTTCCAGGAGAAACTTCCAAGATGTCAGACGACGACCGAGACTACTTCCCCAACACCCAACTTCCACACGACGACGATGACTACGAGCGGCCAGTAAAAAAGCGCGAACTAGGATACATTGATCCCGCCAATATCATTCCCGCGGCCCCAGCTCTGCCACGACCTACTAGCCCGCAGTTGCTCGTCCCGGTAATCCCTCGCTACAAGCGAGACGTCGATGGAAATATCCTGGATGATGAGCAGCTGGATGCCAACATCTGGGGCCTCTCTTCTCGATACCTGCAATTATTGAACGGCCGCGACCAGAATCGTGTGCTGTCAGACTTTCGAAGATGACCAGGAATGGATGCAAGAGGTTTTGGAGGCAGCAAGAGCAGAAGACGACGAAGAAGAGGAGGTTATAGACTGCGCAACGAAAACGTCAATCTATGTCAATCAATACTCTAGCGACGTCGAGGACTTCATCGCAAAGTTCGTGAAGGAGGAGCACCAAGAAGAAAAGACGCTAGGGGACGTCGATCTCGAAGGCATAGCCAAGCGCATATGGCTCATTGTTATGACTTTTGAACCAGAGATTCACGAAGCGCTGCTCAGGGGCGACCTGCCTGTGCTTTACCGCACTGACCAGAAAGTCCGTGCTGCCATCGACAAGATTCAGGCTCGGGCTAAAGCATTGCCATACCAGCCGCGTATCTACGGCAATTTTCTGGTCAAGCTTGCCACAGGACAGTCCCCGAGTCCCGAGATCCTTAGCCAGGTAGCAGATCTGGCTATCGACAAGTACCTGGAGGACGACCAGTATGCCGCTCGTGTCGATAGCGCCATAGGAAGCAGTGTAGCCTGGGAAGACACTCAACGCGGCGCTCGTAAATACCTGGATCCGCAACGCACTGCCGCTGTCTGCAATCTGCCAAGCCTCGCCCGTGTCGCCAAACTGGGCGTCCTATGCAGAGCGCTCCAACGACGCTGTGCGAAAGTGCCAAAGGCCAAATGGCAGGACCCGATACCAGGATCCTGTAGCGAACTTGGCTACAGCGGCTACGCAATACAACGTTTGTCACAGCATGCCAGGCACGAGAGTTCGAACTACTTGATGAACCTCTTCGCCGCCATTTGCAAGCCGTACAAGTCCCCTATCCAGATACAGCGCAGCATCTCCGCGCTACTGACCTCCTTCTCAGCACCTCGTCGCGGACACGAGTCTTGGAGATAAATGGGCCCATTCGGGAAGCACCTTCTCCCGCATTCACGCACCCGCTGTGCAGCGTGACCAACTCCTCCTGCGGCGGGCGAAGCACCTTGACGAGAAAGAGAAAGCGCTGTCGAAGGAGACGGTGACTACAAGCAATGCCATCATTGAGACGTCGCGGGACATTCTAGACAACATTCGACGTAGAGACCATGGCGACATAAAAGATCTTCTGCGTGAGGCCTCAAATTCCATCCACGAAATCCTGGACTGGCAAGAAAGTGCCACCATCACATCACAGCGAAGGCAGATGGAAGCACTGCAAAGCTCCAACGCAGCCACGAAGCAGGAGCTTGAGAAGCTCAAGAAGGAGCACGATGAGGCAATGATCACTATGCAGAGGCAAGAACAAGTCGTCCGCGATCTCACCGCCTCGAAAACCTCCATGCAGCGTTCAAAGCACCAATACACGCTTTTATGCATCGCTGAAGCCGCCAAGGAACGAAGATAGGAGCTTCTGTTTAAATAAACCGTCTGTAAACTGCTTGCTGTAGCCGAAGTGAGAAACTGGAAGGCGAGAGCAATCCAAGCTGCAAAGATCACGAGATTGGAAGAGGAGCTTGAGGCTTCGAAAAGAGTGCGTGCTCGCGTGCGACATCTGCAATGGAAGCATCACCCAGAGAATGAAGAGTATGCATCTACAACAAGCCCTAAAAGTCCTTTTGGTCTGCGCCAAAAGCTGAAAAAACGAGTGAAGGCGAACGAGGCGTGAGAGCCACGTTTTGCTGAAGAGTTCTTCTCGAAGCACTAGGCCGCGGTCATGGCTCTGTCAAGCTGGCTGTAGGCCGGGCTGATTGCTGGAATTGTTGAGACTTAATCATCTGTCTGATCCGCAGAGATGTTCCATGGGGCAAATGATGCGCGACGTCGCCCACGTTCGATGGAAGAAGCGTCGGTCTTGCTGGATGGGAGCTGAGCGTCGTGGATATACTCGCCAGTTCGATGGCCATATCTGCAGGCAGCGATGCTACGGCAGTGACAACAATTGATCAAAAGACGCAGTCTCGGACATGATCGACCATCCATGTGGCAGCAGAGCGGCAGAAATTCGTCATCTCTCGCTTGACGTCGGGTGTGTGGAGAGATGAGGCTCGAAACCAGACCTTCGGGGAAGATCGGAGCCCTCATCACGATTCCCCCAGATACAGACCAGATCCGCATTCTCCAGAACGCGCTGCTAGGCGTCTATAGCAAAAGCTCTTCGATCGATTCCCCGCGCTCGAAAACAACTCAAATTAGTTAGTTTCTGTGCCAAGTGGTGGTTAAGGAAAGCCACGCGATCATGCTTTCTTGCTTGCTAAAGGTTCTCGACTCCGAAGACCGAGGCGAATTCCACGATCCGTCCTCCCTCGCGTTGCTATTGCTGGCTATTTGACTTCGAAACACGGCGCCTTTGAGCTCTCTGTGCATTGCGAGAGCGATGTATGATTTGTTGCCGCTCGAAAAAGATGGATCTGGTTGGCATGTCATGCATTCTCAAGAAACAAAGTTCATGCCCCGAGGCTGCAAGATTGTCGATCAATTTACCTTCACTCTATCTTTCATCGGACGGTTTAGGGCGTATATAATTGACCAGTCTCGCACGACGCGGATTGTCTCTATATCTTGTGCAACTTCATAGCCAAGGCGCAGTCGTTGCTTGTTTCGGAAACCGCTACAATGGCTACCGTACTTGTTGATTCCCAGCCCGCAAGCCCCGACGTTTTCGACACGCCGCTCACGCGAGTGCACAGTTGGCCGCGGAACAAGAGTCGGAGGGCGTTGATGGGTGAACAGGCCAACGAGAAGCTGAGGGCGTCCTCGCCGAGAGATCAGAAAAAGGATCCAAGATATCATGAAGACGAAACTTCACAGTATTGCTTACCCAATGAGTAAGTTGATTCCTGATGGGTGCAGAGGGACAGCGCTCACAACTCGCAGCTCTCCGGAGCATGTGCGCCTCGAAACTCAAGCCGTGCATTTTTCGGAGATGATGTATAACGGAGAAGTGCATGTGCAGCTGCCCAGAACGATTGAACGAGTCCTGGACATCGGATGCGGAACTGGCATCTTGACCGACATGATATCTGAGATGTTCCCTACCACGGAGTGCATCGGACTGGATTTGTCGCCTGTCCCTCAAATCCGATCGCATCAATCGAACGTTCGATTCTTCAAGGGCAATGGATCGACGCAGCGTCCGTCAAAATGGGTGCCGGAAGATGGTGCTCCTTTCACACAAGATCGCAACCTGTTCGACTACATCTTCAGCAGACTCCTGATCCTTGGGATGAGCGACTGGCCAGCTTTCATCCGCAGAGAGTTCGAACTTTTGAAACCTGGCGGTTGGGCGGAACTGCAGGATCTTGCTTGGGATTGGTACGACCCAGATGGGACAGTTGTGAGCGATTCCTGGAACTGGCTGGAGCTGATGAAAGCACACACTTCGAAGGAAAAAGGCATGGATACTCTTTGCGGCCGCAATTGCAAGAAGTGGATGCAAGATGCAGGCTTTGTCGACGTTCAGGTCATTCCGTACCTGTTCCCTTTCTGCGGTTTCTCCGAAGCAACGCCCGAGATGAGAGAATTTGGCCGATTTAATACGAGCACTGTTCCCATGATGCTGCAGGATGCCATACCTAGGGCGATGAGTGGTCGTCCGAGCGAAGAAGTTGATTCGATTGTCAAAGAGATGAAAGAGACGCTACGGCCAGGTCTTGGAAGATATCAGATCTTCTACGTGACGGTTGGAAGAAAGCCAGACGCAGATACCAACAGCGTATAGGCCTTCTCAAGATCTGCGAGGAACGTTTCCCAGCATCTGTGCTATCATTTCCTGGTTGAAGGCTCGACATTGAATATCGCGCCATGCCGATCACTCGAAGCAGCCCTCCGTGCATCTTCGACCTCTTCTGGCCCATCAGCCGTAGTACATCTGGTCCGCAACTTCCGTCGTCAGCTCACCCGACATCAACCACGCAACAGAATGGTTGACATGCGGGACCAGTGAACCCTCCACGTGGGGGATATACCCTGGCAGACTGTCCAATACCTGCTTGGCGACCGCCCAGCTGGTTAGTCCGTCGATGTCGTATGTCTGACTGGTGTTGAAGCCGGAAGCGTCGATTGTTGCATATAGCATAGGATGCTCGTTCATGTCGACGCTGGCCTTCATCTCCGCCACTGTGTACCCGAGAGGGTCATAGGCTGCTGCATAGCCGATTGCGTTCATGAAGCTGTACGCGCCGGACAAGACCGAATAATGCCGTACGGCAGCAGTGTTCGAAAGAGCGTCCTCCCACCAAAGGGCTTCTGGGTCACCAACATCGGCGAGGTACGGGAAAGGCCCGAAATGTATTGACTCTTTCTGGGCTTGCATGGGGAATGTCATCGATGGGTATACATGCCCGTGCAGGACTCTGTCAGCTAAATTCTTGACAATTTCTCGTCATTCGGTGCACGCACTCTCCGGTCCAACTCGACCAAGCTTGGCTGTGGTCACGACTTGAAGCTGGTCTGTCGTGCCATCGCTGAAGAAATACCGCTCAGAACCCGAAGGTCGAAGCTTGTGTCGGTGGATCAAGATGTCTCCCAGCGGCGAGATCAAGGCTTGAGACATGTACATGTTGTCGCCTTTGACCTCGGAGAAACCGAGTGCGGCGTATATACCGGCCGTTTTGATGCTGCTAAGCAATCGTCGCCAGTTGGAGTCGCCGACTACAATGGGATTGTTGATGTACATAGGCAGATAGGTGGAAGTCCAGTTGTTCTGATCGTTACCCTTGGGGAATCTGCGAAGACATTAGACATGACTAGCTTTGATTGGGAACGGTATTCTCACCCAGGAAACCACAGCTCCGGAAATGTGACTGCATCGGCTCCTTGTGTAGCCGCAGCTTCAATGTATCCAATGCCAGCGTCGATTGTTTGACTGATATTGAGCTCGATTCCAGACCAGTCGTAGTTGAGCAACGGCTTGGGCCAGTTCGGCGGTGCTGCTCTCGCCATCGCAATGGTCAGGTTTGGGCTTGTGGTGTTGGCCAGGGACGAGGCTTGAGCTCCTCTTTGGATAACGAGAGCAATCAAGCCTCTAAAGAACAGAGTAAGCCGCATTCTGAATCGCGAGTAAAGGACAACTGAGGAGTTCGTCTCTGGCTCCTACTTCCAAGAACGGCTCTCAATTGCCATTTGTATTGTGCCTGTAGTGGAGTCGCCCTGCTTGGCCGACGTGGACTGTTCTGATTGCATTGTGTAACTCGCTTACTCTGCTGTCGATGTGAAGATTGTTATGACTGATACTGTGAGGTGAAGTGCAGATTGAATGGGCCTTGGCAATCACCGCAATACCAACCGCCCGCAGGAAGTCAGCCCTGACAGGGGTCAAAATTAGTGGGAACCACACATGCCAAATCCATCACGACAAGACGATAACACAAACGGCCCGAAGCAGTCGCACATTGTGAATATGCCGAGAGTGTTTGCCGTCAATCAACGCATATCGTCCCGCGATTGTCTAGTCCGATGTTTCGGATCGCTTGAGATCGCGACAGCAGTCTGGAGCAAATTCCGATGTACCCGCCGTGAAGACTTCTCCAAGATAAAAAAGCCGGCTCAACATCGATTGAGTGGGTTTATGCGGCGGGAAAGGGAAGCTGGGCCATGTTGACAGCTGGAGCATGATTTCAAAGGACATCTCAAAGAGACGGAAGAAGCGTGTAGCTTTCGATGACAAATGGTTCTGACCTGAAGAAGTCTCCGAGGTGAAAGCGCCGACCAACCCGCCTCTGTAGATTCTGTCAAAGCAGAGAAAACCTCAAAGTCACCAGCCGCTTCCTTTCCAGCCCCACGGGCCACTCACTCCACCATTTCCCCTACCCACACTCAAAGCTCTGGCCTTCAACTTTTGAAAATCCGGAGTTCCAAGGCCAGTAGCAGGATCCCACCCAGCGGTGGCGTTCCAGCTGGCGTAGGGAATGACAGCACCGCCGTAGTCGGTGTTGCCGTTCTGCAAGTCCGTTCCAAGGCATCCGACAGCGCCTCCTTTTGTGACGTCGTTCAGATCACCTGCAGCAAGGCCGTATAGAAAAGGATTCAAAAAGCCCATGGAAGGCTTCCCAGCGCGGAAACGAGCGTCGTTCAGGAGTGCGACGATCGATGCAACGACAGGACATGCTGCACTGGTGCCTCCGCTGCCGCCAACGGTGCCGTTGTTGATGATGAAGTAGCTGAGGTACTTCGTTAGAGGCTGATGCATGCATGTCTCTGGCGCCACTTACTATGGGTACAGACTGTGAGCAGAGACATCAGGTATTCCGCGCCCGCCTGTGAAGTGTCAGTCAACGCGCGAGGCTTGATGTTCAGGAGTCCCAGCATCCTTACCAAAGTCGACGTAGCCATTGGAAGAGTAGTACTGCTTGGTAGCCGGGCTGATGTGCTGATCGAGATAGGTGTTGACAGCGTTCTTCTGGTACCAGGCGGTGGGATAGTAGTTGCTAAAGCCGCCCTGATTGTTACATGTCAGAGGATGCTCAATGCTTCATCATCGGGGTAACGCCCACCTGGCTTGCATTCCAAGCTTCGACTGGATCAAGAGACTGAGTCCCACCGACGCAGGTCACATATGGGCAAGAGCATGGGAAAGTGGGCTCAAACTGTGGCTTCCCATACAGATTGCCAGATGGTCTGTTGTCTCGACAGACAGAGCCGACGCCCCCATCGCCAGAAGAAACCAGTACGGAGCGGCCACGAAGACCAAGAAGACCGATCTGATTGCAGACTCTTGCTGCGTAGCGGTTGGGAACCTGTCAAGACAAATATCAGTATTGGCTCGAGGAGAGATGAGAGTGAGACACCGACTGTATTCTCGTGATCTCCGTAGCTTTGAGAAATGACATAGGGAAGCTTCGAGTTTGGCTGCGAAAGCAAGTAGTCGTAGTACTGAAGATAGGGTTCGTTGAAAGCCTGAGAAGCGTTTTGCTGCTCCAAGTCTGGAACAAAAGGTGCAGTGCCTAGTGAAGTTTAGTTGGAACTCCATAGGCGGCTGTTCGCAGAGCGAGTCTTACCTCCGGTGATGTAAGTGTACACGGGCAGTCCATCAGACAAGCCAATGATGTATTCGACATCAAGATCGGCTTCACCATTTGTTGCTGTAGCCGGGTCTTGGTCGTTGACGCCGCCATTGACAAGCGCAAGGATGGTGAAGTTTTGCGGCGGGATGTTGAAGTAATCCTCGAACTGCGCAAGGTCGGCATAGTTTGGTGACTGACCAAGGAAGTTCGCAAAAGCTATGTTGCTACCAGATCTCGGGTCCGCCTTGTAGCCCTTTGTGTTGTACAGTTCCTTTGCGCACTCGGGCGTAAAGAGGAGGAACTTGTTCCCAGTTGATGGCGACACATACGGAGTTTGACAGGATGGATCGACTTGGCGCTTTTCGACTTCTAGATCCAACTCGGGCATTGATGGCATCGGAGACTCTGGCTTCATGTCGCCAAAGTACGTCGTTGGAGAAATGGTGTCCACAAAACTGGTGAGGTCACTGGGTATCGAATACTCTGTTGTGCGAAGTCTGGATTTCTGTCCGTCTGTGTACATCTGGAAGGTGGTGTTGAGCATTTTGTTGACTTGTCCGACCGAGCTTGTGAAAGACACCATATTCCCAGTCCTCTGAATATTTGCCGCATTGTGCTGCTTCAGCCACGCCATCACCTTAGAGACAGCGTCTGGTGCCGGCGCAAACATGGCGGCTTGCTCGTTTACATCTTGATATTGTCCGTACAGTGGGCTGCCAGGAGTGGAGACAGCCTCAAGCTGGGACTGAAGCTGGCCAAGGTTTTGGTACTGCAGAGAGACAAACAGCTTCATCGCCGCATTCTCAGGCACGGAGTGAGGTGATGCTTGCCAGCCATGTGGAATACCGTTGACGGAATCATGAACGGCAGCGTACGCTGTGGCGCCGAAAGCCAGCAGGAGGGTCTTGGGAAACATCTTGGGGCTACTCTGACGATGACAATGGGCAATAAGTAGCTTCGAATCGCCGAGAGCGCCGTCCACGGAGGCAAGGGTTTGCTTTATGGCGGAGTATTGGATGCAGCCATTTGCTTTATCGAAGGTATCGCCGTGCGGACTGCCTCATTTGGAAGGTGCGAGATATGGCGGTGCGGGGACCTGCATGAACCATTGCTTCGCAGATGCTAATAGGAATGCTTACTTCTCACCAGCAGTGGGTGCTCGTCGACCTCGCGGCGTTGTGGTGGAAGTCGAGGAAATGCAGCCTCGAGTTTGCCGTCTTCAAACAACAAAATGCCCACCATGCCCTGCAGCAAAGAAAATGAGAGCCGTATTTTGGTCAGGCGGGCCAGAACGTCGTGCCAATCCGGTCCAGGATTGCTGGATGCAGGATGAACATCACTTCTTGCATCGTTGTCGTGAGAGTTGCATTTCAGCATTAGTCCCTTGAAAATAGCAATTCTGCCATCTCTCGTGGAGAGAAATGCACGATCTGGTGCAAGAGCGAACCAGCAGTAAGGTGATGTCCTACATGCTGTCCTGTCATTTTCCTTGCTGTTCGGCCATGTACTCGAGATGGTATCTGTGCGAATCCCAACTCAGACCAGTTTCCGGATCTCGCGTGAACTCGCACCCCTTCTCTCTTCCCCAGCAACTGCTGCAGCTTCTCCAGTTGTTGCCCAGCGCCTTAGTGTACTTCGAAGCTGTTTCTGGCCTGTAGATTTTGCAGTCGTGTTTCTCCAGGGTCCCGTCCGGCCGTGGCCACAGGCTACTTGAACATGCCAGACAAGGCTCCGGTGCCATCATACCTGCCTCGGTCTCTTCAATGTAGCCGATGTGCGACGCTTGTCTTTGTCGCGCAGGCTTGAGTTTGGCCCATTTCTCGTCGGAGCCCACCATCCGGCCATACCAGGCGTTCAGATTGGTTGGCTTACGCAAAGGAGCGATGTTGCCTTTTGGGTAGTCGATGACCTTGGGTGCTTTACCGGATCCTTCGGCGTCGTCTGCCGCGCGCTTACGTTTTGAGAGGCCGAAACTTCCGGCTTCCAGCTCGTATAGTGCTATCGGTGATTCATGCAAGGCAGGCGAAAGCGGTGGCGTTTCCAGAGGTGGGACTTGCATCAAATACGCAAGCTGGTCTTTTGCTAAGGCCAGCTCATGTTCAAGCCGAGCGATTCGATTCTGCGTCGCCATGACAGCTGCATTTAGCGCCAGATCACGCGAATATAGGGGCGCATTGTTACTCATTCTAAGGGAATACGGTGGTTAAAGTTAAAAGTTAGTAATAACGTTTAGAAGAAGCGTAACGCGAAAGGTGTAGTTAAACGTAGTAGTTAGTATATATTACTACCTACGTAATATGAACTTCTCTTCTTCCTACCTTTACTATTATTATTATTATTAACTTACGCTTTAACTCTATTATATTCTTCTACTTCTCTTTCCTCTTACTAGTTATAGTAAGAAAAAAATTTAAATAGCTACTATATAATGTCTAGAATAAGATAGGTCTAATAAGAGATAATATATCTAGTATACTAAGGTTACGAAAGAGATATAAGAATTAGATTATTTATCTATTTAGATGCCTATATCGAACTTATATCTTAAACTAGATATAGAAATATTATAAGTTACTTAGTAACCTCTAAAAAAATCTATTCTAATAATATTATTATAGAGCCTTTCTAGTAATATAGACCTAGTAGCTACTATCTAATCTATCTAGAGGTATTAGTTATAATTAGGTATATAAATTAGGCGTCTATATAAAGAAGGAGAGACTAATTAGTAAATAGAATCTAATTTCTAGAAAGTTTCTATAAGAGTCGTAGTATAAGCCTATTATAGATAATACTAGTAATATTAATATTCCTAGTTTATCTAACTACTTATTTAAGACCTACTACTATAATAGTAAGAGGCCTTTCTTCTTAAAAACTAGACTCTAAGAGGTTACTACCTTATAGAATTACTATTTACCTATAGTAGCTATCTTTTAAGAATTAGTTCCTACTAATAAAATACTACTTACTTACTAAAGGTATTAATAGGAAGGCGTAAGAAATATATTTAAGGATAATAAAGATTATATTACGTAAAGGTATATTTAAGTAATATAGAGTAGATAGATAATATAAGGCCTAGCTAGTAGCTACTAGTACTTAGGCTACTATTACTAAAGCTAAGTATATCTATCTTAGGAGTTAATAAATATATTAATTTAGTAACTCTTCTCTTAGGACAAAGTCTTAAATAGCTAAGTATAGTTATTAGGGCGAGTATAGCTCTACTTAATTACGCTAAGTAATATTAGTAGTACGATACTTAGTATAACTAATACTTACTACTAAACATTATACCTAGTATAATACTCCTTACTTAAGTAATATTACTAGTAAGTTAAGTCCTTAAGATAACTAAGTTACTATATTAACGAGAAAGAAGTAAGAGATAGAGTAGATATAAGCTACTAGTAAGAGAGATATCCTATAAAACTATACTTAGCTAAGAAGCTCTAATAAGAGCTATCTCTTAAGAATAGCTAGTAATATAGCCTTTCTAAGTATAGAGACCTATATCTATAAAGGATCTAGTAACTAGTAAGATACTCTATTACTATATATAGGCTATTAAGCCTATAAAAGCCTTATATCTAATTAATCCCTATAAAGTCTTTAATAAAGACCTTAATAGTAATAGCCTTAAGGTTCTTAACTCTAATACTATATACTACTAGTAAGGATTATACTATTATTACTCTTTTCTAGACTCTAAGAATAGGAACCTAGCTATCTATATTCTATATTATCTATAAGCTCTCGAGCTATTTATACTCTCTTATAACTATAAGTATAGCTATATTTCTAGTTAAGAGAGATACTAGGCTTCTACTACTTTATATAGCTATTCTTTATATATACTATAATATTAATAAGTATAAGAGATACCTAAAGATTAAGAGCCTTTAGAGCTACTAGTATATCTTTAACTATAAGATAAGCTATAAAGCTAACTAAAGAGTATACTACCTAGATAAAGCCTACCTATATATTTTTATTAGCTACTATACTACTAAGAATGTCTATCTATCTTAAGAAAAGGGTTCCTAGTTATTTTACTATAATATCTATCTATTCTTATCTTAGTCTTTTTATATTACGAAAGTATAATACTAACTAGTATTAGAAGTACTAGGACTATAGCCTTATATAGTATATATAGGAGCTAAAGAAAGCTAATAGTTTAGATCTAGTAAAGAAAAGTATATTCTACTAACCTATTCCCTATTAATTAACCTCTAATTAATAGCTTTCTAGTACTTCTTATTAGCCTATATAGCCTAACCCTATATTCTAGCTACGTCTAGAGAGACTAATTATTAGCTATTAATTATTAGCTTCTTATTAGCTACCTCTCTACTATATAGTAATACTTCTTATTATAATCTACTACTTTTCTCTCTTATTACTTTCTATATATATCTTTTAGAGATAATAATATTTAGTACTATAGAATATATATAAGACTACCTATTATATATTACTTCTAAGAAGAAAGATATAGTTACTAATTTTATACTACTAGACCTTTATAAGATAGTCTACTATATAGTAGATTTCGTCCTTATCCTTTAAGTAGTTATTAATATAAATAAAGTAAGGCTAATATATATTATAGTATAGTATATTCTCTAATATCTTTTAGGTATATAACTAAACTATTAACTATACTCTTAAGCTATATTCTAGTACTATATTCTACTACTTATTTTCTCTATTACTTTCCTTATTATTACTTATATTACCTATTTCTTTCTTATTACTATTCTCTTTACTCTTACTTACCTTACTATTAACTAGGTTACTTATACTTTATCTTCTCTACTTCTTATATTATAAATCTCTCTTACTATTTATACTATTTTATCTTTTCTAGCCTATATTCCTACCTACTATAGTAGTAGTTCTAGACCTAGTATTCTATAGTATCGATTTTAGGCTATAGAGTATAATTCTATTCTTATATACCTTTCTAGTAAACTACTATTTAAGTAGGTAGTAACCTTATAGTTCTATACCTAGGTACTTTTATAGGATATTAATAATATCTATAATAATAATATCTTTAGTCTTTAGTACTATACTCCTAGTTCTCTTCTAATAGTTATTATTTATATGTAATATATATACTCTATACTACCTAAGAGTAGTAGACTTTAGATCTATCTCTACCTTATATATTACTATAATCTAGTATAGTATCTACTTTAGTATCTCTTATAGTACCTTAACTAGTAGTTTATAAGAGGCTAGAATATCTTAAAACTAGTTAGTACTCTATACTCTCTCTATTACTCTAATACTACCTTATTTAGCTATATCTATTAACGTTCCTAC